>NDFG01000150.1:4186162-4547063 GCA_002167245.1 Sporophila hypoxantha | reverse complement strand
CCYACAAAACCAAAAATTAACAAACAAACAAAATCACCAAACAGCATCAAAACAAACGTCAAAAACCCTCAGACAAACAGCAGAAGAGCCCCAAACAGTTTTGTTTTCCCAATGGAACAMCCCTGCCAGTGTTCATGACCAGGCTGGATGGGGCTCTGAGTGAGCTGGCTTAGGGGAAAACGTTCCTGCCCATGGCAGGGAGTTGGAACTTGGTGCTCTTTAAAGTTCCTTCAAAGCCAAATCATCCTATGATTTAAAAGACTCAATAATGTTATTAAATACATATCATTTACTATCAGTCATGGAGCAAGAGACTGAAGTTACACATGGGAGAGAAAAGGTAGTAGCTTTTTTCCCCTCACTACCCAAATCTAGTTTAATTTGCARCAAATTAGAATCACAGAATCATTTGGGTTGGAAAAGACCTTTAAGATCATTATGGCCAACTTTAGCCAAACCCATCACTAAACCATGTTCACAAGTGCCACATTTACACATCTTTTAAATGCCTCCGGGGACAATGACTCAGCCACTTCCCTGGGCAGAACATTCAAATGCTGATAACTTTCCCACAGTTGAGCCTGTTTTGGCAATGACTATAAGTAAAGTGATGTGCCTCAGTTTATCTCAACTCATGAGCTTTCTCATCCTATTTTCTCCCCTCTCCTGATGATTAGCTTCTATGTGAGAAGCTGGGTGGGAATTTGGTCCTTAATCATGGTTAAGTCATCGCAAGAGTATGTGTGATGTTTGCAACAAGGAGTCCACAATAAGAGAGAAAGTTAAAAACAAAAAGAAATTAAATAAGGATTTTAAGAACACTAARCACTGTTCTAGGCTGATGATTTGTTGCCCACTAAACAGAAAGAGAAAATGTTCCTTGTCTGAGTGAAGCAGCCAGCACATCTATTTTGTGCTATACTAAATATAACATTACAGCTAATCTGTCCAATTTATAGCACCAAGATAGCTTTTCTTGCTTCTTGTCTGGGCTATTAAAACATATCACCACAGTAAAATAATATCTATAGGAGTGTTGTGGTCTAACCTCAGCTGGCAAGGAAGCCCCACGCAGCCACTCAATCACTCTCCCACGGTGGGATGGGGGAGAGAAGCAGAAAAGTGAGAAAACTCATGGGTTGGGATGAAGACAGTTTAATAAAGCAAAAGTCATGCCCACAAGCAAAGCAAGGAATTCATTCCCTAATTCCCATGGACAGGCAGGTGTTCAGCAATCACTTTTAATTTGCCTCCTTCTTTCTGGTTTTACATGCTGAGCATGAGGCCTTGTGTTTGGGATGTCCCTTGTCATCTGTCCTGGCTGTGTCCCCTCCCAGTGTCTTGTGTTTAGCAGTCTGTGGTCCCCTAAAAGTCTTTACTGAGAGGACTTTTGCCCCCTTCTGTTGTCTTATATATCAATGTTGCCGTATATATTGAACAGCACATGGCAATGCTGCCTTGTATATCAGCACAGTTCATGGCAACAGTTCCATTATCATTATGCTGCAAGGATCCCACAGCTTCTGAGCACCATACCTTCTTAATGCTTCCCGTGGAGCAGCTCCTCTAAGCAGTGACTCTTCTGGATCCTTGCAGCAGCCATCTGGCTCCTCTTGCTGTCTTCTGACTCTTCTCTGAATCCACCCTTTTATGCTGCTTGATCTTAATTGGTTTCAGGTGTGGTTCTTAATTGGCCCCAGCTGCAACTCACTGGGGATAAGATTACTGTGGCCCCTTACAACTCTCCCTACATATCAAGAATTCTATTATCATTATAGCACAAGGATTCCATATCACCAGAGCTTCATACCTCCTCGATGTTTCTCGTAGGCCGCTCCTCTAAGCACTGACTGTTCCTGGTCCTTGCAGCAGTCATCTGACTSCAGCCCCCATCAATCCACTCTTTTTTTATACCACTTGTTCTTATTTGCTACAGGTGTTGCCTGTTATCATCTGGCCTGCTCCTAGTCGTTACTAATTGGTTCCAGCTGCAACTCGTTGGGGGATAAGATTCTGCATTACCTTCATTTACCCATACTGTGTCCCCCTACATCCTTCTGCTTTGCAGGATCCCTAGCAAGGAGCCACAAGTAGGCTGCTGATGTCCTGGGACCAAATACTGCCTGACAGACAGGTAGTGCTGAAAAAACATTTTACTTGTCTTCCAAATTACTTGACACCCTGTCAGCACTTGTCCTTAGCCAAGAAAGAATCCCACTCGATTTTTGGTCCAATTTTGGTGCTGCCTAGGAATGAGGGCGGTCTGCCCAAGGACTGAGGCAGCTGGCCTGTGGAAGCAATAAAGGACACTCATCATGAGCACACTCCTTAGCTATTTGTCCCTGGACCACATGCTTTTCCAACAATTGTCTCTGAGACAAGCTCTGGGCTCTGTCAGACCTTGATCTCTGCTGGAGCTGCCTTTGGAGAATGTCCAAAGTCAGTTTGGAAAAGTCTTTTTCAGGCATATGGCTGTGCTGAATACATAAATCCTGCCAAAACACTGCATCTCCTTGAACTGTGATGTCAGGGAGGAGGGATGGAACCCTGATTGTTCTGACACAGAAAGACAGTTCTCATTTTATGAAAGCTTGAAATATCTTGCTTTTGAGGTCTAAGAGAAGTCACTCAGTCCCTCTCTTTTACAGATGCTTTAATGAATCTACATGGTGATTTGTGTTAGGGTAGGATAGAATTCGCCAATCTTGGGTTATTTGCTCCCCAACCCAACTGTGTGAAGAAGGCAAAAAAAAAAAAAAAAAAAAAGGCAGAGCAAACCTCAGCTTCCCTCAAACCTATTGGTTTTTCATGTAATATTTTTATATATTAGGATTTTCTGAAAGCTCTACAGACATTTTCCTGTGTTATTTCTGAGACTGCTGAAGAGGAAATGAAACTTCAAGCACACCAATCTGAGCTTTGTTCCTTGAACTTAGCAGTGTCAGAAGGGGGGTACCARGCTGAGGCCAGGACCACAAAGGTGAGGGAAGCACTTTCACTGGAAATCAAGATGTTTTAGAGGTCCCACGACTCAGCTATTTGTTGGATCTAAACTCCTATTCTCACAAAATAAATTCTGTTAGGAAGTCTGACCTGTCCCACCTGGATGTGCCCTTGTCATGAGAAAAAGTCCCTCAGATTCCTCCAGTCATGGATGAAAATCACACACACCTGTGCCTGGGGCAGGAATAATTTTTCCTTCTTTTCCTGACAGTCATAATCACCCCATGGACATGGGAGCTGTTAATCCATATTTCAGGGAGTGCCAGCAGAAGAAGCTTTTAGGAAACCTGATGCAACTCTCCAGGTTCAGCAACAAAAGACAAGTCCAATATAATTTTTGTTACAAAAACTTTCTTTAACCATTGTTATTATTCTCWGTTTAATTGCTGTTTTTGGCATTGATTATTGAACTACAGTAAGGTTACTAATTACAATGTTTTAATCCAAAATTCCTTTCTGTGAAGAGTCATCTGAATCTCTCCTTTCCATCTGACAACACAACATTTATTCTTTGAACTGCTGCTCACTTGGAATAGATTCTTTAGAATCTCAGATCTTTCAACCCTTTTTTTTGGTTGATTATGTGGGTTTTGTTTTTTTTTTTCTTCTTTGAAATTGTTTCCTTTAATAGGATAGAATAAATCAAATAAAAGCAAAGTGGATTACAGATAGAAGTTGTATGAACAAAGTATCCAAATAATCTTTCATTATCATTTTTTTCCTTTTCACTAAACTAAGATCAGAGGATGGCAAAAGGACCTGAAATACAAAGGATGTGACTCTGTGTGCAAATTTCTATCCCAGAGTTTGGAAAGACATTTAAAAGCATTTTTAAAATTCTCCAAATGAGGATTAGATCCAGAAACATTGCAGTATCTCAATATTCATATTTCTATGTAGATGTAAGTGTCAAGATGTGAGGAAATCTGCAGATTTTGTTCTTTTGCCTGCTTTCAGAAAACACTACTGCCAAATTTTCAATTTGAAGAATTTGTGTCAATACAAAAAGGTGTTTAATTCTGTTCTTACATGAAATACTGCAAAATCTCAGTCTTTCTGCCCTTTATCTGTAAGATTATAGCACAGAGATACTATTTTATTGTTAAGATGCTGTAAAACATGAAACGAAACAGGTAACTATTTAGTCTCTAGTTTTATAAAAACATATTTATACAACAAGTTTTAGTGATTCAGTGTGGGCACTGATGTTGATCTTGTCTATCTTATTCAAGGCACCAAACCCTTTATCTGTAAGATTATAGCACAGAGATACTATTTTATTGTTAAGATGCTGTAAAACATGAAACGAAACAGGTAACTATTTAGTCTCTAGTTTTATAAAAACATATTTATACAACAAGTTTTAGTGATTCAGTGTGGGCACTGATGTTGATCTTGTCTATCTTATTCAAGGCACCAAACCTCATTGGATTTTTGGAAGTGGAATGTTTTCTTCCTGTGGTCTGGTGCAGAGCTAATCTAGACTCTTTTGATCATTAGTTGCTGATATTCTGTGCCTTCTGTTTTCAGTTTTTATTACCTTTCCTGTGAGCTCTTCATGGATTTAGACAAGAAGCTACTTGAAGCAGAAATATCCAGGCCTGGCATAAAATAACAAGCCATGGCTGAAAACTTTCTGTGTAATAGAAATACAACTATGCTAATGGTTGGAAATGGAAATAAGCCATGCTAACAAAAATAGATTGACCACAGTATTCCAAATATTTTTTCCTTCACTGTGGTCATTCCAGTGTCTTCCCAGAACATATAATTCCAGTATTAGTAGTATGTACAGTTCTATTTTGTGTTTTTCCTGTCATCACCTATTACGTGGCAGTTTTGTTCACTCTTTTTCCCTTGGAGAGAGGCAAAATTGCAGAGGCTGTGGCCTATGCAGTTGAATTGCTCTGGGTAGTATGATAGTATGGTCAGAATTCTGTTAAACACTGACAATTTTTGAAATAACTGAAGAAATAAACTTTGTGACAAATACAGATCCAATAAATAGAACTGAAGTTCCATTAAAATTTCATTAGACTATTCAGCCATACTCTTCACACTCCATTCCTTGTCTTCGTGGGCTAAATCAGATGTTAATGCACATATATTTCTGACAGATTTTGATTACTTTGCCGCTTTTTAGAGATTAAATCTGACAAGCCAGCAGACCCATTCCATGGCTGGGGATAGAGAGGTGGCAATAACAGGAATTATTTCAGGCAGGGGAAGCTGTGTTAATATTGAAGAGCAGTTTTCAAATAAAGCAGAAATTAGTGAAGTGCATTAAGAAATCCTTTAAAGTCTCAAAGCACTGTGTCTTTTCCATTTCAATAAAATCACGGTAAATTTCTGCGAAGAGCTTAATGACAGAACCATTTGCTGTTGTAGTGGCTGTAAAGAAAAATGACTTCATGAACAGGAAGGAACAACAAAATGTTGCAACACTAGCTGTTAATATAAAAGCCTGTTTTTCCCAGGCCGGGAATGTAAGTCTTGTTTACCAACATTACAATTTATAAACTCTTGCACAACCTTATTACAAATAAATAATCACACCRAAGAACAATTCCATTAATTTCCTGAAATAAGGTTGCAAAGCTGAGTGCACAAAAGCTAAGGAACATTAAAATTTATGTTGTCTTTTGTTCCTATATTTTTCCTAGAGCCATTTTCCACTAAGTAAACTGAAAATAAAAATTGCATTATGTGGAAAAACACTCATGCCCTCAAGAAGGGTCAGTAGGGAGATTTGCCTTCACTGTGTAGATCCGTGTGCTTTTTTATGCTCTGCCTGATATCCTGAGGATGAAATATGCTTTGATAGCATAGCTTTCAAATGATTAGTGGTAAGATGGATTGTCTTGGCTGAAATCTTCCAAAATATTTTTAGCCTAGAGTGGACATTTAGCATGTAAAAATGTCAGTTTTAGTGTTTTAGGCTTGTCAAACAAAGTTCTGCTTGCCAAAATCAAGACCTTGGTTTTAGCAGATAACCTTGATCAAACCATGGTTGTGATGGTGGAGAACAGGTCAGATTCTAGAAGTTAGTCCTGGTCCTGGAGGCATCCCACTTCCCTACCCATGTTCAGCAGCCATTACAATTGCAGCCTTTTGTCATGTTCATTTCTTAAAAGTAAAAGGAAGGATTAATTACTGCCTAAGAACTCTGTTATACYCCCTTTAAAAGGTCTAATGGAAAGCACATAGAATTCAACAGAAAAGCTTGAAATAACTTTGTTGCACATTTTTACAGAGAGAAAAGAGGCACATCCCTGCACAGCCTGCAGAGAACCTTGAACTCCTTAGCATACATATTAGAAATTAGGGGAGAAATTACTTTGTGTTCATGGTAAAATCATCTTCTGACCAAACCCACTCAGTCCCATCCTCCTTTTGCAAGCAAGGCTGGATGTCTCCTCTGCAGTTTCCTGAAATCCCAGTTTGAGTCTGCACTGGGGGAGTCTCGGGTTTGCTGTTGATAATTGCTGCCCCGAGATGTGCAGGATGTCTCTGCTTCAGCCCGCGCAACTGAAGAATGGGTCTGGACTCTTCACTTTTCGGTCTTGAGGTTGTTTATTAATTCTTATCTATAAAATTTTCTTTCTGCCCAGCTGAGATCTGCTCAGCAAGGCAGCCATGAGCACTCTGCCTGCCCCCGAGGCAGTGTTGTCCTTTTATACTACAAACTACTTATATCATATTTACTCTTAATTCCCAATACCCATCACCTATGTTAGACAGTGCACTTCTACTCTAAACCAATCCCCAAGTGCCAACATCACAGCAGAAAATGGAGAACAAGAAGAACGAAGAAGAAGAAGGACTAGACACGCCCCGATTCCTCCATCTTGTCCCCATAACACTCACACCAAAAATCCTAAAATCTACATTTTCCCCCTGTGAATATTTTTTTTATTATACTATTCAAACCTGTGTGATTTTCACGTCCTCATACAAAGCTGGTAACTTGCTCCAAGGGTTGAAATCAAATCCCCAGGTGTTCTGGGTARCATGCCAGGGTCTCTGAGCCCCCTGAYGGGGTYCTCGGCYACTCTGGAYACCCRGAGGGATRCACYGAGTTCYGACAGGGGAGGATAAAACCCACAGCTATAGACCATTGCCTGAGGAGGTTGTTTCTCAGGGCTTTAGCTGGTCAGTGACCCTGAGTCACCACTTTCACATTAGAAAGTCTCTTTTCCCAGCCTGGCTGTCAAAGAAGGAGTCAGAACTCTTCAGTTCGTGGTCTCAAGGCTGTTCATTGTTTCTTATCCATAAAATTCTTACTCATGGCCTGCCGAGGTCTGCTCAGCAGGACAGACAGAGGCACTCTGGCTGCCCTCAGGGTGGTGTTATCTTTTTACACTAAAAACCACATGTACAAAATTTACAATTACTTTCCAATACCTACCACCTATGTTAGACAGTGAGCTCCTACTCTAAACCAATCTGTAAGTGCCAACATCACAGCAGAAGATGGAGGCCAAGAAGAAGGAGAAAGGCTGGACATGCCCAGATTCCTCCATCTTGCGTCCTGAACCCTCATTCTAAAAACCCCAAAAAATCTCTTTTTCACCCTGTGACAAACTGATTATTATTCTACTTAGACTTTCATGGCTTGCAGATCCTCATATAAGGTTGGTAATTTTTTCCATGGGTCATAATCAAAACCACAGGTGTTTTGGGCTCTGTGCCAGGGTCTCTGAGCCCCCTGGCAGGGGTCCTGGCAATCCAGAACAGCCAGAGGGATGTCCTGAATTCCGACATCTACCCCGTGCAGAGGCTGTCTCTTATACACATCTAGATGTGTATAAGAGACAGATCATATTTACAATTACTTCCCAATACCTATCACCCATGTTAGACAGTGAGCTTCTACTCTAAACCAATCCAAAAGTGCCAGCATCACAGCAGAAGATGGAGGCCAAGAAGAAGAAGAAAGGCTGGACATGCCCAGATTCCTCCATCTTGCCCCCTGAACCCCCATTCTAAAAACCCAAAAAATCTATTTTTCACTCTGTGACAGACTGATTATTATTCTACTTAGACTTTCATGGCTCGCAAATCCTCATATAAGGTTGTTAATTTTTTCCATGGGTCATAATCAAAACCACAGGCGTCTTGGGCTCTGTACCAGGGTCTCTGAGCGCCCTGGCAGGCAGGGGTCCTGGCAATCCAGGACAGCCAGAGGGATGTCCTGAATTCTGACAGTTGTTCTCCATTTCTTCATGCCCATGAGACACTGGTGTATCCCACAGAGGAGAATTGCAAGTTCCCTCTCTGTTTACCTATGCCYACTGGTTTAGGGAAGGGAATAGCTCTTGAGGAGCAGATTCTGTACTTCCATTCCTGCCAGCTTTGCTGTCCTTGCTCCATTGAGGGAAGTTTATTTCTCCATTTGGCTTTTCACAGCTGGTCCGTATTTCAACCTAGATAAACTGATCCCCTACAAAGACAATATCTAGAGGTAGCAAAATTTTCTGCTGACTCTTGGCCCAGATGTTCAGCTTCCAGCTGCTTAGGATTGCTGAATAGGTTTTGATTCATAAACAGGCAGTATTGACAGTAATCCCTCACAAAGCCATTCCTTCATATCAGGCATTTGCAGCACATAAATTCTATTCTCTGAGGAAAATACATTATGTTTTCTCCTTTTATATACTCAGAAACACTGCATACAGTGCCTAATACCAATCTCTCATAAAGAAATTTAACAAAAAAGAACACACAGCCATAACCTGCTTCCATCAAGGTGTGCAAATGCATCAGACTTGCACATCACTGGAGATATTGTCAGAATGGCAATAACAGTAAAAATTGCACTGACTTGTCCCTTGAATGGATGGATTTATTTTTTTTTTCCCCTTCAGGTTTCATGTGATCAGCACTGTCTCTCCAGGAAGTTTGCTGATTCTCAGCAGGACTTAAACAACAATTTATTAAGCTACTTCTGTAAATTCTGCTGGCTACTCAAAAAGAACCTTTAGTCTTCTTTGTATATCAAGTCATTGAGCTTCTAAATCACTGACACTCAGCTAATACCTGAATCAGACACCTACAGAAAGAGAAATTGCACAGGAGTCAAATATTCAAATAGGAAAAAGAGATATCACTGATTGATTTYCTGGGCAAATTTAAAGATGGTCAATGAACAAAAGACAAATGGATGCTTTTTCCATTGCAGTGATGTGCTACTGTCAGACTTTTGTTATACATTTTTAAATAAAACATAGATTGCAGATATTGTTAATGTAACAGTATCTGGTCAGTGAAAAAACAGTGCATAAACCAGATGATAAACACTTACCTTGATGTATATTTATGAAGGTAATTTATGACCATTACCAATGTGCTAAAGGAAAACTCAGTTTTGCCAGCTGATAAATTCAGRKGATGAGTGTGTGTTTTGTCTGTGTGGAGAATGAACAAAGAAAACAAGAAACAATTAAACTGGAATTTTTAAATAAAGAAAATGTACTTTTCCAACAGGTAAAAAGTCAAGATGCTCATCCATTTTCATGGTCCAAGTAATTTTTGCCCTCTCTTGTAAGATGGTAGGGGTTCATTCCTGTATAAAGATTGAACCTAAGCATGTGTAAGTAAAAAGAGCAGATTTTAACTGGCTTCAGGTAATTTTGAAACAGCACCACAGATAAAATTATTTTAAAAATTTTGCAATATATAGAGGTGAAAGAAACCTAAATGCATAAAATAAAATGTACCTTTAGCTTGGTTTAGTGGTTTACTAGTCACTTCCGATTTTATAACAAAATTTTGGGGTTTGTAGACAGCCCCTGTACACCAAGGAACAGTTTAGTGAAGTAAGTACATGTTCTGCTACCAAGATTGATGTTCCCAACTAACAAAACTGTTGTGAACCTCTTTCTTATCCATCACTTGAAGTCTTCTAGAAATTTTATATGAAAAACTACACATATACAAAATCACTGGACACAACTATTTTTTTTTTGTTGTTTTGTTTTAAAGAAAAAAAGAGAAATACATGATTTATGAGATCCAGTTGTAGGGAAAGTTAAGCACTTTCCTTTAGGTTGACTCAGCAGGGAATCTGATGCTGAGTCACACTCATGGAGTGACTGCCTGGGAACATTTGCAATAATGATCAGAAGGATTTATAACACCAAAGCTCAGCAAGACACGTCTCAAAACATCACCTGTCCTTAAGAACGACATTGTATTTCATCACTGGGACTCCAACTAAACCAGAGCTTCAACAGATTTTTTTAAAAGTKCATGTGGTCAAGAAATTTGTGTTCACATTATGTGTTGCCTGAAGTTTTTTAGATCACAATCAAACCATTTCCWCTTGGTTTAGTTTTATAGTTTAGTTTTGGTTTTTCTGTGGTAGATATTTTGTTTTTCCTTTCCATACCTGGTTTTTATACTAGCCTATTCCAGTCTGCCTAGGCAGAACAGGGGGACCTCCTCTGCTCCTCTCAGTGCTAACCTTGCTCTCAATTTTGCCAGTTCTCCTTTATGTGTACTGGGCAGAATAGCTTGGCAACCTTGTACTTACCTTATTCTTTATTTGGCACCTTTTTTATCATGTGGGTGTCTTCAAGTTTTATACATTTAGTCATCACATTGCTCAGATGCTGGAAGAGCTTTACAAAAATAATCACGTGTTGTTGGTGTGCTGTTAGACTATTTTAGTGTATTTATATGTGGGTTCAAGGCCAGCTAACTTTTTTTTTACCTGATTAATGAATTTTTAGTTTGAAATTGTCACAGTGCYCTGCTTTGGCTACACCAGTCTTCTCTGTTTACAGCAAATAAAATGTGTACTAGAYAACATGGGAAATCTGAAGGCAAACCTCCTCCAGAGAGGTACACTGTCCAAATTCTTTCAGTTTGGACATCCTCCTCTTTGTGTGAGTAATGAAGGTAATGACTCAGCCAGATTTACCTGAAATAGCTTCCATAACTCCACATAAAACCTGTGTCTCTATTTGTGGGGTGTTTGCCTGCACTCTGTCTAATACCTGCTGTCACATTTCCTTCCTCTCCTGAGAGTCTTTAGATTAACAAATGCCACGTTGTGCCTGTGTTGGCTCCAGAGGTCAGACTGCAGAACAGAATCTGCACTAAGGAGAAATGGAACAACATAATCTGGTCACTGCTGCATCAGAATAACAACCAGGAGACATGGATTTTACTCCTGGCTCTATCAATATCAGTTTGTATGGCTTTGAGCAAATAATTCTGTTTACTGCCCTTTCAGTTTTCTTGTCTTCAAGACAAAACATTTGTTTTTTCAGTTAAATCCATGAAATTAAAGCATTGAAAATAATGTGTGAAAACTAAATATGGCCAACCATTCTGAGGTTTATTTGAATTGATTGTCTTTGCTTCACCATCCAGTGTGAAAAAAGATCTGCAGAATTAAACAGAAAAAGTATTAAGGTTCAGTACTGTAGGACAGTTACACTGCCAGTGTTGACCTTCCCATTTTCTTTTACTTTGGAAGAGAGGAAAAGAAGCTCCCTCTGTGTCCTGTAATTTTTCATTTAAACCTAATTGCTAAATTATTCCATGTTGGCTTAAAATTTGGACTAAAAACATCCTTTAATTGTCATGCCAGCAAGAAATAATTWAAAAAACCCAAATAAATATATTTGGTGGACAAATATACCTAAACTAAAAATTAATTAATCAATTAATTAATTAATTAATTTTGTTGGTCAGTTGGTTGTTTATTTATTGAAATGAGGAGCTTAAGAAAACAAGGCCTATGTTATAGGTTTACCTAATTACACTTAGTTTCACTAGCTTCTAAATGATGCTCTATATTTCAAATTTCAGTGCTTGTGGTAGATTCAGGAATCCATAAATATAACTTCCTGGCTGACATCACGCAAAAGACTCACAATAAATGAGAATCAAAAGCATGGCTCTGATGAATGTCCATGTAGCAAAGGGATCTTTGAGGAAAATAGGGGTGTTTCCATAGATAAATSATTTTGATGGCATCTCTTAGCAGAGTGGGGGCCACTCACATCAACCTGGCCTGGTGGGAGGTGTCTGCCCAGGGCAAGGAGGTTGGAATGAGGTGGCCTCCAAAGCACCTTSCAACCCAATCCATTCTATTGGATTTCTTTGTTACAGACAGCAGAGACTTGAAGAAGACAAAGATTGGAAGTAACATCAACATTTTGGTTTGGGAGAAGTGTCCCGGTAGCCTTTGCTGTCTGTACCATGCTTTGAACATGACAAACATTGTGTGCCATCTCAATTGACTGGCTGTAGAGTAGTTTGCTGTATTTAGGTCCCAGGACATCATGAATTAGGACTGACTGAATTCAGCTGAGTAGATTGGGTTGTCAGTGAAAGCAGATCTCTCAAGTTGATATGGTAAATACAAGGTCTTGGCAGCATGTGAAGAGCAGCCACAAAATTTTGGGCTTCTACACTGGCCTTGATCTTGCMTAAATCTGTCACTCTTCCATATCCCAAGACTGTTCCCTGCTTTAGTTTCAATATTTTCTTATTCAYGCAGAAATACCATTCATTTTGAGTGTATAGGATAAATTTCTTATATTGTTAACAGCTTTTCTGAAAACATGTCAGTCTTGGTGATTAGATTATATACAGYAAATGAATATGTTCTTTTTTAGCTCCAGAACCGTCACTATTAAATGGGTATTGTTATTACACACAAATGACCAAAATAAATAAATGTGTAGTGACCATCTGGAAAGCTCATTTCACAATCTGAATTTTCAGTGTTGGAAAATCTCAACCCATCTGCTCCATATTTCTTACCTCAGCTAAGCATGCAATGGACTTTATCTGCTAACAAATTTAATTTTGTCTTTAAATTGTGTTTCTCCACTATGGCAGGTTATAAGAATACCTTGAGAGAAAGAACAAGATTCTGAACAAAAAAAAAAGAATCCACTCACAGACTGCTTTTTTAAGGAAAACCAATTTATTTTTACCAGTCCCTGTAATTTGAAGGGAAAAGCAATAAGAGTCACACAAGATGTGTGCTTCTGTCTATAGATTATCTGAAAGAATGGGTCTRTGAAATGTGACTGTCATTCTGTCATTTTCCACAGTCCTTAAACCTTTTAAGTCAATTAATGACTTAATTGTATAAATTTATGTTCAGATTTCACACACTAGTGCTGTATTTTTAGATGGACTTGGGGTATCTTTGAGGTTACACCATAGAGGAGGTATACTTTTCTCCACACTTCTTCTATACTTAATATCATTGTTTGAATTTAAAAAAAAAAGTTTCTAAATCAAGTGTAATCTATGAGAATACCCTGCTTTAATCTCTCAATTTTTGTATTTCTTAATATCCATGTGCTTTTTTTATAGCAGACAATGTAGCAAATTGGTAAGTAATCAAAACCTGGTATGTTTCTGAAAAGCCAGAATATTTTCAAAAAGTGCTTTTTTCCAAGATAGAATCTGAAATAATAARTGAGAATTTTTCATGCTGCAATCTATTTACTTGCTGATGAGCAGTAAAGTTCTCACAAACTTCCTTAAAAAAGTTTCTTACAAATGATGATGTCAYCCTTACAGACCTTGATGCAAAAACTGATTCAAAGACCTCTACTAAACAAGGTTTCCAATGAGAAATCCCTTTCCTGACTGTATTCTAAACTTTGAGAAGAGGAGRCTACATGCAAGAAAGAAAATATCTGTCATGTTTCTGATCTTGCAGAAATGTTGTTTGTCTGCTTAAGAAAAGCTTTCCTGGAGATGGCAGATTGGCTGCAGATGACTTTGGGGGAAACCAGAGTGATCATAGCTGTTGTTATCACATATTGTCAATTCTACTCTGAAKAATTCAGTAGTAATTTTACATTATTGCAGGTGGAATTCTCACTAACTTCAGTATGCTCAGACTCTCTCCCTCTGATAACAAAGGGCTAAAAAGGATAACTTGGGTAAAGGTTTCCCCCAGAAATTCAGTGAGCTTTAATTAGTTTCCTGAGTAAAAATCTTCCAGTGCACATGCCAAACCTACGTGCTTCCTCATCAAGCCTGTGAATGGGAGACATATTCACAGATAAGATACAGAATTCTCCTAAAAGCCCAGCTCCTCTACAAACTTACACTTATCAAGTTGTTGGTTGTCCTCCACTCTGTAATTGACTTGGCTAAAGGTAAAATCAGGAATTATTGCCCCCTTTGAGTTTCTCAGCATTTTCACTTCCAGCTGATACATACAAAAAGTTGAAATTCTCTGAAGTGCAGGAGGAAAGCATAAGTCATCTTGAGTTAGCTGATCTTCTCCCAAAGTTCACAAGATGCTGACCATGCAGGAATCCCATTCTTCTGTGGTAATAAATTCTATTTCTCAGAAAGCCAGAGAAGAAAAATGCAGTAAGGAACATAAACTAGAAACTAAATGGTGAAATACTTTTCTTTCTTTCACTGTTTCAGGTGTTCAGCCCTAGACACTGAACTCATGATGGTCAGCTCCAATAAATCAATATTACTGGATGTTTATTCAAAACATGAAATTTTATCTTGGGTTACAAATGACCAGAAATCAAATGCATGAGAGTAATCCCGATGGGAAATAGAACATATCTTTCTCAATACCCTTGCTGCAGTAACAAGACAATCTGAGAGGAGAAAAACTTTGTCTTTAATTTTATATTGGTAAATTGGTAATATTGGACACAGTTACCTGCAGGTTCTTTGTGGAGGGCCAGTGCTGCCTCTGTAGAGACTAAAAATGTTCTGGGGTTGTTTCCAGCTACTCAACAGACAGCAGAGACTCCTGAAGTCTATTCACAACCTTCCTGGCTTGAGAAAACATCTTCAATAAAGATGAAGCAGATTASAACCTACATCATACAGCACAGCTTATTTTATGGGGAAGGAGTTTAAAATCACAGATGTTAACCAATCATTTTTTGATGCTGAATTCATTGGAAATTTGATTAAGAGCTGCAGAGTGCTTGCTGAGTAGAGAAGAATTATAGCAYCCATGGAACATGGATTCCAGAAATGACACATTAATCTGCATAAACCCTCCACGTATGTGTGCTTGGCAGGATAAGACCAAGCTGTTCTGCTCAGGGCTTGACTGACTTGGATTTCCACAAATACTCAGAACCATCTGAGAGGCTGTGAAATGCCTTTCTGTGAGCTTGGCTAACGGAACTCTGTCCCCCTCTTCAGYTGAATTTCGATTAATACTTTTTACTGCAGGTAATCACTTGCAAAGTGTATCCTACTTCCATTTTGAAGTAGGAGCAAATAGCATTGAATAATTCTAATTTTAGTGTGAAATATGCCTGTTCTGAACTATCCTGACAGTCACAGCAACTGAGGCAGAACTGCTTTTCTCTTTTTTTAGACTCGAGGATGCAAGAGGATTTTTGAGAACTGAAGGACAGGCAGCTGAGAAATACTCAAAAATCATTTAGTGGTGAGTGTATAAACCCACGCTTATATCACTGAAAGAAGATGTGGAGGTTTTTCATTTGCTAAGGTGTAATTTATACATTAGTATTAGCTTTGAATAAATGTACTTTGAATAGAAGCTGTCCAATATATACAGATTATATTCTGGAAGTCAACTACTATTTAAATTACCTCCAAAGTTTTACAATAATAAAAGCCAATTATATTCATCCATCCATCTCTTCCTATTTTCTTTATATACTTCCTATAGGAATGTTGTGCCCTGCAGCCCAACAAGCTTGGCTGAAAGAGAGGACTAAGATAAAAACCCCACATCCAAATGTTTGCTCAGATGGTACAGAAGGCTTGGGGTACAGAACATTGGGGCCAGTTTGTGAAGAAACTGAATTTATACCCAGTAAATCAGAAAGAATCTGAAGAGTTTACCTAAAGCCAAGTAATCACTYAATTAATGACAACAATTCTTGGAATTGTAATTAGAAAATAATATTTGGTTTTTATTGTTTCCCGGAAGGTTATTTGTGGTAATAGAGAATAACCTGATGACAAAAGGTGATGACAAATCTGAACAGGGATCAATAGGTGAAAAACATTCATAATAGCTAAAAGTATAATGAATTAATTTTCCATGGAAGAGGTGTGCTAGTGGTGATTTCTCACTGACAAGGACAGAGGTGGATTGGTCTAGTGTTGCCTACACTATATTTTTTCAGTGTTTTAAAGAGAAGGTTTATTCATAAAGAAATAATTGCTTTGTGTGCCATTGTCAGGAACAATAGATTTCTTCRAGAAACCAGTGAGAAGATTGGTACAGATATTATGAATTGCACCTCCAAGCCCATCTAAGCCTGAATGCATTGACACTCCTGACAACTCTACCCCTCCTCTGACAGAATGAGTCTCACAATTCCAGGACAAATTCATTCATTTCCTCTGTTATCTCTGCCTCTCCTGTCATCACTTCTTCCTGAGTCCAAGGGGAGAGGTTTTCACTGGCAGGTGAGAGCATCTTATTTAAACTCATCTCTGGCTGTCATAGCTGCTGCTCAAGGCTCTTCCTACAGCCTTGATCCTGTGGATCCTTCCAGCTTTTCCTTTACACCCATGATTGCACTCAGAGTCACTCTGGAGTTATTCCACCGCCTGCATCACTTACCTGCATCTTACAAATTTCTCACATAAAATTTATATTCCTACCATGACTTCTGAGCCTTCCCCAGGCACTGCAGACAAGTTGGTCCCTTTTTTCCAGCTTGTCCTGAGTTTCATGGAAGCGCTGCCAGCAGCTTGAGATTTCTGCCTAYGTGAGCTGGCAAGGCTGCTAAAGTCACTTCTGCACTGCTTTCTATCAGATTTTCTGAGTTCATCTCAAACATAAAATAAACTCTACCAATCACATGGTCCTGCACCCTGTGTCAGTTGCCTAGAAATTGGGAATTTTAGCTGATGGTTATAATATCATGGGACATCATTTCCTTATCACTGAAAATAGTTATTTTCAATCCATAACTGGTTTCTTTATCTTCAACTTCATTAACATGTTGCATGAGGTGGTGTTAGAAATATAAAAGATATTTTCTTTTCCTTTTGTTAGTAAAGTAGAATATCTAATTCTTACTCTCTGCATGTATTATTCACCTACCTTTCTGTGGTCCTCAGTTGTTGTGGTTTTGTTGAGGGTCCCCAGGATGATGTGAGAGATGAGAATTGACTCCAAGTTCTCAGAAGGCTGATTTATTATTTTATGATACTATATTATATTAAAAGAAAATGATATACTAAACTTATACCTGTCTCTTATACACATCTAGATGTGTATAAGAGACAGTACTAAACCTATACTAAAGAAAGAGAAAGGATACATCAGAAGGCTTAACAAGAATGAATAATAAAAACTCGTGACTGACCAGAGTCCCGACACAGCTGGACTGGGATTGGTCATTAAGTTAAAACAATTCACATGCTGGGTAAACAATTCTCCAAATTAAATTCCAGAGGAGCAAAACATGGAGAAGCTGAGGCTTCTCATCTTCCCAGGAGACGAAATCCTGGCGAAGGGATTTTTCATAAAAATATCATGGTGACACTGATGGTTATAATATCATGGGATGTCATTTCCTTATCACTGAAAAGAATTATTTTCAGTCCATAACTGGTTTCTGTATCTTCAACTTCAACAACATGTTGCATGAGGTGGTGTTAGAAATATAACAGTTATTTTCTTTTCCTTTTGTTGTTAGTAAAGTAGAATATCTAATTCTTACTCTCTGCATGTATTATTCACCTACCTTTCCATCCACTGACTCAGGGCTAGAACTTTTTTAAAACACTAGAAGTTTTGGAACTTACAAATCTCAGCAAGCACCCAGTCCAATTTCTTAAACTTTTTCACATTTGATGTTAAAAGATCTCCACAGGATCTGGGGGGATTATAAATCCCTCCCAGTGCTGAACAAAGTAGCTTTATCACCTCCAAATCAATCAGTTGGCATTTAAAAACCTATCCAAAGTTCCAGAGCTCTGATATGTTTTCTTGCTTGTCTCAGAGAACARAACTGCTAATTCTTACTAGAAACATCTTCTCTTTCTCTTCTGTGCTAAGGGAGCAGAGAACGCTTGTGGAAATGGGCACCTGGGAGGGAATATTCACAATCTCATTCTAAATCTTTGAAGATATACAGAAGCCTGGCAAAAAGCCCTCACTTATTCCTTTAATCATCAGTAAACACAAAACACAACAACAYTTCTTTAAGAGCTTTAAATCAATTTCTTGGATATCTTTTCACTTGTATCCCAGAAAAGCAACGTCATGGAAGTTATTTTCCTGTTACCTCAGTAGTTGCTGGACATATTTAAGGTAATCACATAAGAACACTCAGATATCATCCTTAGTTCAGCTATGTGAAATAACACTAACACAATCACTGGCATGACATMAAAAGATTCAAGGAAAAGCAGAATAAAATTGAATGTGGTGAGTCTAGAAACACTTCGAGACAAAGGCAGTCACAGAAGCACCAATAAATAAAATACAGGTCCTAAATAACTCTCATAGCCAATTATTTTAATGTATCAAATATCACTGTACAAACTTGGGTGCAAAAGTCTGCATTGAGTTCTTGCTGAATAAATCATTAAAAAGATCTGAACTTCTGCACGAGAAACAAAACTAGTTTCTCAAGAAAATAGCTTTGTTGAAAGCCCTGTGTTTTCATAAATATTTATTCTTCACTCCTCAGTGAGCACAGTATTCAAATGTGAGGAATTCACAAGATWAGTAAATAGATAGATTTGAATATTCTGATCCATATGGGGATTCCACCTCCCCCAATTTAGTAGGCGTTTTATAAACACCTTCATAACAGGCTGCTGACAACAGTTAACAATTAATTGAATCACAGAAACAGCCGCAAAAGATGCTCAGTGTGATATTCACTCAAATAAAAAAGATTTATTAACTTCTTGACTTGAGTTTTGGGGATCCAGGATCTTCATCTAACAAATACTCATTTTCTTGTTTTACACTCTTGATCATCCAAGTTTTCCCTCCTCTGTTCTAAGAAAAAAGTAACTGTAGCCAAACTGGTTTTGAGATTTTATTACTCTGATGATGGACATTGTTCATTTCTCTGGGAACACAAACACAAAACTTGATGTMAGTTTATTTTCCTGCCCTGATTTTCAGTGTCCCAAATCTATATCAGTACAAAATTCATARTATTCACCTTAAAGTCTAGCAAGTAAATGAATGTAAAACTTTTCCAGGTCCCAAAAAGAGCTGTGAAAAAATTTGTTGGCTCCCCATCCAAAGCAAGCTATTGAACAGACTAAACCTGGAAGGAAAAATACAATACAGGCTTGTCTTTATTGAGCCTTTTATCAGATGCTTTTATCTAGCAGATGCTTCTGTAGKTAATAATATGTTTTATTTCTGTCCAATTTTAAAGAACCATGGTGCAAATGATTGCACCTCTTTTGACATGTTAGAATTATAGACAGGGTCAAGTATATTTACTTTTAAATTCTGGCAAATTACTATCTCTACAGATTACAGAACTCTAAATGGCTTCAGCACTGCACTGCTTTCCTCTTCACATACAAGATTCAAATATGCATTTAAGTAGATGCATTTTTACTTTTATTTAAGAATCTGTAAGAAATTTTACTGCAAGAAACCAGCTAGGAACTTGTAGACCTAATGGCACTTATGGATCTATGGAAGTAAGGTCAGAGGATCTCAAACACGTGCTTTCTTTAGAAATAAATATAGAAACAAAACCCAATTATGACACTGCAAGTTACAGTGGAAGAGCCCATGTTTGCCTCTCCCAGATTCCTCATATCAGCTGTAAAAACTGAGCCAAATAGGGGCAGAAGGAAAGGTCATTTCATAGAATCACAGAATGGTTTGGGTTTGAAGGGACCTTAAAGATAACCTAGTTCCAACACCCCTCCATGGTCAGGGAACCTTTCACTAGACCTGGTTGCTCAAGGCCTCCCCCACACCTTTTTTTTCCTACCAGCACCTCTTGCATGAATTTAGCAACATCAAACAACCTGACAGCACAGCTGATCACAGTTCTGTGCCAGCCCTGGGGAAGAGATCATGGCACAGGGAATCTGGAACATCTACACCACCTGCAGCCAGGAGACACCTAAAATGTTTTCTATTTGCTGTGCACTTCTATCCTACAGAAGCTGAATTAAATATCATTTAAGTACGTGAACAAGAGGAACAGATCCACTGAACAATCACTGCAACAAGCTGGAGATTTAGAAGTAATCCCCCAGCCACAGAGCAGGYCTGAGATAACATCAAAAAAGCAGCAAGCAGGGTCAGATCAGCACAGGATTGAGTATCACACACACAGCAGAGCTCAAACAAGCACTGGAACCAAGTGCTGAGCTTCAGTTCRGTGCCTGGACAAAATTGGGGTACCCAATTTTGGGTACGGGGTCCCAGCTGAGGCTGCCCAGGGTCTCAGAGCCTGCTGGTGCAGTCAGAGCTCTGGCAGCACTGCCTAAAGACACCTGTGTGACAGAYTGCAGCCTCAAGGCAGGAGCAGAGAAACAAGACAGACCTTTCAGGTTGTGTTATAGAGCATTATTCAGGTAGGAACACAGTGCATCACCTTTCCTCTAGCTTTTCTAATAACCCCTGGTTTTTTAAGAGACTCTACCCTTCAGTGTGTGTGGATTCTGAAATGCTAGCACAATTATCTGGGGAAAGACTGAAGCAGGATCCTAATTATGAAAAAAAAGATGGTTCCGAACTGTGAAGAGTCTTGTGTGAAGCCATGAGGTTTACTAATCAAGTTTTGCAACAGCTGCTCTGTGAATGACTATGGCAAGAGATGTGTAGAAACAGATCCCTGGCTGGGTGCAACAGTTGAATTCTAAGTGTTTGTTGCTCTTTCTGAAAGATTTCAAATTATGCATCACTGTGTGTAGCTCTTGCTTATTTGCTTGCCTCTCTTTGCCTAAAATGGTGTTTCTTTCCTCAGGAGAGCTTGATGAATATTCTTAAATTATAGGATTTTATTGCCTTGAAACCGGTTATCTTGCTTTGGTAGTTATTTAACACTTATGTTGCTTCATTTTTGAGTCTGTGGTCTGTGTATTTTGGTGTAACATCTCTGAAATTACTTAATCTTACATAACCAATAGCAAGAAATCTTATCAGAATGGGATTTGTCCTAAAACTTGATGTAGAGGTGCTGGAATGGACAGGCTTTAAATGCCTCAGTACTTCCTGGGACAGTTGTGACTTAAATACAAACACCATTTAAAAATGCTGTGGGAAAACGTGTTGTATTGATTTAGCCAGGATTGCCATCAGCTGCTCTTATTTCTGATTCAGTTTCACAGAGGAAATGTTCAGGAACCTCATTGAAATGCCTCATCTGTCCTGGAAAAGTGTTTCTGTCTCTGGACATGGCCAAGGAAAATTGAGAGAAACAGAAAAGATGTGGGAAAAGATAGTTGCAGACAGATGGTGTTAGCGGAAAGGTGGGTGACATCTGTCTTGTTTTCATGCCCAGGGAGACACATACTGCTTTTATAACCTTTTACTTGCATTAGAAATGGCTCAGATCCTTATCTCAAGACACTCATCTAAGGAACAGGATGAGCACCTTATGTGCCACATCTGAAAGCAACCAGAAAGTGGAACTGGAGGGTAATCCCCCGTGAGAGCTGAATCCAGCTCCGTCTGGATATGAGTATGGTGAATGYACACAGGTCTCCATCAGAAATATTTTCTTGGGATATATACTTAAATCTGATTTAGTTGTATACAGTTTCCATAYGAAGTTGTGTATTTCTCCTCTAAAAATAGAGTATCCATATGCTCTGATGATTTCTGCTGGTATGTGCTTATCTGATAAGAGCTTATCTGTACTGTTTGGGGTACAATCCTCAAAGCTTTTCAGGCCAGAACCTTAGGGGCTTGAAGAGAAATAGGATGATGTATTGCTTAGCTAAGAATTAAGCTATGAACTTTTTTAAATTATTTTTTTTAAAAATTGGTCTAGGTGGTCCTTGACGCTGCTTTTTTGCCTTCTGTCACTCTCTCTCTGTCTGCAAATCAGCCTATTACTTTTATTAAGATATATATTTTATATTTAAGATATGTATTTAAGATATAATTATCTTAAAAATAGAAGATATGTATTTAATTCTATAATTTTATAGAATTATATATATATATATAATTTTATAGAACTAAATACATTTATTTTTTTAAATAAGTTCTCAAGGCAAATTCTGATCCACCATGATAGTGTAAATCCATGTAGGTGGCAGGGGATGCTTCAGCCCTACACAACTGGAATCCCATTAACAGCAAGGAGCTTTGCAGTGGTGCTCTGAGGGATAAGGGATTTTCAGGAGTCCTCCACACAGGTATATGTGCTCCCTAAGTGTGTCAGGGAGAGGTACAAGAGCATAAACCTGATTCTTTCTGGAGTGTCCATGAGAGGTTTTACAGCTCTCAGTCGCAGTTACTGGATGCACTTTTTGCTCCTTTAAGTGGCYCTGGCTCAGTGTCAGGGCAGGAATTTCACCATTTCCCTCTGCTTAGGGAGCTTCCCAGTGGGGAAAGCCTCTGGAGGAAGGCTGGGACTGGCTTTTCCCAGAAAGCTGGAGGAGGAGGAAGTTTCTGGAGTGCAGAAGTGGGCACAGAACAGCAGGAGACACACAGCCTATAGCACAGCACAGATCAGAAAATGCTGACAAAGGTGGAACTGACACATAACCAGACTTTGTGTAGCAGAAAATATTTTTTTCTGAGTGACCAGAGATGAATTTTGGTGCAGTTCTGGATCCCATTGAAAAGAGAGTGGCCTGAGACCAAGCTTGAATGAAAGAAATTTGCACCTCCAAAGAAAGAGTGCTCAGGTGGAATCAATMATTTTTATTTCTATTCTGCTGCTTCTTTAGTTTCTTCCACTTCAGAAAGTCCTACACTTGTTTTTACTCCCAAACTATTTTTYTCAAGTCTGCTCATGATGGTTTTTATGTACTTCTTAAGATGAAATGCTCTAGTCAGTCTTGCATCCAAGGCCTGCCTTCCTAGGATTCCACAGAATAGAATAAGGTAGTGAGTGCAGGAGACAGAGTAATAAAAGTCTTGGGAGGGGTGAACCTGGTCAAAAAAGAGCATAGCAGAGTCTGTTCAGAGACTCACAGAGCCTGGGAAATAAGGAACAAGCCCTGATGTGGCTGCAGAACTGGATTATTCAGGATGGAGCAGATGGTTGGCTTGCCTGGAGATCTGTGCTGATGGACAGACACAGGCTCTGCAGGAAAGGCAAGGAGCACAGAGAGCACAGCCTCAGCCTCCAAGAGAAAGAGCTGCTCAGGTGTGGGGAGCTGTTCTGGAAAACAGCCTGGTGGAGAGCTTTGGGTCAGGACTAGAGGAGAGGCCAGGCAGGGGAACTTTGTGCAGAGGATTTTACAGACATGGTCAGGGGAAGAACCAGGTAAAATCCATGGAACTGGAGAGTCTGTCCTGCCAGTTACTGRAAGGGGAGTGTGGAGGGGTGCAAATAGCTCAGGAGGCTCCTGAAGGGAATCAGAATTAGCCTTTTAACATGGATTGGAATCATAAAGTCATCAAGAGTGTGAAAGACCTCCAAGATGAAGTCCTTCAGGAGTCAGGTGTAGATGTCTGATGTAGCAAAGATAGTTAATCCCTGGTGTCTATGAATTCATAGACTGAAGCAGTAAGAGCATTATGATACCTCCATCTGGTTATAAAGGATTCATTTTTCTTCAGAAAATTTCCTCCCTTGAACCTCTGCATTAGCTATATATATTTATTACTTTCCTATATTTTATAGGTATTCATTTGCTGCTGCTTATTTTATTTAAACTGAAGTAAATAATATTGTAAGGGCTTGTAAATGTGTTAAAGATATTTGATCTGTCCTTTGGAGTAAAGTCACTGGATCAAGGTGAAGAACTAATATATCTTACCTTCTTTTCYTGATTATTTTATCAAATATACATTATTGGTTTCTCTGSGTYTGGATTGAAGGCACTTGATACAGTAGTTAATGTTTGGACTCAAGTGTTTATTATTTTTTAGTAGAACAGTCTCACAACTATGAGTTTGGTAGCTTTTCATTGGCAAGGCACAAAATGGCCAACTATCTCTTGTTAYAAGGTCTTTTAAGACYARACTATCCAATTAAGAAAGGACACCTRGATTATTTTCCCTTTTAACCCAATAACTGATCCCAAGGAGCCCGCAATGCAGACTCTCCTGTCCAATTACAAAACATCACCCAAACCCATGAAGAAGAAGGAAGAAGAAGGTAAAGAAGAACAACTTGCTTTTACTMTAAAAMTTYTATMTTGCTTYRTATTTAWTTCTATATTTTAAAATCWCAAACTSTAAGTTTYMCACCYTGTGATATTACACACTTCTAACCAACTCCACACCCATAATCTCAGTGTTATKAATCMATTTTGGAAGCCTTYTTCACAGCCTTTGGTCAAATGCACGTTCTCTTGTAAGTCTGTGCCTTTAAGCACAGAAAGTTTAAAATTCTCAGCATCTAGGATTTCAACAATACATGACTTAAGAAAAAATATGAAACCACCAACATTCACTGCACTATTGTGTGCTTATSCAATTGATTTTGCTTGTCTTTCTGAACCTCTAAAAAACAACTCAGTATAAACATATGGCCCATGTACATGGCCACTTAAGGCAGTTCAGAAGGCAGTAGCTCTCTTTATTAATTCCTAAAAATCAACAAATTAAATCCAGACTAGTAAAAGAGCTATGCAGATGTTCTTGACATGACAGTGTAGTCCAGCTGATTAGTGGTGCAACCAAGGACACCAAAAGGCTTTTAAGAGCTCAGCTTTATATGCTACTAATCTTTACTGTTAGAAAGAAACAATGCACTCAGGAAATGCTCATATGTGACCTTTTTCTCATACTGCATTCATTCAAATACTGGTATTTAAGTTATTAGCCTGAAATACCTTTAGGAAAATACCCTTGGGCTGAACAGAATAGCYCTCCCTGGGAATCTTAACATGTACATCTGCTGTACTAAAGTCATGTTTCTGATCATTATCAGCCAAAGAAGCAGAACACAGATTATTGTTTTAACCAAAAAATGGTGATTGTAGACTGAAGCAGAGTTCTTAGCCAGCTGTAGTTTACTTGTGTGCTCTGATCRCACATTTTTCTTTAGTCTTGGAAAATGTAAGATAATATTCATGCTCTCTCTCCCAGTGTTTAGCAACTATAAGCATAATTCARATATTTTACTAATGATATTTAAAGCTTGAAGAAGACTATGGGTCATTAGTGGTATATTTTCCTGAAAGGAGCAAAAAAATCATTCCCATTTCAACTTCTGCTCTTGGTGTTTGACTGTGAAACCTCACATGCCCATCAGCACAGCACTCCTTCCCAAAAATCAGTAAAATCTGTGGTAATTCTTTTGAATGTTGATTGTTTCACTGCTTATCTCTGCAGTTTTTGAACATATCTAATGGTTAGTGTTGGAAACAAAATGTATCCTTAGTGTTCTGTACTAAAACAGAAAAGAAAGGAACAAGATAAGTCATTGTTGCTGTTGTACAGAGTACTCAGATCCCCTCTTCCAAACATTTTGGGCTAAAAATCAGAGAGAAAATGACAGCTCCTTCTTCTGCAAAAGCCAGATCTCACCATTTATGCTTGAACATCTTTGAGAAGGCTGGAGATGCAGTAATCTGCCTAAAAGCAGGTTTCCATAGTCTCCCTACTGTCAAAGGAAGAAAAGAGGTGGATAAGCTTCAGACACAAGATTCAGCTTTAGATACAAGACTGGGAATCAGGATGTCTGAAAAACTTTGAACCAAGAGACAAGATCCCTGAGGGGAATGAAACACCCCACCTGCATCTGTGAGAGACCAGAGCACAAAGGAAAAGTGGAGCAGTGGCTTGCAATCTTTAAATGCACACATTTGAGAGAATTTTCAGTTTTGTGAATGTATAGTGAACATCCCTGCTGATGCAGATTCAAGTCTAAGGATACTGCAGAGTTGACAGTCTTCTCTGACTTTTTTGGGGAAGTGAGTGGATCATAATTTAAAGTGTCTGATAATTGTCTCCATCAGCACCCCAAGCACTAATATTCTACAATATTCTGTGAGAATGGGACAAAGTTCTCATCCACTTCTGCTCAAGATATTTTGTATTGCAGCTGTTGTACTTGCAGAACCAGCAATATCATTCATCCACAATGTAGTTTGTCTTCATGACTACAAAAATACTGATATTTATCCTGMGTTTTCATTTGTTTCAAAATTAGAGGGGATGGAAATCAACTGTTATCACACCATAAGATACATGTTAAAGTAAGATCCATAGGTGTGCATTACTTTGTGATGTATTTCACCTTCACAAAGTGGTATTTGAACATGCCAAAACTTAAATGCTGCCCAAATTAGGATAGCTATAACCACACATCCTTAGTGGTTTCAGCAGAATATCACTGCTTAATCTAAATAAAAGTGACAGAATTAATGTTATTCTTATGAAATATGGTGCCAGGAGACTTACAGTAAAACCTGACAATTCTCTGACTCCTCTAGATGAAGTAAAAAAAAATCTTTATGGATGATGATAAAATGAAAGAAGTGCCTTTGGATTCAAAACAGTGTAATCTTATGTTGGTCATTAAAGTGAACTGCTGTTTTCCTTTCATTTTTATGACAGAATTGAAAAGCACTTGAAAGATACTGATCTTACAGGATGAAAGAGTGCATATGATCCTTTGCAAGYGGCAATTTGCAGAAGTGAGTGCTGAGTTCATGGATGTACAGGGAGTGGGATTTATTCCACCTGATTTTAGACAACCACAATGAGATGTGTACGAGTGAGTTACTTCTATGGCCAATGGAGAGAAACAGACTCTTCCTGGAAAGAGTTCCTGTGTGTTATTCTCTTCAGGAAAATATTCCCTCTGTTAGGGAATTCAGAGAATGTGCCTGCTGTGCAGACAGGCACTCAAAGGCAGCCTCTGATGTGGGGCTTATTCTGATCTGGCAGGCTGACAGAACACAATCATAGAAAGATTTAAGGAAAAGGGACTTTTCAGTGAAGGACTGACAAAGTTAAATCAATTTACTCAGGGTTTTATCCAGTCAGATTCTGAAAATCTTCAAGGACAGAGGTCCCACAACCCCTTGGGTTGATTTAATCATTTACCACCATCACACCAAAGGATTTTTTCCATTACATCCAATCAGAATTTCCCTTTTTGTAACTCTTCTAGTGCCTGACTCTTTAGGTTCTGGTCTCTCCTCAGCACAGTCTYCATCATATTTGTCTTGTGCTGCTTCCAGCACAGAATGTCTGTCACCAACATAGGCCTCATTCCAAGAGATATCCAGCCTTCTTGTTTGGTGCCATCCATCAGGATGCATTCCCTGCATCTTTTCGCCACTTCTTCCTGGGAACTGTGAAGTTCATCCCTCTCTGTGTATGTTTTTCCAAGTGGATATCCAGCTATGTGAGGACAAACTTTGATGTGCCGAATTTGCCAGGGCATCTGATTATTCTGCATTCCAACACAGTACAGCCCATCCCAGTAGAACATTAATCCACTTTTATGTTCCAGACGTGTGTTGGAGATGTTCTAACCARTATCAGTTGATATGCAGATGCAGATTAYTAGAAAGGTGTGTATTGACACACCTTGGATGTGRAWTTTYCTTCTGTSTATARAATCCCTTTYCARGGYTGTTACTCCACAGAACTGATGMTTTGGTACTCTTGGTTTCTTATTAMAAAATTGTTGGTCTTATGGACAGATCTCAAATTCACTGAGAGTTGTGCTCAGATCTGTGGCTAAATCCTTGATTTCTTGTTGCATTAGTTGGSCTTTACCTTGATCACTCCAGATAAATTTTCACTTCATTATCCAGGACAGTGGCATTTCTCTGATGGCATTATTGAAAGTGTGCTTGCATTGCCTAGAGTGGTTGAAGCAGCTGTTTAATTTTTTATTTAMAAGCCTTGTATCATTAATCTTAATTTTCTGCTGATGGTAGATTGAAACTTTCTGTGTTGTGAAACTATGCTATTATTCCCATGGCCAGAAACACAAAAAAAATCACTTAGGAAGCCTGACATTGGCATTGAATCATTGRAAATTTTATCACATCCTTGAGTTTTACAGAACCTGGGTAAATATTAATTGACAGTAAGACTGATGATTATTCAAATAGATGGATATTTGTCCTAGTGTGTGGAACACTTCTGAAAATCAAATGTCTCTATTATATGCACTCCATTTTCTTGAAGTATGTGGTTGCTCTTTGACTCCCTCTGTATTTCCCCCTATGTTTTTCTAACCTTTATTATGCTGAACTAGTGATCTTAATTAAAGAAAATGAAATAACTGTTACACACTTGATTATAATTCAGTTGTGGTGACTTGGCCCTTAAAATCAGATGGTAGTAAGAGTTTAGAAATGACATTTCCTGTTCAAGATGAGCACCAGCTGTATAGCTTGGACGTGGATTTCAAGCCACAAGGATGTTCAAGTCTGTGGGTTTAGTTTTCTTGTCTRTCATCACTCTATATTTAGAGATGTATTTTAGAGATGCCTCTCTAAAGCATGTTTTCTCTTTTGTAAATTGCATCCTATTTCTGTCCCCCTGCACCCCCCTCATTCTGTACAATTAACTGTATTTTAATCTGGCTGTGTGATGCATTCTGTTCTGAACAGGGACTATCATTTATTACAGATATTTTCTGCAGTGTCTGTAAATTAGATAATTATTCTCACCAAGCTTTCCAAAAGGAGTCAAGTTGCCTTCTGCTCAGCAGTGTGAGTGCATTCTGAGTAATTCAGCACTGTCCAAATAATTACCTCTCTTTAGAATTCTGAGGTGGTAGAACAATAGCTAAAAGAAACAGTGAACTTCTTTTCCCAGAAAAGCAATTCCTAAAGATGCAGTTTAAATCTTACATGGTTTTCCTGYTGAGTCTCACAAGATAAGTAGGCTTTGGTTCCACACTGAAAAGGAAGATTGGTAATCCAGGCTCCCAACTCCTTGAAAAACTTTGGAGTGATGTATGGACACCTGGCACTCCTAAACTCTTGGTAATCAGAACAACAATTTCTGTTTTTTGAATGGATTGTCACTGGAAATCCCACACTGAATAAGCAGACAYCATTCAGAACCAGCAGTTATTTCTAAATTTGGTGTTAAACCTTAGTGCAGGGTCAATGATCTGTTTCCTGTTTTTCTATCAGCATCTCCATGCATAATTCTACCTAATTTTCTWTCTAACTGAATCCCCCATTAAAATTGACCCATCCCATTCTTTTTTTTTTTTTTTTCCCTGTCAGGAAAGATTTTCTGTGTACTTTTCATTTGTTCCATTTTTCTTTCTTTCTCTTTCTAATGGGCAGTGTTACCATTACAGTAATTTCAGTGTAGAGTAGGGACTCTGGCTCTCAGTTTAACCAGGACCTCAGATTTCATTTTCATTGCTTGTGGTCACAAAAGGTTTAGCACAGGAAAGAATTCCATGCCTTTGTAACATCTCACTGAATTAAAAATATCAGAGTCTGCTAYGACACAGACATGGTAATGTAGAAACAGAACTGCATTCTGGAAGTATTCACTAATTCCTTAAGCACTCTTCCTTCCCTCCCAGGATGTCTTTACGACGTTTGTCTCAGTTGGGAAAAGATGTCTTGGAAAGAAATCTGACCTTATCAATATTCATAAAAGACATGTTCAACAAGAGGATGTCTCAGAAATTCATACAAAAATTTCTGATTGACCAGTGTTTTCAAGTTTTTGAAAAATCAAAGCAATAGAAGTTTCTGACGCTGCCACTTCATATCTTGGGAAACAACTCCAGTGCTGTAAAAAGATAGGTATAGTCTGGCAAACTTACATTCCTGAAATCATCTATGAAAAATTATTTTGGTGGAGGGGCCAAGCCATAAGGCTGCTATGTTCCAAACCAGCAGAGATGTCTGTTCATSAAAGAAAATAAAACTCAACTCTTCTCTTGCCTTGCTATTACACAGCTCAGAGCTGGTAGCTGAAGGCAAACAAGTAATCRCCTCTGATGATAAAGACATAATTCCAAGCTTATGCATAGTAATGTTAACCTTATTTTTCTGAAAACATTAAAGAGAATATAGCAGAATAATGCATAAACCCCACATTCACAAGATGCTTTCAGTCACATCTGTAGTAAAAAGCTGTCAGGCACAAAATGTAGGTGTAATATTCTAACTGGTTTTCAGAACTATGACTGGATTGGACAGCTCTGCTTTGAATATGAGAATAAGGTGTGTTATGAAGATTTAAATTTGATCCAAGTTAATCAASAGTGTTATAAATCAGAGGACTTTTCAAGAAATGTACTTAGCCTACATAAACCCCTGTGCTGCCCTGTTGGAAGAAGAGCAGGTACCATGAAACCTAATTTGACTAATTTGGGGCMGCAGAGCTTGGTTTGACTCTCAATTTACTTGTGGTACTAGTATGAAACTATTATCCCTAAAGCATAACACTTTGATGTTCCTTGCCATGAGTCCTCATGTTAGAACAGAGTGGATGGTCTAAATAGGGGCTGATTTATTGCTGAAAAGTTGATAGGAATCCACTAAAAATTTCAGATAAGCTTTTGAGTTGTCAAKCAAGTGTTAGTCTGTGCTTCTTGTGTAGGAACTTCCTTTCCACCAGGGCTGAACAGTCTCTGGGGTCCCTTGATGGTCCAGTTACAAAGACCTTTCCTGGCCTTGGTCTTTTGAGAAAATCAGAGAAAGTAAAAACCTTGACAGCCCTTCATCTTTCTGCCAAATTATTCTCCCTCTCATATTAAATGCCATCTATTGTTTGCTACTTCACAGGTGATTTAAACTAACATGATTGCATGGAAGGCTTTGCAAAGCCTTTTTTTAGCCTCTAGGATGTGATGCTATTTATGAGTCAAAGCAGGCTACATTTACTTGTCACTGAGCCTGTGATTTATTTGGCAGGATTACTGGATTTTACTGATTTATCTGTTTATTTTGTTGCTGTCATACAGTGCCCTTTAGTTAGTGATGGACTAATACATTCAGTTTTGTTTGCTTGCTTTTCCCTCATTAGTAAACAGGTCCAGACACWCTTAATTTGCTTAAGCCATATGCTTTCCAGAGGCTTTGGCCATTCATCTGTGATGAGAGTTGTGATGCACAGTGTGCTGTGCACAGCTTACCTTGTGCTGTCCCAGGTGGATCAAGTGTTAACAGAGACGTTTTCCTTTTTSCTCCTTATTTCACAAACAGCACCATTAATTTCTGTGTGTACATTCCTGCTGCAAGCCTACCAACAGCTGAAGCAGAAGCTGCTTGCCAGCCATGTGGGAGTGAGGAAGGCTGTGAGTTTAACTCTTTATTGGTCACCTTGAATTTTATGACAGCAGGTTTTTTGTGTGTGCTTTTAAAGCAAAGAAACAAAAACCCCAGCTCTTCCAAAATTAAATGCACTGAAAATAGGAAGTAACAGAGCTTTCTGGAACAGCCTGGTGGATTTAGTAAGAATATTACAATAAACTYTTACAGATCTGTACATAAATTATAGACATGAAAATACCAAGTTCCACAGATATAATTGTAAAAACCCYATAGAATTTAAATTAAAATCAGAGTTTTTTTAAAAATTGCTTTTTTAACCAACCTATATATTGTTAAAAGGAGAATATTGTTCTCTGTTGAAYTCTTTAAGAAGGCTCTGAGAGTTTCTAATATTCTAATCAGAYTCCAAGAGGTGACCCCAACTCTGCAGTCTTTCTCACATGATTGGATTCATTGACAGCAGTGGATTTGTTCCAAAAATGCAAATCCTATGCTTTACATCATGAGATCTTATAGAAAAGCTCTCTAATATAAATTATTATCTTTCTTTAGAGTGCAAACCATTCCTAGKGCAGATTCTTATATTCCTAGGGCAGAATCTACAGGTGGGTTTGRTGGATGGCTGCCATGGTAGCCTGCCCATCTGAGTTTGTGTCAGGAATTCCAACACAGCTTTAGAGCTGACTGTGAAACAAAGAAGAGTCCCAGGAGGAATTATGCCACTCTGGGAACACCTCCATACATCCCTTTAGTCTCTGAATTGCTGGCTGTACTCACAGTTTAGATCACCTGTGCAGGTGTGTGAATGCGTTGTTGGACCAGGGCTCTGTAACACCCACATTCTCAGATAAAATCCCTTCTCCCAGGATTTTTCTCCTGGGAAGCTGAGAAGCCTCAGAGAAAAGGAAAACAATTCTTATCTCATTTGCTTCTCCTGTGTTGTGCTCATGTGGAATGTGTTTGGAGATTGTTTACCCACAGGTGATTGTTCCATTGGATTCTGCTGTGAGTTGTTTTCACTCTTTGGCCAATCAGGGCCAAGCTGTGTCAGGACTCTGGAAAGAGCAGGAGTTTCATTATTATCTTTTTAGCCTCTGTAAGTATCCTTTCTGTATTCTTTAGTATAGTATTCTTTAGTAAAATATAGTATCATAAAATAATAAATTAGCCTTCTGAGAACATGGAGTGAGATTCATCGTTCCTACCTGCCACGGGGAGTCCCTGCAAATACAATATGCTCCCTCTCTGAGAGAGAAAGGCAGGCACAGCCATAATTATTCCTGTTCATCATGATGGGATAAAAAGACTGGGTGGTCCTGGCAATCTAGGATCTACAATAAAAGCATGAACTGCACAAAAATAAAAGCAGAGAAAAAGGAAAAACTGCTTTTTTCCCAGCCTCTGGCCCTTCCTACTACTGACTGTACAGTGAGGTTCACCACTGCCATTCTACTTCAGGGTTCTTAATGAATAATTATATTAAGACCTTTGATGTGATTTTCATTTTGATCTGTGCTTAATTTTGAATCTGAGTGATATACAGCAGTGATCTCGTTTGCTCAACCAGCAACAAGCACCTCAAATGCAATTCCTGAGACCAAAGTCTTCACGCCTTCTTGTTCTTATCTTGTTCAGGAAGATGTTTTTTATTCACCTTCAATTTCAGACCTAAGCCCTTTTGTGCTTCAGGACTGTGTTGCAGTTGGTTTCACTTCTTTTGGAGAGAAGCTTATCACAGAGACAGGACTTGTGTTTTGCTTCCAGTCAGATGACTGTGCTGTAACACAATACACTGCACACGAGATTTTAAAGCACTTCCACACCAAGCCTCTCTCTGCCTTCTTTTTAGTGCCTGTCAAAATAGTACTCCTGCAAGCCTTCTGTTTTACAGAGAGTGAAAAAAAAAATCCTAGAACAGCAGAAACCAGCAATCTCTGTATTCCAGCAAAAAGAAGAGAAATTGCTTTGAGATTGCAATGTAATTTCAGGCTCTGAAAATGAAATTGCCTTCATGGAGGAAGAAAGGGAGGGGAAAAATGGAAAAGAAAAAGAACTGCTACTTAAACATTTTCTCTCTGTCTCTTTTGGCTTTAATTGCTTCTCTCTCTTCTGGCCTGATTGCTTTTAATGTGAAGTATATGTTTAACATTGAAATAATGAAAACATAAGTTGTTTGCCTRAAATCAGTTGCATTTTAAAGGGAGATGTCATCTCTCCTCCCCCTTATCTTCRTGTCTCTGTATATGCTTTTGAACTCCAGGATAAATCAGAGAGAAGAAATTATACACTAGGTAGAGATTCACCTTAATGGTGATTCTAATGCTGGGAACAGCTGTTTGTTAAACAAAAGTATTTTGAAAGATTACTAAAGAATGGACACAGTTTGAAAAGCAATCAARCTGTTTTTCTGGCCACCATTATTGATCCTGTGCATGTTTTGAGGCTGCCCCAATTGTGAAGGAAAACATTAACTTAACACACTTAAGCAAACAGATCCTAATTTTTTTATTTATTTACTTTTCATTTAGGGCTGTATTGATTATCAAGGGATACATAAAGCGATGGAGGAATTTCACAGTTCCTAGGAAGGGTCAAATGAAATGGCATTGTGCCTGGCCATGGGATCAAACATCCACCAGTGATACCGTGAGGAAAATGAACTGTGCTCCACCCCAAGGGGGTTGATGTTTTTTAAAAGGTCCCTCCCAACCCAAACTATTCTATCATTCTTTAAATATATTTTACTTTATTTACATAATTAGTAATTAATTCTTCACATTATCAGTTATTATATTAGTTCTTATTTTAATCCACAAGCTTTACCTGTCTTTGATTCTGTTCCCCATCCCATTMGGCCAAGGGATTGAGGAAATGAGCAAGGGGTTGTGTGGTACTTAGCTGCCAGCTGGACTCAAACAACATCAGACTCTCAAACTGGCATTAATAAAATCACTTCAGTTAAAGAGAAACAAAAATGAAAGTCTCAGTTTTTAAAAGCAGTGAAAGAGTTTTAAGTTTATTTCTGTAAATAGTATAGAACAGATATTACCTGATTTTTGAAAGGGGTAGATTATAAATTTGTATATACCTGTCTCTTATACACATCTAGATGTGTATAAGAGACAGGGGCCAGGCTGTGTTGGGACTCTGGAGAGAGTCAGGAGGTTTCATTATTATCTTTTTAGCGTTCAGTAAGTATCCTTTCTGTATTCTTTAGTATAGTTTAGTATTCTTTAATATAAGATAGTATCATAAACTAATAAATTAGCCTTCTGAGAACATGGAGTCAGAGTCATCATTCCTCCCTGCCACCAGGGTCCTCCTGAAATACAATATATTTCTGTTTTCCATGGTCTTTTTAGTAAAAATATTATGAATTCTGGTTGTTAAGAAGAAAATCTCCTGTCATCAAAAGTGAGAAAGGAGGACATGTTAGCAGCACAGAAGGGTTACTGCACACCAGGAAACTGCCTCTTCTCCATGAGCATAGATCAGCTGAGAAACAAGAGGCTTAAAATTCTGTCTGGGAAAGTTTATGTTGAACAGGAGGGAAACTTTCCTAGTGGCTCATGGTGAGGACCATGAAATGGTTAATAGATTACCTGAAAGAACTACATAATTTCCATCACTCTAAGCACTGAAGGCCAGGGAAGATAAATATTAATCAAGATAAATAAATATTAATCAAGATAAATTAATATTAAAATATTAATTTAAAGAAAACATACAGTTTTCTTTAAATGGCAACTCTTTAATTGACTGGGGTTTGAAACAAAGGCATAATGCTTTCATCCTTTTTTTTTTCCATTTATTGTCTAATAATCTATAAATGACCATGGACTAAATCAGTTAATTRTTTTTTCTTGGGCCTAGTAAACCCCCTTATAAACAGGGGTGCCCTTTGAGAAAAAAAAAAAGAAATTAGGCAATGAAACAAATTTTTAAAWTAAAAAATTAACCTGAAACTTGAGGAGATTAGTCAAAACAATCAYTCAAAGTTCTCACTTCTTCCCCCTGACACTGGAAAGATCCCAAATGACCAGCTTAGAGTTAGACATTGATGCTGTCAAAGTCTAAACTCAACTGCAATGCATCTCCTCCCCTGCCTAAATCCCCAAGGCCTGACTTCAATAAACAGGCTCAGTCTATCTAACACAAATCASAAATGCAAAGCTCTTCCCAATATGAAATGCCAGACATTTTCTTTTCAAATAACATAACTTGATTAGTGTGGCCATCTGTAAAAATGAATAGAAGACTTGGTTGAATTCTCACCTTTTCCTGGAAAAGGTCCAAACWCAGATCAATCTTTTCTCAGAAGAGAACTCACCAGAAAGCAGACTAAATTACCTCCATTGGAAAAAAAAAAATCAATATTTATGAAGTCTGTACATTTCAGCAATGAAGTCTGAATCTTTTTTTTTTTTCTAATGGATGGAAGAGAAAATTTCAGGATGTCAGTCTTGAAAGGACAGAGGTAATTGCTGGCAGCCCTGATTTTCACACACAAATTCTGGAAGGGAATGTACCCTTCTTGCTGACAACTTTAAGTTGTTCCCTAGTTAAGAAGAGGCATTTTTCAAGCTATTCTTTGGCACATGTTGCAGAAAGCCCAGCTGCCTAGGGTCAGCATTCTCTATTCCATCCATGGATAAGTTTCAGGCACATRAATATTTCATGAGATTTTTGAGATGTCTGAAAATCCTGCCTTATGTCTTTTAAGGTAGAAAACCCATAACAAAATCCAAGTTAAAAAAAGAAATCACACAAAAAAAAAAAAATTTGGAGTATCTTTAAACTTCCTGAAACAACACTAACAACCTGTTGTCTTGCTCTACTGTTTGTTTTTAATGGTGCTAMATTTGAGTCTAATTTTGGGGGTTAGATTTTATCTCACTAGTTAATAATATCCATTCATAACAATTTGTGTGATTATAACTTGACTTTATTATCTTCATAGCACCCTGAGTCACTTGGCAAAAAGGAGTCTTATAAATACAGCTCATTACATTGACATGCTTTTTTAATTTTCCATTTTCCTCTTAGAARTGCAGTATTAAAATACAGCAAACAGTGAATTCTGAGGAGAATGGGAGGTACATCTATTTAATTAGCTTCCCAGAAAGAGAGAAGTCTTCCTAAGATTTGGTTAGTTTTGGTTTTTATTGCATCTAGAAAATTCAGAAGAAGTTTACCAGTGTTTGTAGCCATATTTACATACATACAGTTTTCTTTAAATCCACATGAACACTTTTCTCTTTAAGTCCTCAAASATATGCAGCAATAGTTAAATGACATCTGGTCCAATTTCATTGTCACTAATAATTATTTTATTGAGAGAGTGCAACAAGATAAATCAACCTCCTATATGTTCATGAACTTTTCTGGGTGTGATTTTGACATCACATTGCACACAGCTCAAGCTAGGCTGATCTCTGYACCCAAGCTAATTAAGTTGAGGGTAGTCTTTCCTTGAAGTCACCAGTGCCACCCTATTTCAGGCAATGACATTTTGTTTGTGTCTGCAGGTGTAAGGAATTATCATGTTTCTTGACAGTATTAATAATGGGTAATTCAATTCCTCCAATTTATTTCAAGAAGCAAACAATAATGCAGTTTGTGAACCCTAAGGTTTACTCAGTGGGAGCTGATCTGAGTSAACATAGTTTTTACTTTCATCTCTGGACTCAACCTAATCCAAGCTGTTTTCCTGACCTAATCTTGGACCTTCCAAAAAACCACACTGAGAAACTGGGGTGCTGCAGCCATGAGCCAGATTTGTCATTCAGCTGAGGTTTGCTTTGCRTTCTACTTTTAGTCAAAGCCAGTTTTTTGTTCTGAAACAAAAAGAAATGTTGAATAAAGGTACTTTCAATCAAGGAATGTCCTTACTTGCAAGGTCCTGGGACATGCTGCAGGAGAGAACAAGATATCCATATTAAAGCTTGGGTACACAATATTAGAGTCAAACTCTAGGTCTGACCTCTAACATACCTCACATTAGTGGAATAACCTTTTTTTTTCCTAGGCCAGCATCAACCACTGTGTGAAAACTGATGTCACCTGAGCCTGGATGTCACTGAAACATCAGAATTGTTCTCACTCCAGACCTAAATCCTACTAAACCAGAATTGTTTGCAGTAGTGGCTAAACCAGGTGCCTAAGAAAGATTGATAGAACAGGACCAGCTTATACCAAGATTTCTATGCATCTATCCTTCCAGACCCAGGTATTTGCATGGGTTCCACCACTGGCTTTGCATTTAGCAATTGTCAGTGGATTTCTCTTCCACAGACTGCTCTAGACACACCTTCAGGTCATCTAAACCTTTCCAATCCAACACATCCTTACTTCAAAAAAAAMCACTAAAGGCATCCTTTGGGTACTGTGAGCTAATTTCTCCTGCAAAATGAGTTTTGTTGTAAGTGTGGGGAAATGGGAGGTTTCATTTAGAACTATAAATTTTGGAAAAATGTCCTCTAAAACCACAAAAACCTGAAAAAAATAGGTTGGATCTGTGTTTTGCATGTTTCATGTTATTACAACCCTCTACAGAAGGCAATGATARCCCAGGTTTCTGTTAATAAAGCCCCTGGGGCAAATTAGAGTCAAACAACACTAAATGAAGGGATTTTGTAAATACACACATGTAGGGCTTATTACAGAGTAATTTAGCTGCACAGGAAAACAGGCATGCAGCCATTTTGGTTGTTATTATCTATAGTCCTGTGACAATAAAAAAGCATAAAAAATCACTTAAGAATATGCATTAGAAAGAGAAGGAAAGGACAACGATGTGAAGACCTCACCAGTCATACACCTCACAATGAGATCTGGTTGCTGAACACTCACGCTCATAGTGTTGGTCACAGACTGGATCCTTTGGGCAGCAAGGAAAGGTTCCCAGGAAAATCCCCATGTAGAAGAGCTGTGGGGTTTATCTTCACTCAGGGTCAAGTAAGAACAACCAGGCACCTCCCCTGGGGTGGGGGCGTTTCAGCTGGATGATGCTGTGTTGATCAAGGACACCTGGATGATGGGATGCTGTGGATCAGGGACACCAGGATGATGGAATGTTGTGGATCAGGAGCACCTGGATGATGTGATGCTGTGGATCAGGGACACTTCAGGAGTCTTTGATGCCTTCTAATTCCACAGAGCTGCCCATCTCATCTGGGCCCATCATGGCCCCTCAGCAGAGTGAGCACCTTCAGGCCACCTGTGAATGYCCCAGGACCTCCTGGGCAGGGGAGGTACCACAGCTGAGTTCTCTGATGAGGACAAGGAGACAGTTCCTGCCTCACAGGGTTCCCTCTGTCCTTATCCATCACCAGCTGCAGCCTGGGCTGGCTGTGCTCACCCTCGGGTACTCTGCACAGCAGCAGCTTCCCTCTGATTGTTTGAGCCATCAGCATCCCAGCCTCTCTTCCAGGATCACTTSTGGATACATTCYTCTCCCTAGACCTGGGATTGGACAATAATATCCCCTTTATCTTGTCCCCAGTTCCTGTCACAGCCCAAATTCTGTACTTGGGGAGGGGTGGCTTCAGCACTCACAGMTGAACAGCTCTTTCCTTGCAGTTTGCCAGCGAGCAAAAATCCTCTGATGATTTTAGCAACATTTAAGCCATTAATGATGTCAGTCTCTCACATGTCTTCTACAGGTGGGACAATAGACCCATTTTTCATATTAGGCATCCGTTGAGGATTCAATAGAGACGCTTCTATTCTGACAAAAATGTCCTTTATGCTTGCAAAAATAGCCATTACCACTTTCTTCACTGCTGCAAGAGCTACATGTGATTCAGCAGATTTGGAGCCTGGTTACATCATTTAACATCTGTGTCTCTATCTCACTGGCAAGGTCAATTTGTTTCTGCAAATAGATTTCCCTCAACTACAAGGGGCAGTCAGTTCATGAATTCCCAGGGGTTCAGTTCTTCTTGCTCTGCCTTCACTCTGACACAATTCCAATTGGGGATGCTATTAAGCATTGTAAAGTTAACATTCTGCTGTGTATGGACAGCAGCACTCAATTTTTATTCATCTTTTGGGTCTTTTTGTTCTAAAGTCCTCATTGTMGTCATACTGTCTACATGGTATAAAGCCAACTTTTGAATGAGTTCCAATTTTTTTTTATATTTTTGAGCATTGATGGAAGGCCAGATTGGTCTTTTATGCTGCTGATGGGCTTGACCTTTGTAGACCACAGAGAAATCTAATTTCCAAAAGATTTCCAAAAGGAAATCCCTTCTTTTATGTTTACATTGGGATTTTAATTTTATATTTATGTTGAGATTTTAATTTTATATTTTCCTTGACTTTTAAAACCAATGTTTTTCTTCACTACTAGTTTTGAAGGAGACCTGCCAAATTTCATTCTTCAGTATATTTCTTTTCTGTGGCTAACACTGGCGATTAGAAGAGGAATTTTAAAAATATATTGTAGTTTATTGGTTCAATGTTTGTTAATTTTTCCCTCAGGTGAAGTGTATAGTGGATCAAAAACCTTTTATAAAAAGTACTAATTCAGTATTTCAGCTTAAAAAGATCAGTCTAGAACCAACATATTATTCCAATATTATAGATTATTTCCTTGAAAACTAGTTGTCTATACAAGTCAAAGCCACACCAAATTAAAAAAATACAGTTAATATTTTGTTGAGCAGGAACAATTTATTTAAGCAGACATSTGGGGTTTAAAATAAATAAAGGAGTAAACCCATGTGACATTATTTGAATTCAGCACCATTTGCTTGTTCCTTTCTTAAAGTTTTTCAAACTGAAATTGCATCAAATCATTGATTTCATATATATATTTGTAGGAATCCCTCTAACTTTTTGCTCCAAGAAAATGCTTGGAATACATCTCCTTAGCAAAGCAAATGTGGAAATAAAGTATAAGATGTTAACAAGAGATCAAGAGCGATATAAGTACGTGGCATGTAATCTTTTCCCTTGTAACCTGGTTTCCTGACATAACTCCACCAACTTCAATGAAACTACATCAAAACACAACAGCTGGCTCCAGGCAAGTGAATTTAAAGCCCTTTCAGAGTAGGGGCAATGGGAGTCCTCCCTTTTCAAAACATCAAACACCCAATAAAACAGAAGGGATAAATCTCCTGCTGCTCCAGTCCCATAACTCACAGCGACAGCTCGGGTCAAGGAATAGCTCAGTTGCATTAATGCAGCAGTAGTGATAAARTAGTGATAAATCTTCAGCAGCAGCCAGAGCTGAGGTGTTTGGGATGAAGACAAAACACACAGAGCTGYGCAGAGCTGCCTCAGGTCTGTCAGGGTCAGCACCAGGTGGGGTTAGCAAACCCCTTTCATTCCTGASAGCACAGAATAGAGATATTCAAGGCAGGTCTGGAACTAGTAAGGCCTTTGTGCTAATCTGGGCTAATGAGGTTTGCCAGGCTCCAACTAATTGCATAACTGGAGTGCTGTGTCCAGTTCTGGCCCCTCAGTTTGGGAAGGATGTGGAGACACTCTAGTGTGTCCAGGGGAGGCAATGAGGCTGGAGAGGGGCTGGGAACACAATCCCTGTGAGGAACCCCTGAGGGAGCTGGGGGTGCTCAGCCTGGAGAAAAGGAGACTCAGGGCTGCCCTCATCACTCTGCACAGCTCCTGAAAGGTGCCTGTGCTCAGCTGGGGCTGGGCTCTTTCTCCAGCAGCACTGACACAACCAGAGCACACAGCCTCAAGCTGTGCCAAGGGAAATATAGGTTGGATATTAGGGAAAAGTTTTTTACAGAAAAAGTGATAAAGTTCTGGAATGGTCTGCCCAGGGAGGTGGTGGAGTCACCATCACTGGATGTGTTTAAAAACAGACTGGATGTGGCATTCAGTGCCACAGTTTAATTGAGGGGTTAGGACATGGGTTGGACTCRATGRTCTTTAAGGTCTCTTCCAACCTGGTCATTCTGTGRATTCASTKAATTAATTCCATGTGTTTGCAGTGYTTTGCCAGTGCCAGTGGGATAACCCACCAGAGCTGATGTGTGGAAACACATGGGATAAGCTGGAGCCTGGCAAACCTTATTAGCCCAGATTTGCAGCCCTTGGTTCTGCTCAGAAGATACTTTAACCCTCCTCTCTCTTGGCAGCGTGCAAAACAATCCCAAAAACTGAGCACAACATGGATAGAAGGTAATGTCTTTAACTGGGAGGTTGCATGTGGCTGAAAACCTAATTAAAATCAAGTGRATTTTTCAATAAAAATGCTGCTACAGTGTAAAAGCCTGAGACAAGCACAGAGGAAGGTTAAGACAAGATGATTACAGAAGCGCTTCTGTGATTCTTCACTCTGGAAACTGGGCTTCAGTCTACTGATTCCCTCTTGGGAAATCCCTTGAACACCTGTCTGATCTCATTAATAAACATTTTAATTTATTCACACGTCTTGACTGCAAACAGAGTCTTTCTTTTTAATGGTCATGAAAGGTGCATAGTGCTGTGTCTGTACAGTCCTAAAAAATGAGGCAGGTAAGGAACACAAATTAATAATCTCTTCCAGTAATATCAAMTCTATGTGCTTGTTCAAATAAACACTCAAAAGGTCTTGGGACAAACTTGTGTACAGTGAAAAACCAACATGATAAATCATGCAGGGATTATTCTTCTGAAAAGCCACAATTTTCTGCACTTGATTAATTTACTGAAAATGATGAGAAAGTGAATAATATCTGCTGGGCAGTGTTTTCAGTGGGATCCATAAAGATAGCTCTTCAGCAATGTAAATCTGTGCAAATTGACTGTGTGAAGCCTCTTGACCATTATTATAAAGGGGGTGTGTTTACTACTTCAGGGCTTAAAAGTCTATCCCATTCTAAGAGAAAATTTTTAAAGGACATATATTTATTATAATATTTTTTTTTTTTTTTACTTCATAGATTTACCAATGCAAATCCAGTCCAGATTTAAAGTGAGAGATCTATGGGCTATGTGCAATCTACACAATGGCAACAAATATTGTCAAACTGTGATTGTTTTCTCTTGTTTTTTCCTTGATCCTTATTTCAGTTGTGTTCCCTGACATGGGTATGAGAATGGTCAGGGAAGCACTGAGAGGAGCTGTTAAAACAGCTTTTCTGKGAAGGCTGAAACATCAGGCAGGGTAACAAAACCCTGGAGGGGTAAAGGGGAATGTGGTCCTGTTCAAAGGTCTGACAGCTCTTCCTGCTTTGGATGCATTCCTTCAACCTCCTTCAAGACTTTTCCTTGCCCTTCCCATTGGATTTCATTTCATCATTAAATTTAATAGCATGTCCAGCCTTCTACCTTTCAGAGGAGAAGAAAGATGTTTTATATCCCCTGTCTTTCCCTTGTGTCATGATACAAGCATCCCAATAATTGGGGTCTTTCAACTCCCCATTGCTCCTGAGCCTCCCACTTTGAACCTGAAGKTTTTGTTTAAAAAGCCCTACAAAGTTCTGTGGAGCTTGGCTAATAAAACCAGTCATCCTCTGAGCCATGCCATTGACCACAGCATTTTGGAAAATGCTCTCAGACACATGGTGTGGGTTTTGGGATTCTCCTGTGCAGGGTCAGGAGTTGGATTCCATGATCCTTGTGGGCCCCTTCCAACTCAGCATATTTACTCAGCATATTTTTGGTTCTATGGTTTTTCTCCTTGATCTGCTTTTAAAGTATTCCAAAAGTGGAAATGTACCTGGCTTTCTGTCCTGGGCCTTATTGTGGCGTGGATGTATCCCAGTGTGTCATTAACACATGTGATATGGACATTCTGGTTTTAATGTGSAGTGAATTTACCAAACTCTTCAGAWATATTACAAAACTGGAGGACTGCTGGCACTCAGGGAGAAAGATTTAAGATATTATMCTCCTGGCTTTATTCTTTGTAAAAGAATGTGATTTTCTAAGAAATGCATATGTAAAATTGAAAGAACAGCAGTTTGTTAGTTTTTCTTGAGGACCTCCAAGATGTCTGGTTTTAGGGAATAGGAAGGTAGCCAAAATTTGCTGAGAAGAGACTATCCTAAGTAGACCAAATGCTTTTGCCATTTATAATTTTATTCTGAACTTTATTTATTTTCCTAAAGTTACAAGATTTGAGAACAAAGTTCATTGAGTCTTCCTGCACAATGAAGGGAGATTGTCAGTGTTAATGGCAGGGTAAATGCAAGATTTCATGGTGCTTTTTCCCTGAAAGAATTCCACACTTGTTTGAGATCCAAGGCCAGTGCTTTCTGGATYCAGCTCCTAATACAGAGACCTTGAATAACACAGAGTAACTTTTTCTTGCCCTTTTATGCTTCAGTTTTCTACATTTGCCATGAAACTCTTCTGACAGAATRAGAACATGATAATCTGGGTTTTTGATGGAGACACAGACACCTGAAACACAGACCTCAGTCCTGACACCATTAGGGTGTGTCAGAGCACTATATGACACAATTCTGTACCCAGTGATATGTTTTGTAGTRTCACCACAGCTGTTTTAGGAGTTTYAAAARCACATTGAAAATAAAWAAATTTATTGACTAGAGGTATTCTTATCCCTCATTATTATGAAGGCTTCTAGTTTGTGTATTCAGAATTTCCTCTGCATCTCCTCAAGGCCAAGTTGTTCTAACTGAATAACAGGACCAACAACCTCTGTAGGGAATGTCACATCAGTCCAGCATTAAAATAAAAAAAAAGGAAAATAACAAAGATACCATGAGGTAAAATGTAGATGAAACAGAGATTAATCAAATAAAAAATAGAGTTTCTCAGGCTAAGGCATTTAAGAGGTCCATTAGATCCTGTATGGAAGGACAAAKATTTGACTTAAAAAATTAATTCCCRTTCACAACAAAATCTTGTCCAATAACATTGCATTTTCCTAGTGATGATGCTGCATTTCTCATTATTATATTTCCACAGATCTGCAGTACCCCTGAAATTTCCTTTTCTCCATTCATCTTTCCTGCTTTGGAGTTAATTTGTATTTCCTTCCATTACTGACCCTGTCACTTTGCTTCCACTCCAGACTCCCATTGTTCTGCTCAAACTATTTATATTCCAGTCCTTGGTTACACTTCAGTCCATGACTTATTTCTGAATTAGTTACAATCCCAGACACATTATTCAATCTACTCCTTTCTTTTCTCAGCATCTTATCTCTCTATCAGAATTCATCCTCCCACTTAGGTTTTCATCAGACACATAGGTCAAGGATAGCTGATTTTTATTCACAGCACACAACTCAAAAATATGAAATGACATTTTTTTACCTACTTCCATTTTTTTTTCATAATTAACACAAAGTTTGTCTCCAACAAAAAGACATTATTATGTGCTCAAAATTTCTCTGGATAGTCATGAACTGGGCAGGAAATATTCTTACCAGTCAAGTGTATTTTGGCAGTTCTGCTTCCAGCTGATCCAGAAATGCAGATGTATTTTATGGGCACCTGCTGGATAGGTACTCCATGGGGTTTGCACCTCATCAACACATGCTAGTTTGCTATGTGACCCTGAAACAATTTGGGGGAGATTTTATTTCATCCATTCTCTTTTCTCTGTGCTGAATGATGACAAGGTGGAATAAGTTATATTCTGTTAGTCCTGATGGATGTGTATAGGAGGTCAAAATAATGTATTTTTCGTATTTTATAGGAAGTACTTTCCCAGGACCAACTTGAAAGGTTAATGCACACATCCAGCATCTGATCTTTAGTAAAGCGTGAAAAACTGAGATTAGTAAGCTTTGGAACAGTCCTAACAAAGATGACACAAGGAATTATTTTAATGCTGCATTTTGTACCAACCTGAACCTAATCAGTTTTCGTTCTGCATGTTTCCTTTTAACTGACCTTTGTGTCTATTTTCCAGGACACTGTTTACTCTGTTTATGCTGTCTGGCTTTATAAATGGATCTGTTGTGTAGTAAAGTCTCAAATGTGGGTGTTTTGTTTTTTTTTTTTTTAGAAATGTAGACAAATTATGCCCAGTGCTTTTACCTTCAATGGGTTCAACAAAATCAATTCAGTTGTATTAGTAATGCACTTTCCAACACTCAGCAGCCATCTAGGTTTGAATTTTAATAAAACTAACACACTCTGTATTGGCTGCTGCATGAGTAGTGGTATTATGTTGCACTTATATAATAATAATTCTATTTACTAGGCAAGATACAAATGAAACATCCAGAATGTAATAACATAAAAAAAAAAAAAAATAGAAGTCAAGATACTTTTTCAAGCACCATTACACCTGAAAATTAAGTGAGCTGCAATGCTTTGTTTTACTTTTTCTGTCTTCCCAGGCAGAGGTCCTGCCTCCTTAGGTAGGGAGCTACAATAAGTTTAGCTACTCGGTATTGATGTGAGTTGCTGCACTGAATACATGGTGATGTGTAACCAGGACAATCTCTGGACACACTCTGTACCATTTTCTGTACTACACAGCATATGGGAGAAAGTAAATCTGGAATTATCAGCCAGCTAACAATGAAACAGCAAAGTCTGGGGCCTCTTCCTACTGCTTGTGCTGGTACAGAACAGGTAATTCCAGTACAGCAGTCCCTTGTTCAGATCCTTCAGGGACTCAATTTCACCACTTGCTGGAAGCCTTTTCCAAAATATCAACAGCACAAATTGCTGGATGACTGGAGAAGATGAAGAACAACTTTTGTGCTAATGAAGCATCTCACTGCTGAAAACAGTAATTTAGTACTGAAGGTGGAAGTATTGGCAGGACAATGAATGTGTGTGCTAAACTGAACTAAATATCTCTGGGAGGATGTTTATATAGTTATCCCATTTGCTAGTCTTAATGCAGTTATTGAAGGAGGTCTGTTTGTGAGATTTTGTTTTATTTCAGGTTTTCACAGAGATGCTGACCTTAGATACCTGATTKAGTGGTGGCTTGGCAGTGCTGGGTTCATGGCWGGACTCAAAGATCTTAGAGGTCTTTCCCACCCTCAAAAATTCAATGATTTTTAAAGTTATTGGAGTGATTTATAGTACTGTAAAGACCCTGTACCCAAGGCATTGTCAGGTGGAACCATCTGCATCCTCCTGCTTTCTCTTGTCTTTGCTGTTGTGTTTATTATCCCAGATTAGTTACTCACAGACATTGGGCACCCTGCAGTCAGGACAAATACTCATTTTCTCTCTCTGACAAAGCTTTATGAACAACCCCTCCTCACTTGAGAGTTCTAATKAACAGTGTACTATTAAGAGGAAAGCCATCATAATTTTGCCTTGGTGCCAATGTTACATAATTATCATACCCCAGAGTGATGTCACACTGCTGTGAAATACCTTGACTGGGAAATACATCATTCCTCAGTTAAAACTGTATCCCAAGAAATACTATGAAAAAAACAGAAGTTCTACAACATTCCTTCTCATCCTAACTTAGAACAGAGATTTCCCACACTTCAGCTTTGTTCCTGACATCTGAGTGTAAATTTTACAGGTTTTAATTAATTTCTCATGCAAAACCCCACCACGTTTGCAGTGCATGTATTATTTCCCCTCTGCTGGTGTTCCTAGAGCCCTGATTCTGTTCCTGATTCTTYCCCTGGCATGTATTGTGTGCAGCATGGGGCTCCTGTGAATTGTCATAGTTTCAGTTGAATGAAGATGTAATAATGTGTTTCTTCTGAGAGTTTTGTCGAGGGCCTCTGCTAACACTGTGGGAAAGCATCAAAAACACAAATTGGAGATGAGTGCTCAATGACTCTTTGCAAAGCTCGCTCATCAAATGTGCTTTCCTCTTTATTAGTACTGTAAATGCTTTGAGTGTGGAAAACTCATTTTGTGCACTGCTACAGAAAAGCTTAGTTGAAAACGGACTATGAAATATGCCAGTAATTTTTCAGTTAAAATAGGAGGAAAATGCATTTATAATTACAGAATCACAGAGTAATTTAGGTTGGAAAACATCCCCAACATTATCAAGTCCAGCCTTTGACCCATCCCCACCTTGTCATGCAGACCAGAGCACTGAGTGCCACATCCAGTCATTCCTTGAACAATCCCAGGGATGGGGACACCAAACCTCCCTGGCCAGTTCCAATGCCTGACCACCCTTTCTTTGAAGAAATTYCTCCTAATTTCCAACCTGAGCCTCCCCTGGCACGGCCTGAGGCAATTTCATGCTGTCCTGTCACTGATTTCCTGTGTAAATTTATTTCTGTTCATTTTGTGAGCACCGAATTCAGGTTCCTTGAGGCTTGAATTTAAGGAGCCTGAGCGCTCACAAATTCATAGGCAGCTGTAGCTCTTTGAAATGTAAGTTTAAGAATTGTAACCATTACATGCCTAAAGAAAAGGAATTCTACTATCACATGACCATTAAATTCTTCAATTTTTTTGCAAATTATGGATGTTGTAAAAACTGTTTTTGTATTGCTTTGTGTCTGAGCTGCCCAGTAAGCTTCAAATTTCAGCAAAATCTTCCTTTTTCTGGCCATAGTGTCCCATGTGAAGGTACATACTCTGTTTTAATAAGAATTGAGCTGAACTCCATCCTTACCAGAGCAATCAATAGGGTGGTTCTACTCAATCCAACTCCTTAATTTGAAAGGCAGGCAAACAAAGGCAGGGTTTATAGTATGTCAATTTATTTGCCCATTAGATTTGGGTGGAATTGGTCAACAGCCTCAAAAAATACAGAACTAATAAAGCAAACACTCAGAAAGGCACGTGTGCAATGTGCTTCATGGCTTACAAACCACTCTACAAACCCCCATCTGCACCTCCAGCCAGGGCCAATCTATTTATCAATATTGCTTCTGTGAAATTATTCTGATTTTTGTCCTTTGAGATCTGAGATCTTTGATAATTTCWGTTAGAAACCCTGTGTTGTTGGATTTATTGTACTTTAATCAACATTCAGCTTTCCATAAATTCTCTAGGGCAGTAATGAAAAGGAAAAGCAGGAGATAAATGAATCGTGGTTTCTGCAGTTCTCTTAGAGAATTTTAAGAAAGGGTTTGGGCTGATTTATTAGCTATTGAGTAACACAACAGAAAATATTCATCATCCTTCAGTCTAGGGTCACAAGATGTTCTCGAAGATCTAAAATCACAGTAACAATTGAGGAGTTAAATTTACTGCAAATGAATTGTAACATCTAAGGATCAAGAGATAGAAGGGGAAAAAAGCACTCTGCTTAAGAGATACCAGAAGGTGGATAACACTTGTAAATGTCAAATGAACGGGCTGTGATAAAGGATTTTATTCTTAGAGACCATTTCAGAAATAGTAATAATAATAATAATAATAATAATAATAATAATAATAATAATAATAGTTTTGTTTTGTTTTTATTATTGTCATGATGAAAAGCACTGATTGATTAATCACAGTTTCAAATTTCACTTGCTGGGTTAACTAAACTTATAGAAGGTTACATTTAATATCATTAATCATAGAACCTTAGAACCACAGAATATTTGGGATTAAGGGGACTTTAAAGATCATCTTGTTCYAACCCCCTACCATGGGCAGGGACACCTTCCACTATCCCAGGTTGCTYCAAGCYCTGTCCAACCTGGCCTTGGGCACTTCCAGGGATCCAGGGGCAGCCACAGCTTCTCTGGGCAACCTGGTCCAGAGCCTCACCACCCTAACAGGGAAGAATTCCTAAAAAAAAATATAAACAGATCATTCTTATTAGAGAGAGATAAGGCTGACAAAATTAACTAAATGTTAGCGGTGATAGAGTGAGCTTAAAAGGAGAATATGCCATTATGTAAAACCAGGTATTAAACTTCACTGGGGATGACTGATGTGTCTTTTAAGTTCAATGAAAGCAAAACAGAGCTTTAAAAAATTATAGGAAAGGAAAGATCTGCAGTATTGTTCGAATTTTATGTGAGGAAATAGAGGGACTATAAAGACAGCATTGACAGTACAAATGGGAATAATGAAGCAGTATTGAGGAAGAATATTAAGATAAACATAGAAGGTTTTTTAAATAYAATAGAAGACAAAGATAGGAAACAAAATATTAAAAAAATGGTAGGAGAAAACAAAGCATAGCAGTGTGAATAGCTAAAAATGAATAGGCAAGAGAACCYCATCTTTACTAGGAGAGTATCTTCAGCACAGTTGTGCAGACATGGATTTCCACCTGCTTTCAGGAACAAAAGGAAATAATTTGAGCAGTAGAATAAGAAAAGGATGCACCTCATACCCATCCTGTGTGGAARTTTCATTCAGAGGTGGAGAGTGAGTTCACAGTACATTGTTTGGGGGATTTTTTTCAGATTTAGTCAGTGATGGCTCTAAAAGCCCTTTCCATCTGGAAGTCACCACTTCATGAATATACACATGTAGAAGAACATGCTGAAGGAAGGAAACAGAAATGCAATGGCTAAGCCATAAAGTTTACAGCTTTGGGGGCTAGTTAGATATGGTTTAATTAAAAACTGAGGATTTCTTGTCAATGTCAAGAAGGATGCATTGCTTGATTCAGTCCCTTAAACTTTGTTTTGCATTTTCTCCATTTCCTTTTGAAGCAGCTGCTGTTGACCACTAGTGGATATTCATCCTTCACTAGATTAATCACATTTCTGCTTTTTTTAAGTGCCATGAGAACTAAAATCAGAACTTAACTCCTGAGATACAGAAGTTCTTTTACTACAGAGTGTCATTGTGAACTTTTTGTTCCCTGATTTTGTGAGGCTAATAGGCAAGATCCAGGGCATTRCTTCCTTCTTAATGTGCTGATTTTTCTGGATGATGGAAGAAGCAGGAGGAGGCATGACATTTGCAGTTTATRATTACACATACTTGGGTCCTTTCCTTCTCATAATAGGGAGTGATAAAACCAGAGCACGTTCTTTCCTCTTGGTGCCTATTCTGTACATAATGCATCTGTATTATGTGATAATCAGCACATCTCCCACTTCATTATAATACATACAGCCAGGAGCTGCAGGAGTTCACACACTCTGCTATATTCAATTTATTGCCCTGTGGAACCCTCAGAAGTGCTGCAAAGTCTGGCCACTGGCACYCTTAGGAGTAAATATTGCCCTGAGAGGGAGATGTGCTGACTACTCRGGAAAGGAAAAGCGCATTTAAAAGAAGCAAATACCATCACAGAAGGCTGCAATGAAATAACTTTTAAGCATTTGATTAGGGGCCTCCAAAGCCAAAGRAGTTTAGAAGAAACAGCAAGGGCAGCTAATAACCTTAATTCAGTAGAATCCTGGCAAAGGTTGGCAATACACTTGATACTGAGGGAAATATTGGGATWCTGAGGGCGGAAGATTGCTGAGTGAGCAAGCATGCTAATGGAGATGCATAAACTGCATTAACTGATGGGACTGGGGAGGGGAAGTCTGCCTGAGTTTTTAAGATACAAACTCTATTAATTACAGTGTCTCAGAAGAAATAATATATTCAACAAATTTCTCTCTCTCACTGTCCCTCACAGTGAGGAGGGGACAGCTGGTCCAGTGGTRTGCTGGGACAGGAATCCAAAAGAGGCTTGAACATGGTTTCAAACTGTTTTCAGAGAAATCAATGCCTTTATATTTTGCAAAACTTGAAGCAATGTAAGAAAAACTTAGGAAAAGCAAATACTTCAGAGGTCAGGGATCACTCAAAAAGGGTGATATGGCCCAATGCAGAAACAATTAAGAAAAAAAAAAATCTAGCTTTTATTTCTGCTTCTACCATTATATTTCCATGTCACTATTGCCATGTCACTTCATCTGACTGCTCTCCCTAACAGCACTTCTCAAAATGGGCTGAGAGTACTGCAGGGGTGGGCTGGCTCTTACAATGTATTTGCATTTATATAAATAATAATAAAAAAATCACATTCACCAACAGATTTGGTGGCCAAGAATTTTTAGCTTTCAAATAAATACATAAWCAAAAAGATTACATAAACCTGAGTCAAAAGTGGAGGCTCCTGTAACAGAAACAATGAGCTTGTACAGCACAGTTACAGAGAATGCAGGGAGGTCACAAACTCCAGTAAGCCAAAAGATTTTAAGAAAGCATATATAATGCTGCCCTGAGCATCTCACTGCATAGGAACCAGGGCAGGAGACTGCCCAGGAAAACTCTGCTTCCTGTCACTCAAGACTGTATAGAATTTTCCTGATAAATGATTGGTGTGAACAAGAGAAGCTCTTTTTGACCCATGCCCCTTCTTTGGTACTTTTATATTTGAATCCAGACACTTGAGTCTGAGAAAGGAGGATTTYCTTTTCACTGAACTCTGCAGAAAGTCCCTGACTTGATAAAGGGCAGTGCAAGTCCTGATTGCACCCTTGTGTCCCACCTGTAATGTGCAGACATGGAGTGCAGACCACAGGAGGAAACCTAATTGTTGTTCCCTGGTCATTGTTCTGACACCTGTGTGTCTTGGTTTGAAAAGCCAGGTGTCTGCTAAGGAAGGCAGGAGCCTCCCTTGAAATGGAAAACATAAACCCTCTCCATTTGAATGATTATGATTTTGAAATTAAGGGGCTCTCAGGCAAAGATATGGGAGTAGGAATAACATTTCTTTATTAGGGAAGAAAATTATAATAAAATAAACAATGCAGTAATACAAAACAACACTGCCAGAGTCAGAACAGGAGCTGTCCCCCTGTGTGTCAGGGGGTGGCACAGCCCCATCCCATGGGGGCTCAGCCCTCCTGCAGTGCCAGCTGTGCTTCTGCTGCAGCAGGGATCCTGCACAAGGGGGGAGTTTTCCTCTGCAGCTCCAGGGCTGCTGGAGATGGGCCTGGGCTCCCTCTGGCAATGCAGGGCAGCAGAAAGCTGCTCCTCTGGSAATGCAGKGGGCAAAGGCTGCTGTGCTGTTCCAAACCTCAGATTGTATCCAGGCAGGAATGCTTGGCTCCTCCCCTGGGCGGAGCATCTCCCCATGGGATGATGGAATTTGATCAGCCATGCAGGGACACTCACTGGCCATGAACAGAAGGTAATTAATAATTAATGGCCCATGAACAGCAGAGATCTCCTGGAGGGAGGATTGGCTGTGGAAGAGATAAAGAAAAAACTGCCCAATGAACAGAAGAGAACTGCCCCACCTCTGACAGATGGGAATAGAACACACAATTCCAGTCACATCTTCCAACCCAAGACACTCTGGCACCAGGTCTGTCAGTAAAACCTGAACAAGTTGCAAATGCACCATCAGAGCCATAAGCAAAGTCTCTGCCTGCTCATGCTGGCAAATGAACCACGTGGTTTCACTTCAGTGCAGGCTCCGCAGTGTGTCCCCTTGCACAAAGGCAGCCTGCAGTCCCTGTGACAGCGCCTGGGGTTGCATCACACCCACACCATTTCACATCATTTTCTTCCTGGCAGGCAATGATGGTCCTTCAAATGCTTCTGATCCTATCTGAAATTAAATGCTGGGCGTTCTGTACCAGCCTTGTGGGAGATGGAATTTTTTTTTCTTAAAATCAGTGCTTGTCAGTCACARACATACTTTCTCCTTTTCATGTGGTGTCATTGGATACATCCCAAAAATTAGTGCATTGTGGTGAGAAACAGAAATTTTATTTTATTTTCCATGCAATGATGCAAGAAAGCTCTGATCAACTAAAGGATAAAGGTTAGAAAAATAGCAATCAATGGAGAAACCTCCAGCTCCATGAGGACAGAGAAATATTAAACTACATTTTGCTAAGCATGTAGCAAAAGCAAAAAATAAAAGAAAAAAAAAGAAAAAGAAAACGGTGATGTGATAAGATTACTCATTTTGGCCACAGATACTCCAAACAGTGGGGGATTTAATTGCATTGCAATTAAAGGGTGAAGGCAGAGAGAGGGAAATAGCTTCTATTAGGCAGGAAGACAGCTCGACCAGCAATGAATCATTCCTAAAAMACAAAGACTTTTGAAATAGTCTGATCATTTGTAGATGTGGAAAAGTAATGTTTGAATGTGGGAAAATTCATATAGGCTATAACAATGCCAGAGTTCCCCTAAAGACTGGAGTGTCTACCATACCATAAGAGGCAGATAAGATATTAATGTAAAAACTTCCAGTTGATTCCAAAGCAGAGTTATTTTGCCATTGCAGTCCTATAAATAAGAGTTAGAAATGTATTAAATTCCCCTTCTTTTTTTCCCCCCTTCACTTTGTTAGCAAAACAGAGAATTCTCTACAGAGACTACTAACAGCAAATACTGCTAAATGAAATGTGATACATTTGAGGCCATTTCCCTGGTAAATAACTAGGGAAGATATCCAAATAGAATCAGTGATTTGTTAGAGATATAGCACCCTCACAAAAAATRCCACTTCTAGCAAAATATTTTTTGCTGTTGATAGAGTGAAGGAGGAAAACTGAAGCAGGGGGATGAGAGAGTATCTGCTTAGTACAGGAATAAACAAAACCCTCCTTGCAATTCACAGAAAGCTGTTTCCCAGGTCATAGTGGGTATTGCCATGAGAAGAAATCCCAGTGAAAACATCATTTATAACATCATGCATTATCCCAACATCCTCTTATAACAGATTAATAGATAAACTGTCTAATCTCATGTTCTGTTTGATTGTGTTTGATTATCCAGACACATTTTGTGTCATGAAAGTGGGTCTGTGATAATTGGAATTTTGCTGTACTGACATCTGACYTTTATTAAGGTATATTAGTAAAGTGGATTCCTTGCCAGCAACCTTTAGTACAGCAGAAAATTTGAAAAAAAAAAAAAATCATTGACAGCTTAAGAAAAAGAGAGCTTGTGCTTATCCTCCTCAAAATTTACTTCATAAAATGTAACATTGCTGAAAACACCCTGCCCTCTACAGCAAACTCCTGGAGCCTGATTGTCAGGGACCAGGGGGGAACAGGGGTGATGCTGTCACTCTGTCACCCTAAAGGTTTTCTCCCCTCACCTTCTTTTCACTCTGTCCTTCCTGTGTTTATGACATAATATGGGCTCCCTCTGGTGCCTAATTGAACACCTGCAAATTCCCAAAGCTTGTAATCAAAGGCTGAAGCCTGATGGGCTGCATCATCTGCCTGCACCCAGGGGACTGTGACATCCCTCTGCATTTCAGTGTGTGCAGGAATCCCATCACAAACTCATATCAGCAACAAATCTGASAGAAAGACACCTATTTTGCCCAAAGTTTTTATTCTGATGTTTTCTAACCAYTACAGACCATCCACTGCAGCTGAGCAATGCAAGGCTGGAATTACAGGTTTCACATGAAGACAATGATTTTTGCAAAGCCATTTTCCTGATGCAGGGATGGAAGAGGGAGTTGTCAGGGCCACGTGCCTGCTCTCAGAGTGGGAATCTTGGGGAGATCCTGTTCAGAGCCAGGAGCTGGACTTGGATGATCCTTCTGGGTCCCTTCCAGCTCAGGATATTCTATGATTCTATGTAAAAACCCACTGTAGTGCTCTAGAAGGTTTAAATTTGATTTATTTCAGAGGAGAGACAAGGTCAGTTTTTAAGATGCACAGCAAGTTCAAAAGGAAGCAAGGCTAGACTGAAGTTTCAGGGATTTCTGAGGCAGAATGCAGAAGTTCATGGAAATCACCACTGCTGGTGCTCTCCTTCCTCAGCATTTAATAGGGCAGACTTTAGATATTAGATAATATCTAATTATATTAATATCTTTAGATAATATGGCCTTTTTAGATATTCTTAGTGCCTGCAAGCCCCTCCTAACCTTGTTTTTGGTTATAACCAAGCACAGAAGCAGTGCTTCCTAACAGCTGTCACATAGTGAATGCAGGTAGCTTTGCACAAAAGTAAGCAAAAAATGTTACTTTAACTGAAGAGAGAGTAATGGGTTTTCTTTAATGTAATGCAATTTCACGGACAAAAAATTCTCTATTTTAAGCCACCCWGAAGGTCTCTCACTATTTCCCCCACGTTGCAGGAGCACAGAGATGTCTGAGATGAAGACAGGGCATGTCCTTTGGAGTGAGCCTTTTAAGGATGAACATCCTGACATATGAGCTCACCAGCAGTTCTCTGTGTCTTTTGGCTGGATAAGAGGGGACCCACAGGAAAAAAAAGGAATAATATCTCATTTTGAGCATCATTCCAGAGATGTGTAATTTTTCTTACTGCATCAGCATTGTTACAGCATTTAAGGCATTGCTTAATGATGGTTATCCACTGTAATATGTTTCATTACACTTTTTCCTAGGAATTTCATAAAACTTTTCRAAGGCACAGCAAGAATTAACTTTATTTTTGGTTTTAACCTAAGGACTATCAATATACAGCTTCATTCTACAATACGGTTGGTGTTTTTTGTAGCATAAACTTTTTTTTTTCTACTTTTGCATTTGAAAATACAACGGTACAGTAAATTCTACAAGTATTAAATCTCAGTCTCTCMCACTGCCAGGCTGCATTCAAGGGTTTGGTCAGGCTGAGAGAGTTGGGGTTGTTSAGCCTGGAGAAGAGGAGGCTTCAGGGAGACATTTGAGCACCTTTCAGTTCCTGCAGTGGTGACAGGAAGGCTGGAGAGGGACCTTGGACAAGGGCTTGGAGAGCCAGGAGAAGTGGGAATGACTTCAAATTGACAGAGGTTGGGGTTAGATGGGMTATTGGGAATAAATTCTTCCCTGTGAGGGTGGTGAGGCCCTGGCACARGGTACCCCAGAGAGAATTGTAGTATTGTGGAATTGTAGAATTCCCACCCCTGGAAGTGTCCAAGGCCAGGTTGGACAGGGCTTGGAGCAACTGGGACAGTGCAAAGTGTTCCTGCCCATGGCAGAGGCTTGGAACTGGATGGTCTTTAAGGTGCCCTTTAACCCAAACCATTCTGTCATTCTGTGATTCTAATTCAGACTGCTCAATGAATTAATAATATCCTGGGAAGACATTGGAATTGCCTTGAAAGGGGTGACTCAGATTATTATAATCTCATTTATAAATAGTCACATACTTTTCAGAGTCTCTAAAGTCACCTACTAGAGAGTTGGTGTRCTCAAGTGCCTTCCCAGTCTCTTCCATTTCCTGCTGTGAGATGATCTCTCTTTACACCCCACTGTCTACCTTATACAAACTGCATAAATTCTATTTTAGCAAATACAATGAATGAATCATTTCTTTATCTTACCTTCAAGAACCAGTAATGATAATTATTTATGTTCCTTTTGCACCTTTAGTTTTTCCGCTTTAAAATTTTATAGACAGAAATTTTTTGACTAAAAGTTTTCAGTTTTTTARGTTTTTCYAATTATTATCTGAAATTTCTTTTTWAAAATTWTTTTTATTAGCTATGGCTGTTTCTATATTTTCAACACATTTTTTCCAGTTCCTCAAAACTTCCTTGTGTGAATTCATTGCTTTCTTGAAAGTAATTAAGCAGCAAGTGGACTGCTCCAATTTTAACTGTGTAGAAGTCAAAAATTACTGGAAATACTTCGTTATTTCTGTAATTGGAGATATCAGAAAYGCATCTTTTGGGAAAAACTTTTGAYGTTTTCACAGTTGCAAGAGAAATTACTGTATAAAAATTATACAAGGCTTTTCTCTGCTTGCAAAATGCAAAGCTTTTAACAAAGGGTCAATCTTTGGAAAAAAAATTCATTTTTTGCAAGGAGCAAGTGATGTACAAACATGACTAAAAACAGTACAGTGGCATTATAGAATCAGAGGATGTTTTTGGGTTGGAAGGGCATTTCATTCCACCAAACCAGGTTGCTCCAAGCCCTGTCCAACCTGGCCTYGTATGTTCTCATTGCTCCAGGAGCAGCCACCTTGTTCTTCTCTCTGATTTGTTTAGTGACAGGAATCAAGATCTTTGTTCTCAGAAATAGTGAAATAATTTAATGATCCATTATGTTTTCAGACTTTCTTACATCTGACRCTCAATCTCAAGCAGCTGAAAAAATGTGTGTGCATAAAACACAGGAGGTTTTACAGAAATAATTGCTGTCTTTGCCATTTCAGGAAAAAAAGAAAACTGTCTCATTCTGAAAGAAGCCTCAGTTAATCTTTTTGAAGAGAACAGATTGAACTGTTAARGAATTCTTTCCACTGCAGCACTATTACTGCATGGAAAGGTGTCAGACATTTAAAAGCACAGGAAATATTGGATTTAGTCATGGGCTATGGGCTCTCTTTCTTCTCTCCATTTTCCTTCTGATGGTAGAACAGRTCCCAGGCAGTTTGTTCCACATACACAGTCTTCAGCTAAATGTGGGTGTGTCACATTCATATTTTCTGAAAAAATCCCTTYGCCCAGGATTTTTCTYCTGGGAAGCTGAGARGCCTCAGAGAAAAAGGAAAACAAYTYTTATCTCATTTGCTTCTCCTGTGTTGTGCTCAYGTGGAATGTGTTTGGAGATTGTTTACCCACAGGTGATTGTTCCATTGGATTCTGCTGTGAGTTGTTTTCACTCWYTGGCCAATCAGGGCCAAGCTGTGTCAGRATTCTGGAGAGAGTCAGGAGTTTTCATTATTATCTTTTTAGCCTTCTGTAAGTATCCTTTMKGTATTCTTTAGCATAGYTTAGTATAATATTCYTTAATATAATATAGTATCATAAAATAATAAAWTAGCYTTCTGAGAACATGGAGTCAGATTCATCATTCCTTCCTGCCACGRGGGACCCCACAAATASAATATGTGTGTATGAAATAAAATTTATTTTATGGATTAAAAATTACTATTTCATACCAAAAATAATGAGTAATTAGGAGAATATAATCTTGGGTAGTATTTTTTTTCTTCAGGTGGGTCACAAGTTTTGCTTGTTGTTTTCAGAGAAAGGAGATGGATGTTGTTTAATCTGCACAAACTTTTAAGAAAGCTTCATCAGTCAGGATCTTTCACAACCAAAGATACAGAAGAACTGCAGCCAGMTGTAATTTAAGGTTGTGTGGCTTGATACTTATATAATAATGCAATAGAGTGACTTGGAAGTGGTGGAGTCATAATAATGATGTCCTGTGTGAGCTCCTTTCCTTTAACAAAGCACTGAGCCTGGAAGAAAATTTCCATTAGTAATTGGTAAGGCCAATGTGTGATAATTGTCAGACCCTTCCAGAACAAATGGCTTCATCCCCACATCCAAGTCTGCTTGGCACAACACCTACCCAGGGCAAGCTCTATGCAGATAATCAATTACAAATCTTGCTAGACTGTTTTTTAAATTTTATATTCCATTTTCTTCAAAAGCAGAAGCAAGAGCTTTTGAATAATGACATTTTTAGAGGCAAAATCCCAAGCTAAGAGCATTACTCCTGGTATGCAGTTCAAGGTAGTTTTAAGAGAATAGGTTTATTTTTTTCCTTTTGTGATTAATTTGCATTGCTGGGTGCTTTGAGCTGTGAAAACAAGGTCACTTTGTGGTGGCTTGGTTGAGTGAATCAGTCTTGGTGTAATAAATGATGGAACTGAAGGACACAATAACACTTAAAAGGTCAAATGAAAGAAACCATGGGTGTTACCTTGAAAATTTGATAAAGCAGGGCCTGTTCATGAGGCAACAATGGGATTGGAAAACATGCAAGAATCASTTTGTAATTTTCTTAGGGCTGTTCTTTCAACATGGGTTCTCCACCCTATGTCAAACAGCAGCATAATGAAAGGGAAGCACAACAATCRCAATACTACTAAATCATTCTCTTATTAAAGAAGAGAAAATGAGAAAGGAAAAATTAAACTAAATATGAAAATGGTTTTCATAAGTTGCMATAGAATTACTTCCTTCACTCAAACACACACAGCCTTCATTCCCTTTTGGAATTAATATTGTTTTCTAATTAAAGCTAAAGGTGTTGTATTAAAAGTGAAAAAAAAAATCAGCTTTGGGCCATCAGAAATAATTCATATTCCATGGAAACGGAATATGGCCAGATGGGTCATGGCTAGATAAGTCCTGGTTTTGTTCAATTTGGTTTCTGTTTCTTTGGCTTGTTTTAATYAGAGATAACCTAAACAGTTAAAAATAATTTTTAAAAAATTATGCACATGGTAAAAAGTATGTCCTTAAATAAATATGAATCAAAGAAAGCAGAAAAATTCACTTGCTACASAGACATCTTGCAATAAAGTCTCTTGAGATACACAATATATTGAACAGCAAGAATGCAAATACTTCTCATTTAACCAAGTTCAATATATTTTTTCTGTGGAAATGCATATGCAAAATCACTTTGATATTTAATGAGAGAAGCTGTTCCTGTTTAAGACTGTAAATATTTTTTTAAGGTTCCCATTAAAATCAGACAAAACTGAAAWAATTTGTGAAGCTTTTCTAAGGGAGTAATCCTCATAGCTTTGCTTGTCTTGTCTTTGATACTGAAGTGTTAGTAATGGCAAAAATTGGGAAACTGGCAGGCTGCTCCTTGGCTGTTTMTTTTTGGTGCCACTTTGAGGATCCTTTGTCCTTGTATCCTGGTCACTGCTTCTTTCCTTAAAAGAGCTGAGGTCTAAGAAAAACAGTCTAAAGCAGTCTAAGAAATTAGGAGAATAATACTGAACTTTGGAGATGGAACTTTTCTTTAGAGGCTGAGGAGAAGAAAAAATATACTTATTTCCTGCTTTCATCTTTTACTGGCATAAGTCCTTTACAGATGCTGTTGGTGGCCTCATTAGTTTAAGAAATTTGCTAAKAGAGCTGCCAGTCTTTATTCCAAGAAGCTCTGGAACATCTTTCTTCTTCTATGAACATGTTYTGAGATTTCTTAAAGAATAAAAAAACTGGCAGGAGTTAAAGCTGTTTCTTTATATATATATAAAAATATATATGTATTAGTTTTAGGGGAATTGCTTTAAGCTGAAAAAGGGTAGATTTAGATCACATTTAGGAAGAATAAAGAGGCAGAGGTTGCCCAGAGAAGCTGTGYATGTCTCATTTCTTAAARTATTTAAGGCCAGGYTGGAAGGGCTTGGAGCAACCTGGGATGGTGGAAGGTGTCCCTGCCCATAGCAGGGGGTTGGAACAAGATGATCTTTAAAGTCCCCTTAAACCCAAATATTCTGTGATTCTGTATAACTTTTAAATTAATTCTGAGTAGTTTAGATACTATTTTTTTTGACCTTTTTGCTTCCCAGTTTCCGGAGACATCATTTTGGTTTTTTGGGGATTTCTTAATAAGTTTTGTAATCAACTCCCTAGAAGTCAATCCTTTGATAAGTATATTGAAATGGATGAATATTTTAACTATGATTACAACCTTACTGTGTTGTGCCTAACCAAAGTGCCATTTAAATAGCTGTGCTCTAAAGAATCTTTTTTTTATCTTAAACATTTTTCTCCAAAGTCACACTTACACTTCAAGCTCTGTATGAGAGGGATGTGCTGCTGAAAATGTTCCAAATGCCTCATCATTAGCTCCAAACTGGTGGAGATTTCCCCCCCTGTTTGGAAAAGCAGATAGAAGGGAAATTCTGTTTCAGGAGAGGGTGGCTGGATTGGATAGGCTATGTGCCATTTCTAGATCATATTTTTTTCACAGAGAATGTGGAGAGTATTATCTCCATACTCCATATAAATGGGAATATCATGGTGCTTGGGAAGAATCTCCATATAGTCCATATCAAGGGGAATGTCATGGTGTTTGGGAAGAATCTCCATATGGTCCATATCAAGGGGAATGTCATGGCGTTTGGGAAGAATCTCCATATACTCTGTATCAAGGGGAATGTCATGGTGTTTGGGAAGAATCTCCATATGGTCCATATCAGGGGAATTTCATGCTGTTTGGGAAGAAGGGAGAGCCAGCTGGCTCTGTGCCCTAAAGCCAAAGCTCCCACCTCTGATGCCCAGAGATGTGAAGTCCACAGGGATGCTGCTTTTGGCTGTGGGCTTGAGTTAATTTTCTTCACAGCAGCCTGTCTGGGGCTGTGGTTTGGATTTGTGGCCAGAACAATGTGGGTAATTCAGGGATCTCTCCCCTGTTGCTGGGCAGTGCTCAGACAGAGCCAAGGCCTTTTCTGCTCCTCACCCCACCCCACCAGAGAGGAGCTGGGGGTGCACAAGGATCCAGGAGGGGACACAGCCAGSACAACAATCCCAGTTCCTCAAGGGATGTCCCAGATCATATGGCCTTGTGCTCAGCATGCTTTATTTGCTTTTATATTTGTTTCTTCTTAATCTTGTGTTTCTCTCAGCCCTGTGCTCTCACTTTTACCCTTCCAATTCCCTCTCCCTTTCTGATGGAGGCAGGGGTGTGAAGACTTTATCTGCCTGGGTTAAACCACAGCAGGTTACATGAAATCARTTCTCCTGAACACTCCCCACCACATCAAGATTATCAAGGCTCTTATCTAAATGAAGAGATGGATGTGGAGGCTGTGGCTGCAGATTCTGGAGCTCACAACTGAGGGCTGATGCTCTTTTGCATCCTTTTTCTCTTTGCCTGAAGATCTACATCTTATCTTATACCTACATGGTAAACACAGGTATTTGTGTAATCAAGAGTCTTCATTTTGTAAACTTGTCCCCATTCTTTATTAAAGAAGAACAGAGACCTCCTGAGGGCAAGTCTTATTAAACTGAACACTTTACTTTCTAAATCAAGCTATTAAAAAAACACATCAAATATGGGAAAGTGCTATAGATTTTTTTTTTCCTTTGAATTTTAGTCAGGATGAGGCATGTTTGTATCAATTTTGCAGAATTAATACAGCTTTCTTCTGTGTCAATACAGTCKAGCACCCAAGCTACAGGAATTCTTGTGCTGCTTCCAAAAGAGCTTTTTAAATCCATTTTATCCATACTGATATCAACTCCAATATATGTCACAGCTGAAGTAATGTTGAGCTTAAACATCAAAACTCTGTGCTCCTGTAACATGGAAAAAATGGTGAGAGAACTTCAGGGTGCCTTAAAATAGAGAAAATTCCTGTAGCTTCCAGTCTTGCTTTTTAACTGATGGGAATTAATAGTGAGTCACTGTTGGGTGTAAGAAACAGGTGTTTAAATGCATGCTGCATGTTGTGTCAGCTTTTAAACTACATCATGGYAGGAATTCATGACCTGGGACGTGAATATCTGCAAGAGAAGCAATATGATTTAAAAAAAAAAAATTATTTGTCTAATTTACTTCTGGATTATGCATGGCTAAGTGTTTACTCTGTGAAGTTTTAGAAACTGTAGCCATGTAAAGCGACCAAACCTTGTATTTTACTACCTACTATGAACTTGTTCATGTATTTCATGTCTGTGTAAACTTAGACAGCTATTGGATATCTACAGGACAACATACAAATGTCAGCAAAATAAGTAATAGGAATTTCTCTCTAATCACTATTTGAACATAAAATGTTTATWTTTTTTACTTTCTGCTTTTATTTAATTTGTGTTTTTACTTGCGTTATTTTACTGAATACTGCCCTGTATTTCCACTTTCCTTCTGTTTATGGAGCTCCCTCTTGGTGTTATGTGTTCCTTCTTTTATCTGTTTTGGTCTGGCACTGATGCTGCACATTCACAGGAAGACTAGGACATTTAGTGAGGGAAGCTCTGAACTGAGGGGACACCTTTGACTGCCCTTTCCCCTGGCAAAAGAAGAGCAACAACACTGAAAAGAACAGGAACAACATTTTCCCCTTGGAAAGATTTCACTTGTGCAGAAGAAGTAAAATGGATGATGTACTCACTCAGAAGTTTTTTTGTACCTTTCCTGGTTTTCACCCAACAGTTTTTTCCCTTCCTTCCAATTCCACCCTAACATTTTAGAACTGAACTTTGTTCTTATTTCATCAACACCAAAGATGTAGGAAGGGGAGAGAGAACAGAGTTGCCTTGTTCTGCTTCTTTTCTCCCAGTAAAAATGAGATGGGGTATTGACCCAGTGTATTTTCAGCCATATAACAGCTAAACCTGAATTAGAAATTAGGAATGGGGTCAGGAAAGATTATTACTTAATTTGGGTGGGCCTGTTTTTTCTCTACTTGCCCCGGTGATGATGTAGAAATTCCAGATTTTCATTTAAGATGTCCTAGGTAAGTTAAATCACATGAGCCTCTGCTGCTGTGGCTTGACAGTCCATAYTGATGTTTTGYCTTAKCAGTCCTTAGATRGTTTTGAAAAAAAAAAGAAAAAAAAAAGGTWAGAATGATGTAACTTGAGATTTCTTTCTTTTGTGTTTTCTCAGAAAGAATGCAGAATTTGGTGTTCTTGTCTTTTGACACAGTGGTTCCCTCTTTCCTGGCTCTGACTCTGCTGGAAGAAGCAGGAGAAGCATTTGGGACAAGGGAACCTTGAGATGCAGGTCATCCAGCTGTCTTCAGGYTTAAGAATMATTTAATCWGTTTTCTCTTGCTTTAATRGGAATGAAACAAATGAAMCACCTTGACCCTTTTATTTWTWTTTTTTTTTATTTAGGAGAAATGGGCACTTCTGACCTATTTTCAATGTCTGTGTTAGGCTGCTATTATATGAAATATGTTGATTCTCTCCATTGACACAGAGGGTTTTCCTCTGAGGCCTCAGGCATATCCTTTCACTTTTTCYGTGTCTCAATATGACCATATTATGTTTCTTGTCCCTTTTCTTCTCTTGCATAAGTAGTCTGTGCTGTTTTCCACTCTAGGGGCTGCTTTCCAATGTATTTTGCCTGAGTTTAAAACAAAGGTTCTCTGTAATGTAAGCAAAGGAGATGAAGAACCTTCCTTTCTACAGCAAGGTTAAAATACTTCTGAACTTCATAAATCTCTGCTGTTGTCTGTGCAGCAGAATTACACAGAATAGAAACTTTCATGTCTGGGTATTTTTCAGATATCTTTCTGATATTATGAGGATGTCTCACAGTATGATCTCAAACTGAAAGATGTTAAARGAAAAAACAGATGAGAGAACTATTTCTCTCTTTAAAAAGAGCTACCTACATGTATACCCAGATGTATAAAAATGTCAAACAACATGTTCCAGTGTGGAATATGTTTAAATATGTTGTTATAATTATCTTTCTGAAGTGATGCCATTAGTTAAAAAATCAATGCTCTGAAGTAATGCTCTTAGAGAGAGTTGTTCAGTTGAAAGTTTGTTCTCCTAGATGAGACCTTTACTCAACATCCATCATTCAAAGGATATTTAAGGAAAGCAGATGTGTCCCTCATCTGCTCTGCTTTTATTAGAAAGAATGAAGAGATACTTTTTAAAGTTGTTCCACAAAAGCAGCCTAATTAAAAGGCATGGTTACACACAGTATTTCAAATTTCTCAATTCGAATGACCTTTATTTTGTTCTTTCCTCAGGTACAATAACTACTCTAGAAAAAARACTATTTCAGTCTGAGATGTTAGGGTTGAGGGACTGGGCTGGACATAATCCATGTTTTCCAGTGAAGCTGCACTGTTTTATACAAGACAGTTCTCAGAAGATGGGAGAGATACCATAAAAAAAGSAAACAAGAAGTTTTTGTACCCTCAAGCACAGGGTCTTTGCCTGGTTGGATAGGGAGGCTTTGGATGACTTCTTTCCAGAGTTCTTCCTTAATACGTAATATAAACATTGGTCTGTTGAATTTAAAAAAATAAATAAATTTATAAGATTTTGTCACTTTTACCACAKCTGCCAGCCTGCTATTCACAGTCCTTTCCTGGCAATTCCCTGAGGCTAAGGTGAGGAGAGTGTCTCCAGAACTCTGGGTGAAGAGGGGAGAAGAAGGAAGAAGAAAGAATAAGAAGAAGGAAGAAGAAGAAGGAAGAAAGAAGGAGAAGGAAGAAGGAGAAGGAGAAGAAGAAGAAGAAGAAGAAGAAGAAGAAGAAGAAGAAGAAGAAGAGGAAGAAGGAGAAGAAGAAGAAGAGGAGGAAGAAGAAGAAGGAGAAGAAGAAGAAGAGGAAGAAGAAGAGGATGAAGAAGAAGAAGGAGAAGAAGAGGGAAGGGAAGGAGAAGAAGGGAGGGAGAAGAGAGAAAAGAAGGAGGAGACAGGAGAAGAGAAGAAGAGAGAGAGAAGAAGGAGGAAGAAGAGGAGAAGAAGAAGGAGAAGAAGGAGAAGAAGAAGAGAAAAGAAGAAAGAAAAAAAGAAAAAAGAAAAAAAGAAAAAGAAAAAGAAAAAAAAGAAAAAGAAAAAGAAAAAGAAAAAGAAAAGAAAAAGAAAAAGAAAAAAGAAAAAAGAAAAAGAAAAAGAAAAAGAAAGAAAAAAGAAAAAGAAAAAGAAAAAGAAAAAAAGAAAAAGAAAAAAGAAAAAAGAAAAGAGAAGACTGTGTTTTGCATGTCCATGGAGGGATTTGGGCTTTGCATGAGAGAGGGATCCCCCTTAAATCCTGACTGTGCCTAAAGAAGTGGAGGAAAGCCTGCTTTACCAGGAGATCTGTTGTTTAACTCTTGTACTGACAGGTTTTATATGTCTCCCAGCTCAGGGGATTCATATTTAGACAATCTCTCAGGGATCTGGACCTCCATGAGGCATCCAAATCTTTTTTGTGTTTGTGGCCCATGAGTCACTCCTGACTGTCCCACTGGAGTTGGTGCAGGGCTTCCTTGCCCATTTTTCTTTTATATCTTCTGAGGTTCTGATTAGAAAACAAAATGTATTATTTCTTCTTGAAAAAAAGACGAAACTATTTTCAGGAATGTGTTAGAAGGTTTACTTATGGTTCTAAAATCCAAGAGGAGTAGGAAAAACACTAGGAGCTAMTCTGGTTTAGTGGAAGGTGCCCATGCCCATGGGGTTGAAACAAGATGATCTTTWAGCTCCCTTCCAACCMYATTCTATGATTTTGTGAATTTATATATTTTATTTTCCTCCACATCACCTTGGAGTTTTCCCTGTTCATTTCTAGAGCTTAGACACTTTTTTCCCAAATACTTATTTCATACTAAATGTTTTSACAATAATTTTGCATTTACTCTAATTAAGTCTTTATTGATTTGACACAAACCAACAACTGCATTTTATTCTGGAAGTCAGCTGAAAAATGTATTTCATCTACTAAACACAGATAATACACTTGTGAGTGCAGCTGGCATGTAATAAAYTCTATTATCATTTTTCTACCTCTTCAAACAGAGTATCAATCACATATTGATATTTGCAGTCATAGATTCTAATTGATAGGCTGCATATAAATGTCTTTGCAGTACAATGAACCAAACACCAGCTACACTTAGATGCATTTTAATAAGGGTATCACATTAAGAGAATTCTTTGATGTGGAAATTATTTTTCATTTGAAATTCATCCTCTTAACCTCTTCTGAACAGCATTATATTTTATTGAAATAGGAGCATTACTGTAGTGCAAATGTGCAGAGAGTCCAGGAACCTTCCCAAAACTACTGTGCTTCAGGTACAGGRCTCCACATTTTCCTGAAATACTGTCTGGGCACATGGATGGCACACAATCCTTATATCACTTAAAACCTATCTCTACTTTGCAGAGAATTTGGTTCTCTGCAAAGTTATAAAATACYATTTATTCAGTCCATGCTGAATTTTGGATGCCCTGTTTTAATTTTCAAATTTGCTAGAATATAACATAATCATGTTATTATTTTCTGTTCATATTGTTTGCAAATACTTTCCTTCTTTTCCAATTGTATTTATTCATTCCAATAGCAAACCCAACAACATTTAAAGGCAATCTAGACAGGATGCCTGCACAGTACAAAAAAWGGAAAATGACAGTAGGGAAATTGCTTTACTTGCAGRAGGAAAAGCTTCTGGATTCCAAGTTATTAACCTAACATAACTTATGGCTGTGAAAACACTGGAAGAAGAATTTCTCCCTCCTCCATATTCTTCTTGTCCCACCCCCATTTGCAGAATGATTCTTCCCATTCAGGCTTTGTACCTGAATGCTTCYGCTAATAGAATAATCAGTTTCATAGACATTGTTGATTAAGTTAAATACTTATAAATATTTAAAGCACTTTGCATAATATYTAGAGATAAAAAAGGAGAAAATTAATGGTAAACTCCTTTCTATGAGGTTTTGGGGTTTTTTTTTTGCCCATTATCCATCTGGTGATGGGGAGGTTTAGAAGAAGTTGTCATAGTAACAGGGCAACATAACTTTTAGAAACTGCAACTACTACATTATAATAAKGGAGCAATTTTCACAGCCTTGTATTTTTCTATTCCAGGTTGTGCTTGAGCTAAATCTCATGCTGGCAAGATGTAAAGTGCATTGTGGGTTTGTTTTGGTTGGTTGGTTTGGTGCTTGGTTGGTTGGGGTTTTCTTCCCCAAGGTTTTTAAGTGGTTCACACATTTAATTCCTACCCCTCAAACAGGATTACTGCTCCACAAACAACTCCTACTTTGAGTACTGTGTATGTCACCAGGGTACCAAGGCTCCCTCCCYGTGCTCAACATCTGTCCCCCTGAGTRGRAAAACACCTGGAAATGCAAGGAAAAGKATGTGTTTGAGCTCCCAACCTTTCTGGGGCCATAGATCCATACATACACTGCTGGATTCATCCCTGAGAACAGCAGGTATTTAGGAGAAGGAGCAAAGTTAAAAGTTAAACCAGTCCAGGCTCCTTGGAGAGTTGTGGTAATCACATAACCTCTGAACAGAGAGACATAACTCTCTCCCAGGATTTTCCTGGGAAGCTGTTAGAAAGCTCAGAGAAAACAATTCTTATCTCCACTTGCTGCAGCTGTTGTTGTGCACRTGTGGAATGTATTATGGAGATTGTTTACCAAAGGGTGGTTTCCTAACTGGACACTGGTGATGGTGTTTGGATTCATTGGCCAGTTGGATCCATGTGTGTCATGACTGTCTGGCAAGGGGCAGTGGGTTTTTCTTAATAGTAAAGTTTAGTATAATGTAATAACAAAAATGCAATTGATCAGCCTTCTGCAGTCATGGAGTCAGTGGTCATCATTCCCCATTCAGGGGCCTGCTGCTACAATAAAGACTCAAGAAAGTACTTACAGAAAATAAATTCTGGCTCTGTCTGTGCTGAGTCACCTGCAGATCTGCTGCTTCTCATCAGTGCTTATAGTGCTGGGAAGCAAAACGCTGGAGGAACATGACTGGCACATTTCAGGAAGCTCCTGGGTTAGGGGGAAGAACTCCAGAGTGCATTGGCTTCCTCTGAGAGCAGCTGCCTAAATCAGGAAAGAAAGGTTTTCCACTTTTTTTTTTTTTTGGTATTTGTTTGCCTAATCGGAAGACTGTTGGATAAGGCATATCTTATAAAAATAGCCAACAGAACTAGGGAAAGAAGTTAGGCTGCATGTATGACTGTTTTGGGAATTCAGCTAGGAGGAGAAATCCTTCCTGCTTGGAATACCTCTGGCTCTTGGGTGTGAAAGAAAAGCACAGTCCAGCTGCAGTTCTGCTCCCCCTTAGCTGTGCCCAAGCTGCTGCAGACACTGGGTTTGCTTTTGGCTGCTGATTTTGCAGCTTTGTCTGCAGTGTCACYCCGTTGCCACCTGCTATGGTGAACATTCTGCTCAAGTCCAGCATTCCTCCTAGCATGGAAAAAGGAGCAGAGTCTYGTTCCAACAACATTTCATATTTATCCGTTAAAATGAGTAAAATACTGGGAGTCAGAGCTTGGAACTGGGCAGATCTTGGTATTTAAGAGTCTGTGAGTTGGAKAGAGGGAGAGAAGGAAGCTGAAATCACTTAGTGATTCTCTCCTTGTCTTTAATGTTCTCAGCCTGTCCATGAGTTGAATCCTGCTATCTCAATTTTCTTGTGTTCTTCTAGACCTCTCTGAGTGATGAGTTCCCAAACTCCATGCAGCATCCATGACACATCTGTTACCTCACAGGGCTGAATACAAACCCTTAAGCAAGAAGTCTATATACAAACTGTTAAGTAAAAGGAATAAACCCCAGTCATTCTGGGCTAAAGAGATGATAGAAAACTACTGTGTCACAAATATAACTATAGACCATGCCTAGGTTTTATTGTTGTTCTCAATATAAAATAAAACTGCTCAGCATTAATAGGATCCCTGTGGATTCAACTTCTCAGAGACTTTTTAAGAACTCAATTCTAAAGAATTTAGATCAGGAGTGACTGCTAGTCACTAGGGAGGGAAAGCAATAAAATGATAGACTCCTTTTTAAAAATTGCTTGTCCACAGTGCATATACCCAGCTGCCTTTTTGATTTTTTTAATATCTTTTCCCTCTCCTCTTTGCAGCCTGGTTTGTATTCATTGTGCAAGGCAACAGAGATGAAAATCATTCCTCATATATGCACTGAGTGAAATAAGAAGCATGAAGGTACAGAAGTCAACACATCCAACACATATCACAAATACTAAACAGGGGCTGGCACAGACCTGGCAACTCCTGAGGTGTGCTTTTGAGTGCCTCAAGTGTATACTGCATGTATATATTTGATTTTTTTGTATAAATTTGATATTTTATTTGTATATATTTGATATTTTATTTGTATATATTTGATATTTATTTGCATGTATATATTTGATATTTTATATGTATATATTTGATTTTTATTTGCATGTGTTTTTTTGCTACTGCATGTAGCAGTACTTCCACAGGGAATACTGGACATCTCCTGAGTGAGCCACAGCATCCAAATGCAACAGGAACCTGGATTCAGGCACTGCAAAGCTGGAACTCCTGAGCTATTTATTTAGTTCAGCTTGCTGCCCTGATCAGGACACATCTGTGCATTCTTTAAATTATRAACACAGATCAGTTTTCCAGGGAGGTCATAGCAAGGCCATAATTAGCTCATTAAGCAAATTGTTCCACTATCTGATCAGGTTTCTAGTTCAGTATTTCCATTAGGTTGTCTAATATCTTMATGGAAAGGATAAAATTATCAGCTGGTATCAATCAGGGAAGTGCTGCCYACAGTCAACAAAACTATGGAGAATTACAAATAAATCTGAGTCTGGCCTGTTAGCTGCACCCCTTTCTTACATTTTTGCCCTCCCTGTGTGTTTATTTTATTGGAAATTTTTAAGATTCAGTCTGTCATGCAGGAACAACGTTGAAGAGGGATATGTTCATGCTGTGGTTAAGTAAAGCACATTTTACTCTCGTGGGAGAGAAATATAATTAGATGATGAAAAGACAATGAGGACCAGAGTAAGGATGAGAAGAAGGGAATTTATGTGTTGRTTTGTGTTACATGCTGAGATCACAGAATCACAGAATGGTTTGGGTTGGAAGGAGCCTAAAAGACCATCTCATTCCAAGCCCTTGGAATGGGCAGGGACACCTTCCACTAGACCAGGTTGCTCCAAGCCCCATCCARCCTGGCCTTGGACACTTCCAGGATGGAGAAAGCCTCTACAGCTTCTCTGGGCAACCCTCACAGTAAAGAACTTCTTACTAAGATCTAATCTAATTGAAAGGCTTTGATTCCTAATTCCTACCTCTACTTTAAGCTACTCAGGAGGCAGAACCCTGCCTTGATTCCACTGTGTGACTCAAAACTATCTTCTTATTTTTATTTTTTTTATTCATCAGATAATAAGTTAGAGCTTGATTTAGAGATAAATTACAGACTCCCTCTGATTCTGATGAGTGCCCCCAGAGGGTTTATGCTGCAGCTGGTGTGCACTGTTTTCCCAGCCACTTAGGTAGTGAGGCAGGAAATGTGGGATGTCATCTGCTAGGGCATTGAGATAGTGAGAGGATTTAAATATTTGTATGARTCAGGAATTTATTGCTTATACTGTGGATTTAATCCCAAATAGAATAATACACAAAACCTAGGAAAATGACTTTTTGGTCCACTTTATAGCTATGAAGTGGAAGACAGAGGGAAATAAAGGAACGCTCCTAGTGAATGAAACCAAAGGTTCGTTTGTTCCACTCCCTTGTTTCTCACGATTACCAGTAAGATTAATTCAAGGCTGAGGCACTTAGAATTAAATATCTGAACCCATGGAGATTCCATTCATAGGTGCTAGGTGACCAGCATGGGCATGTCACAGGATCTGTGGGGCTGGTATTCCCTGCTGAAGGATCAATAGAAAGCAGCCAGTACTCACAGRGCATCTGAGCCAGCACTAACCTGTGTTTAGATGATTGAATTGCACCCTCCAGAGTTTGGGGAGTTGTTTATCTCATCCAGTGAAGTGCCTGTGATGTGGGAGCTGAACTCCCCTCACATTTCAGTGATGATTGCCCTGGTGGAAATGCACACACAAATGTCAGCATTTCCATCTCAGTGTCCTTTGCTAGCCCAGTCCCATTCTGGGACATTTTAAACATTTCARCATTTTAAAAGAAACAAAGCTTATATCCATGGATATTCTAAACAAAATACCCTCTCAGTGAGGACTCACAGATTTTGCCAATCTGGAGGCTTGGGTTTTCCAAAACAGATGTTGAATCCAAATATTCATGCCTAATAGGTCCTGGAGGACCTACTTTCCTGGTATTTTGCTATTCTTTTTCAAACATTAATCTATATTTTTGGCCTCTGTACCATTCTGTGGCAATTATTTCTAAATTTTAAGCATTAATTTATTTAAAACCTGCTGTTTGTTAATGCCTTTGGGCACTCATCTGTGTAAATGAATTAGTATTTCCCTATTCATTTTCTTTCATGTTGTTCATAGTTTTATAAACTTCTGCTTAGGTCTCTCTCTTTTTTTTTTTTTTTTTGACTGAGGCATCCTAACTTATTTAATTTCTTACCTTGAAAAGCACCACACACCTCCAGCCATTTTACTGCCTTTTCTGCATCTTGTTTAGACCACCCTGGTAAACAAATAATTTGGCCATGGTGAATATGGATGACATGTAAAACATGCATAAGTCATTGCCTGAACTCCTGAGAGGTCTGGGTTTCATGTAGGGGATCTTTGCCAGCTCAGTAAAGAGTTCAGGGGCCAGCTGCCTCCAAGTTCACCACTGTAGATGAGTCCCCTTTTATTCCTGGCCCCAAACAACTGATTTAGACCATGGAGAAGATGGAGCAGACATCCTCAAATTCTCACTGCTTCCCTGACAATGTGGCCAGAGCTAAATTCTTTCCTTACTTACAGTATTTGAAAGCGAGAAGAAACAAAACCCAAACCAAATCACACAAAAACAAAAAGCAGAGCATMAAAGGTGCATGAGGTGGAGAGGCTCTTCAAATAGATTTAGAAAGGGTTAAGGAAAATGTCCCACTGGCTCTGTTGGCCAGGAGTGCTTAGTGAGGCAGAGAATCTCAAAGCATGTGTACCATGGCACAAAAATAAAAAGCAAATAATCAATTGTGTGCTTTATCAGCATGGTATTCAATTAAATTTCAATTAAGAAGGAAGAAATTGCAGCAGTCATTATCTAAGCTGTGGCCAGGCCCTTACACCAAATGTCAAGATATCCTTGTCAATTTGCAAACAGTTCAGATAAGGATTAAAATTCTCCAGACTGCACAGGAGGCCACTGTGAGCATTCCTAATGGTCTCTCTGTCCTTGCCTTGGAAACACTTCCCGTTTCTTGTTTACCAAAGTTAATGCCTCTCTTTTGAAAAACAATTCAATAAAACCTTTCTTAATAGAAATTTAAAAAGAAAAAAGTAAGAGTGAGATATTATCAGGAATATGTGATTGCTAAACCAGAATAATTCTGTCWTTAGCATGTTAAAATCACATTATTTCTCAATGGAAATTGTTTTGAAAGACAAGAAGATGCCAGCTTGATGGCAAGCATCTCCAATCCAACATCCACATTTTACTTACCACTTCAATAACCAAGCTCTAAAGAAGCAATTTATCTCTTTTATTTCTTGGTTTGAATTCCTACATAAGGCATAAGAAAAAGACAAACAGCTAAATAAGAGATTTTATTTTGGTATTTTGTTTGATTAAGGATTAGAACGAAGAGAGTCCTGAATTTCAGGCTTGGATAACTTACCTGTACCTCTCAAGGTAGAATGTTGTTTATAAAAGCACCATTTTGACTAATTTTGTCTTAGTGACCGTAGTAGTCCCACCAGAGCAACAGAAGACAAAAACTGATTTCAATTTGTGACAAACAGAATGTAGACTCATGGAAATCTTCTGCGCTATACTGGGTCTAGATAAGAGATATTCCAGTCACTAGAGAAATGAAGAACAGGAATATAACAGATTTTTATCCCAGTCCCCATAGATGGAGTCTGTTTGGCTTCCCATCAGGTAGCAAAGCTTCTGGCTTTTGGCAGATTTTGACCTCTCAGGTTCCTCCCTTTGAAGTACCACAGCTTGTGGCAGCCCTTGGAGTGCACAAATGTGAGCTTTCATTGCCTGTGCTTCTTCCTCAATTGTAATGTATTTTAAAATCCACCTCATCTGGCCTTTTCAAACTCTTCCTGTAACAAAAATGCAGGAAGCAAACGTTGAGTCAAGTGTGCTTTTTCCATGAGTAGCAGCATGCTGGTCCTCCTCTATTGAGAGCTGTGCCCATATACACCAAAAAAATTGCTCTGCTACGTGTCTTTCTTGACTGTGATGCTTTTTGAATAATTCCCCTGTTGAGAGCTGGGAGGATACYACAGCAACTTGGATTTTTGTGTTAGGTTTTTTTCCTTGCATGTCTTTTGTACTCAGACCAGATGTGCATTTCTCTTTTTCTTGTTCTTCCTTTTCATGGCTGTCACTACCTTTTCTCTTGCTAAGGGACATCTCTCTCCCCAGCTGGATTTTCTTTTCTTTTATCACTTTCCTTGTGTGATTACAATCCACTGATGCCTTTGGCATATTGTCCTGTGTCAGCAGACCAGGATATATTAGAGGCTGTTAAATAGACAGAATTTAAGCTCAGGATTAAAGTGTGTTTTGATATGTGCCATTTCTCTCTTCCAAGCGGATAATGATTTATTGATTAATGGTTTTCATTCACTACAAAATCAGGCTTTTTTTTGTACCTGCAGGTAAAAGCTATGGGTTACTTACTGAGCTCTGGATGCCTTGCTGCCAAATTCAATCCTCTCCCTATTTTATGCAGGAATAGAAGGGGTGCTGTGTCTCACTGAAGATACAGAAGTAAATCTAGAGAGATTCACATCCTTCAGGGATAGTTAATTCCATAATTTTGGGGAGCACCATAACTTTAGGCCAAGCACAGAGGCCAGAGCAGTTACTACATCACATGGTGCAGTAGGAATCCCACTTGAAGGAGGGAGGATTTTCCCTACAGAACACAGACATTGCTACTGGCAGTGCAGGCAGGCTCCTTGGAGAGCTGCCTTTCCACTGYTCTACAGCTGGGGATATATTTGTTTTTAATTATTATTTTGCTCTAGCCTGTGTCACAATGCAGAATGCAAATTGATGTTGACTAACACCACCTGGGAGGCAAATCAAGCTAAGAGAATAGAGCATAAATACAATTAAACCTATAGTTCAAATCTGTATATTGCAATAATTTTTTGGGCAGAATAAAAAAAAAAAAGTGATTTTCACCTTTTTCTAATTTGGTATGATGTTTTATTTCAGAATTTCTTCTGTGGAACAACTCAAGCTATTTGAAGWAAAGCTGAAAAATTACCTTTTTTCTTAAATAAACTTTTACTGTGCTTGCAAGCAAAGAAAAAACCCAGAGATTTGCACAGATGTATAAAAGTTTAATTTTGGGCCTGGGAAATGCCAGTGGAGAGCTGTGCAAGAGACACCACAGCTGGAGAGAGAACATGCCTTCTTTCTTCCCTGGAAAGCATCTGCCTTGTTCAAACCACTGGGATTTCCCCCTAAAAACATCCATATGGGATCAGATCACCTCTCCAATAGCTCAGGACCTTGTCTGTGACCATGGCCCATAGTGGGTGCTTAAAAAAGACTAAAACACCAGAACAAATATAGTACTGCTTTTTCAGAACACATTCCCAAGATTCAGACACCTGCATCTTGGGGATTTTGTGACCCAGAAGAGCTGTCTCAACCAGAGACAGATTTTTCTTGCATTGATGATTCCATTAACTTCTTAAATGTCTGTGAATTTTTCATATCACCAAAATTCTGTGACAAGATATTGCTCAGGATGACAAAAATGACATGTTACCTTTTTTCATTTTCAGCCAGTCAGTTCCTCATCTCACTACACAAACCTGCCCTAGTTTATAAGGGGAAAAAATAGACATTTTTTCCTATTTAAAATTTTTTCATTCTCCCATTGACACAACAGACTGAGCCACAGAAACAATGTGCAAAACCAACCATGTGGAACAACAGCATTTTCCTCATCGTTGCTTATACCCCATTTGATAAATTTATAACTTTTGAGTCTTATGAGCCATGGGTTAAATAGAATTAGATGAGTCTGAACACGAGGATGTTTGTAGAGCTCGAGTGGGAGGAGAGAAGGTGAACTGGTGATAAAGAAGGGAAGAAAGAGAAGAGTGAGAGGATGTTGTGGTTTCACCCCAGCCAGCAGGCAAGCCCCTCAGAACCCCTCCCTCACTCCTCCACCCAGAGGGGYTGGGGAGAGCTTGTTACTGTTCCCACCAACATTTGGCACAAAAKAATTACCTCCATCTTCCAAGGATGCTGGTAGCATTTTCCAGCCCTGAACTCCTTGAACTTTGCCTTTGTGCATTGTCAAGCACATGAGGTTTCCAACTCGGTGGTTCAGATTCCTGTGTCGTTACTATTCCCACCAACATTTGGCACAAAAAATTGTCTCCTGTGGAGGGATAGAATGTAAGAAAATAGTGCAGAAGGTAATCTCACACCTGAGGAGTTGCAGCTGTACTAATTACTAAAGATTAGGAACAGGCCTGAGCTTAATAGGCCACAGTTGTATCCAATAAGAAGAGTGCTACAGAAGAGTGGGCTAGCTGGGTGAGGGGACTGTTGGAGTTTGTTGCTTGTGCTGTCAAGAAGATGGAGTTAGTGCTGTGAGGAGATGCTCATGAGAAATCACCAAGAARGTATGGGAGCTTTGCAATAAGATGACAACAGTCTCCATCTTCCAAGGATGCTGGTGGATTTTTCCAGCCCTGAACTCCTTGAACTTTGTGTATTGTGAAGCACATGTGGCTTCAAACTTGGTGGTTCAAATTCCTGTCTTGTTACTATTCCCATCAACTTTTGGCACAAAAAATTATCTCCATCTTCCAAGGATGCTGGTGGAATTTTSCAGCCCCAAATTCCTTGAACTTCAYGTATTGTGAAGCACATGTGGCTTCAAACTTGGTGGTTCAARTTCCTGTCTTGTTACAAATTCCTCTCTTGTTATTCCCACCAACTTYTGGCACAAAGAATTATCYCCATCTTCCAAGGATGCTGGTGGTATTTTCCAGCCCCAAATTCCTTGAACTTCACGTATTGTGAAGCACATGTGGCTTCMAACTYGGTGATTCAGATTCCTGTCTTTTTACTATTCCCACCAAATTTTGGCACAAAGAATTTTCTCCATCTTCTAAGGATGCTGGTGGAATTTTCTAATGCCAGTAGCTCTGCAGGGCAGGTGTGACAGTATTTAATTTATAAGCAGGCAGGTAGCTGGGRCTTGCTTGGCTTTGCTCTGCAGGACAATGTGGCAGCTCAGAACAGCTCCTGTGAACCTTGCTCCTTCTCCAAACATTTGACCCCTCATGGCTGCTGAAGGGAAGAACAGCAGCAGAAGTTGGGAGAGGAGGTGTAAACACCCTCCTTTATCTCTCCATCAGAAGCAATAACAGAATTTCAGGATATTTCAAGACCTCTGACAACCACAGCCACCCACGAGGGGCCATACTCACCCMTTGGGTCTGGCCCCACACTTTGAAAACATTTTCTTTGTGTGAAATATAAAAAAGCCCTCTCTCATCCTTCTCAAGGTCTTTTTTTCTGTGCAGTCACAGAAAGCTAAACTGATGCACAAGTGGGAGAGGGGATGTGAACTGGGGGTTCCTTGTGGCAATAATTAGCCAACAACCAGAATTTCTCAGGTGATCTCTGCCCCTGATGGTCACTAGKGTGAGCACATAATGAGATGTGACTGCCACAGGCCTGAGGCAAACATCTGAAACTGAAAACAGACTGCAGAGACCAGCTGGAATCATAACCTGCAAACGTCTATTTAATCTCTTTCCATTTTTTTATCATGTGGGAATGTGGGGCTCTTTTTTATSATCTTCCCCTTTTTTAAGCAGGACAGTGTAGATTGTTTTTAATTGACTTGATATCTCCCACAGACACAGAATGACCCCAGTCTCYAACCCTGAAAGCATTTTTCAAGAATAACTTTCAGGAACATATGTTAGAAATTGAGACATACTCTGAAGGAAGCAAGTGAGAGAAAAAAAATTCAAAAAATAGAAGCAGATCATTGTAGTACTACWGTAACACACTTCATTTTTAATTTACTCATTTGTGTGTGATTTTAAACAATTTGATGCTGAGAGATTCCACCGCAAACCAAAATATTTTTATTATTTTATTWACATCTGCTGAATCCTGAGTATTTTTGAAGGTCAGTTGGTCATTTAATTATTTAAATAYGTGCTTAGAGATACAGCCTAGCATGATAAAAACACACTGCAGGATCTTATGCTTTGTGACTCCTGTAAGATAGCTCCCTACTTAAAATTATCTTGTGGCATTCATATTTATCCATGCACATGAATTATTCACACTGTGGATTTGTCCTTTCTGCCCTTTCAGCCTCCTTTCAGTCATGGAGATGAGTGACCKAGAACTTCCCTCACTGTCACCCATGTGTTCCTGCTGTAGAGTTCTAGAGAGCCAAAAATGCAGTTTTGCACTCCATGGAAAGGGGGGGAAGGAGGAATAATTGAAATTCTGTGTATAGGTAGCCACGTGAACTCTTTTGTTGAAACTATGGAAGAAGTGAAACCCAGAATTATTCTGCATTTCCTGCTTCTTGGAGTGGTTGTCTACATGACTGTGATCATCTTGATTTTCCTGAACCATTTTTAAATTGATGTGTGGGCTTGTTTSTGCTTTGTTTGCTTTCCATACAACCCCAGTTTATAATCTTGTTATTGGTCAGACTATTTTCRTTTTCTGGAGTGGAAAATTATTATTTCTAGTACAAATATCCATGTTGGCATCTATCAAGAAGTGTATTCTTTTCAATTCTTTATTCTCTGCTTTGAGGAAGAAGTTTAGGCAAAAATATTAATGTGTGATATTCATGATCATCCTCTATAAATAAGCATATTTGAAATCAAGAGTGGGCAATCAATTCAGGGTCTGAGAGTTGATTTTGTTTAAATGTTCATTAAATTCATTCATGTTCTACATCCTGTGGGGGCTGCAAAAAATCTGGGTTCAATTCAGTGTGTTTGAGACTTTCTGTGTGAATTTGAATTATTTAATGGATTTGAATTATCTTTGTGTTTATTATCTGGGTCTAAGTGGGGAATAGGCTTGGTGACAAAAGGACTGAGACATAGGAGAAGGAATGTGGATAAAGAGAAGAGGGACTTGTGTTTGGAAACCTTCAATTRCATTTAACCCTTCTCCCACCATCAGAACTGGAACCATGGACAAAAATCTGTGCCTTCCTTCTAAAGGGTGAGGAGAGATTTTTGGCTGTAAATCCAAACCAGTCCTTAATTCTCTCTTTTTGTAAATTCACTGATTTATATGGACTTGACTGGAGAGAAAGCTTTCTTAGACACAGAAATATAGGATAAAAAGAATGTAGAAATAGGATAAATATAGGATAAAWAAGATAAACACAGGATATAGGATAGAAGGTAGAAAGAGATATGCAGCCAGGTCCAGCTTCCTACCATCCTGTTTAATGTATTTGAAGYAGCTAAAAGGGGAGAGCTCAGCCTGAGGCCCAGAGAGCATTTCTTAAAACCCAGAGATTCAGCAGGAATATTCCATATGACATTTCTCTTTCTTCTCCATCTTTCCTCCTCTGCCACACAGACAGGCCATTATCTGTCTCCCCAGGCAATATAACAATCCAATTGCCATGAGGACAAAAGCCTTCAAACCTTACAGCCTGCAATTTGCCTGAGGAAGAGGAGAATGAGCAGAAAAGGTCAGAAACACGAGTGATGTCTTGCTCCTGGTGTCCCTTTGGCTTTAGTGAGCTCCCAGGCAATTTTAATATATTGCCAAGCACAAAGGTGCCTTAGGACCCAGCCCTCAGAGACTGAGTGCTTTGGGCACARCCTTCCCTTTTCCAATGCCTTGAAAGGCTGGCAGCAAAGCTCAGGTCAGGTAGAAGAAATCACACTGCAGAAATATTTCACACCTGGGTAAATCAYTCTTTTCTCCCTGTGTGACTTTTTTTTCGCAATGAAAGTCTCACARCACTTTGCCCATCTGTGCTATGGAAATCTCTTTTGACCTTGCAGAGTGGCCTGGCCATCCATCATGTCAGGGCTGAGCTACCTGCAAGGAGAGCACTGGGGATTGTCACCTCCCCTGCCTGCCTCGGTGACTGCAACACCAGAGCAGAGCCCACCTCAGCTCTCCATGACAGATACATCCCCTCCTCTGCCAGTCCTTAGGCTTTTCCCATCACTTTCTCCAGATTTATTTCTCATGGTTCACTGGAAAAATGAAAGCAAGCATACACACAAGGTCTCATTTACCTTTAGGTGAATATCTCTAGCATCAATCTGGGTAGCAAAGAAAATCTCAATTCTGCCACCTCTGTCTTTTCCCTGTTTTATAAGAGCAYATATTCACATTTCAGAGCTAAAGAGAGGCTGATTTGCTCTTTCCTACAAACTTTGCCTCACCAGAATATTTCACATCAACTTTAACACTCAGGCAACAAAAAGGAATGGGTAACAAGATGATKACTTAATCCAGCATCTGTTCAAGTCTATGGTCACCTTTCCTTTAGATCAAGACCTAAATCCTTATTCCTAAAAGCAGCTTTGGCACTTAATCCTTGGAGGGGAAAAAAAAGAAAGGCAGTGAGTCAAATACAATAAAAGTCTGACATTTTTGTATTTGAAGGACACATCAACATGAATGCAAAAGCTCTGCTTGACCTATGCAGTGGCTTTCCAAGGAAACTGTGAGCAGAAGGTAAATAGGATCAATCCATCCTTTTGGAAAGTTAAACCTGAGGCTGAAAAGAAGGGAGAAATATAGTTCAAGTTTCAGAGAAAATACAGCAAAGGAAGACGGGTGACCTAATAGTCCCCTTTTCTCATAATAGTTGCAGGTTTTTGGGGTTTTTTTGTGYTTTGGTTTTTGTTGTTGTTTTTGTTTTGGTTTGTTTTTTGGGTTTTTTTGTGGGGTTTTTTTTTTGGTTCTTGTTTTTTGGGGGGGTTTTGGGCTTTTTTTATATTTTATTTGGTTTGGTTTTTCGTTGGTTTTTTTTTGGCTGGCTGGTTGGTTGAATGGCTTTTTGGTGTTTTTCTTTTTAGGTTTATTTGTGGGGGGTTTTTTGTTTGTTTTTTGTTGCAATGAGTAACGACCTCATCTCCTGATCCTGTAGAATGGCTCTTTAGCCTACCTGTTTCAGGTGACACTCCCATTATGCCCATGGCCTACACAAAATCTGCAGCTTGTGCTGCAGATGGCTTCACAGCAGTGCTTGCTGCAGGATGTGCTCAGTGCAAAAAGCCATCAAAATAAAAAGTTTTTCCCATTAGAACAAGTAAAAACTGTCTTTTACAAGTCATTGCTAGCAGAGGCTGGCAGTGCTCCTCACCCACCTAACCTTTAGCTCTGYTCAGTGTGCAAGGTCAGATCCCTTTGTGCCTGCTGAGAGCCTCTGAGCTTGGCAGAAATTTTGCATGAATGCAGATGTCTACAACAAAAGGAGTTTGTTGGCARGATCAGGAACTTTTGAATAATTCTGAAACGACAACACAGCTGGAATGAAGAGCCTGACACGTGTTCTGTGGCTATGGTGGTCACTGATTGCTTTTGGTTTTGCACAGAAAACAAAAACATCTGAGGTCATTCTCCCCATCCCTCCCACTACACATTGCTGTGCTATCCTTGCTCAAAACTAGTAGATATCCAAATATTTTACCTTAAAACCCTGGACTCCAGAGTCATGGTAACACACAAGTTTTTCTGCCTTTTCTGCCTATAATTACTTCTATAAATAGATAGCCAGATGACTTCTAGATTTCAAACCTTCTAGGAAAAATTAAACCCATGAATACTAAAGCTTGAAAACCACAGAAAATATAAGGAGCCCCCTGCTTTCTAAAAACTACATCAATAAAGGTTGTCCTTCCAAGTTTTTGCTGCCTCTTTTTAGTATTGCAATATTCAAGCTGAGCTGATAACCTGTGACCAGCTCAGGTCAGCAGGAAAGGAACTGGCCTTGCCTGATGGGAGAGTGCACCAATGTCTCAAAGCTGGCAATTTAGAGTAGAATTAATCTCATTTAATACAATTTATATTTGGAAGGATTTAATAAAATTTATATTTGGAAGGTGTCCCTGTCCATGGCAGGGGGTTTGGAATTAGATGATCTGTAAGGCCCCTTTCAAACCAAACCATTCTGTGACTCTGATTTGATTCTGTGATATGTAAAAGTAAGATGTCTGCACAAAGGCAATMATTTAAATCCTCATCTCAACTGTTYTAGACTTTCATATCAGTTAGGTTGAGCTTCTGCAAATGTGTGCTGCTGTCCCTTGACTACAGCCAGTGTTTAAATTAGCTGCTCATGCAGTTAAATGCATGAGAGTTAAATGCACTCTCATTTGTGTGGATAAATGRCTTCTATCCACAGGCTATGACTACACTGAGGAGTGACATAAAAMTAATAAGCTACCTTCAAACAAATGGGTTTTATCAGTATCATTTTAACTAATTGCACTTTCTGGGAAAAAAAAAAGAAGGAAAAGATTTTGGCTTCTTCATGAAAGACAAAGTTTTTGAATTATTTATATTKGTGTCTATGTTACTCTTTAATATATGGTATTTCCCTTCAGGACAGGAAGAAAGAAGAGGCAGCTGACCTCACCTGTGACATAGCCAAAGTAAAATGTATCTGGCTCAGAGAAGTATTTAATGGGGCTGTGAACTCATAGATGCAAGGGTCAGTTTCTTGTTTTGCATTTGTTTTGTGTGTGAAACACTGGATTCTTAATCTATGACCAATTCCAAGAAGTATTATAGTAACAATGWATAATCAGAATGTGTTTCTCCCTATAAAAAATAATTGAACATAGTTCATGGAAATGAGACATTGTCTGAATAGATAAACATGTCAGGTTTGTTACTGTCTCCAGTGCTGGATGTATGAAATCAGGGAAGTAATTTACCTCCACCTTAGTTTTGATTTATRCCATCTTCTTCTGCTGGAGATTGACTTAAGCTCTCTGCTAGAAAAAAACAGGATGCAAATCTGATCCAGAGACTCTTAAAATTAGGAAGAAAAACCTAATAAGAAGAATTTATTATTTGTGGCTTCCTACAGTACTGCTGAAGACTTTTCTAAAGACCACRATTAAAACAAGGCCCCAGCCAAGTGCCAGAAGCCTCTTTTGTGTTTGTCCACTCAGAAGTGACTCATGTCCCAGCCTGCCCAGGAGTGTGCTGAAACACAGCTCCTCCTTTATTCAGATTATATCAGCTGAACCTTCAGCTTTGCTAACAAAGGAGGTGGCAAATGTCTCTCCCTTTCCCATTAAAATCTTCTCCTGCAATTGCCTTAGTGTGTGTGAGTAGATATAATAAGCAGATTGCARAAATTAATTAATTATGAGAGTTAACTTTTCACTTTCACCCTTCACTGAACATCTTTTGTTCCTTAGCCCTGGCTTTTGTAAAACTGAAGTTATTTCCCAGGCTTTTAACATGACTGTGTCCTGTTTTTAGCTGCTACAGCACACCAAGCATGTGGAACCTTTTAGCAAGGAGTTTTTAATGAATCCCTGGGAATAAAGCACCCTCAAAAACAATACTTCAGTATGTGAGTACTTATATTCACTGCAGCAACAAAACCATTGGAAAAAAGCAAATATTTGCTATTACATTTTAAACAATCTTTAACCACAGCCATTTGCTGACAGGCAAAYTTGGATAACTGGTGTTTTCTGCAATGCTGTGAATGAATTATTTCAGACTTTTAGATGATTTGCTAGAAAGATGTGTTAAAATGCTGGTAATTTGAACACCAGCAAGCAGTTTGCCTACGCCTCTCAACTTTTTAAATAAATGCCACCACCTATTCTGTATTGCCCTCAGCTTCTCACACTTGTGTCAGAAGGAAATGAGAGATTTTTAACACAGCCAACAAGTTCAGTGCAAAGTGGAGAGGGGCAGAATTTCCCTCAGGTCTTAATCCCAGTAAAGGTTCAGGGCACTGAGTGGTTGTAATCAGTCACTTGTCTTCCTGAATTACTTTATTCAAAACCATGGGCAGCTCTGTAATGTCTTCTTTTTCTACCATCAGATGAATATTAGGGGGCAGGAAAGCAAAATTAGAAAAGGGGCAATAAGGAAAATAAGGGCAGAGGATTTACACCCAGAGTTTCTGCTTGTAGGACTTTTTGCTGACTTTATTAAATATATATTTTAATTACCAGCATGGTAATTAAGGCCCTATGGCCTTGTCCTGATTGTTTTAAGAGTTAGATGAGCTGATGTTTGCAAAGAAATTTCTGCCATTTTCACTGAGTTGCAAAGGCTGCAAAGGAATTCCTATCCTGAAACTGCTTCTTCCCTTCTCCCAGCCCCCAGTTTTAATTGATTTATTTGGTTTGGTGATTCCACCACCACCACCCCTACCCTGGCTGAGGCACCATCTCCCTTTCCTGGATCCTTGCTGACAGAGAGGATGAGGAGGAATTGGGTAACAGGTTTTTAAGGCAGGAGAATGAAGACTGATGGTTTCAGACACAGGAGTCAAAGCCCCTTTTCTGCTGCTAATGATCTGGCTGGGAGACAGTCAATTATGTCTGTATTTCAGCCAGAGCCATTCCATGCCTTTTAAGTTGAAATGGAAATCTCTAAACGAGGAATAGCTGTAATCACCAAAGTCTGAAAAAACTTTTCACATTTTCGGAACGTTCTTTCAAGGCTTTGTCAGAGCCATGTAAGAATTAGGACAGGAACAAAAGTGCTAAGTCCTTTTCATATTTGAATTTGGAATAATTTTTATATCCCTGAACCCACAGAGAATTTGAAAAAGATACTGATGGACAGTTCAGCTTTCAAAAAAGGATAAAAAGCTAAACTGTCTTGTACAGCCATAGGAATCTTCAGCTCTAGGCTGCAGAGTAAGAAGTCTAAGATCCAGTAAGTACAAAATAATATTAAAGTTTAATGGCAGCAGGTCAGTCTGTGTGAATTTCTGTGCATTCACACACACACACGCTCCTTTGTATTTACCAAATCTGGGCTTTGAGACAGTTGGTGGCTCAACATTTGAAGATGGTTGCAAACAATCATTCCTGATCAGGTTAAAGCTCCAATTGTCCTTGTATTCTCTGTCAAGTGATGGAAAATGTCTGTGTCACAGCAAGGTCAGAAARGCATAAAATGGTGCCACTTTTCTGGTTAGAGAGGTCTAGAATGAGAAATTGCCTCTTTTATGATTCTATATACTATATATTTGGCTTCTGACTAAGCCAAGCAGCAATCCTGCAACCATCTGGAATTTCTCCATCCTACCAGACTTTGTGGCAGCAGAAAATACCCTGACAAACAAAGAAAACTAAAATATCTCCCCATTTTCTCTTATCCTTCTTGGTCACCAATAAAAGGCTGATTTTGAACAGGCTGCAGAGGATGGTCCCAGTTAGTACATATGCATTTATACAGGATGGATATTATGGGAACTCACTAGGATGAGCTAGAATAARCTGTGATTTGCTTTTGGAAGATGTGCATAAAAAACTGAAAAAGGATTTAAACACAGTTTTCCTGCAGTCTGGTTTAGTTGTCCTCTGACTCTGTAGGAAACATTTGGCTTCCCAGTTTGGTGAACTTAATAAAAAWTTTTTTGCCTAAACCATTTAGGAAATTCAGTTTAAAATTTGGAGATAACTGTGAGCTAGTCAGAGCTACAGTTTTAGAAAGAAAATTGTTTAAGTCATCTTGGCTACCTCTCTAGCAGACTTTGCAGTTCAGGTGATTTTGTAGATTAATTTACTACTTCAGACTTTGGAATTTTCCCCAAAGACCTTCAACACTGACAGAGTTTTTATGACCACTGTCACTGCAGATTTAGGATACAGTCCAGCATCTATTAACTCAGTGGAAAAACTGCCTTTCATTCAGAAAACACTGACTCAGAAATTTGCACTTACTTGGAACTACAAACTATTGCAGTTTGTGTGGTTCTGAACCTGTAACTGTAAAAGATATCAGTTAATGTCCATCTAGTTAAAGCATGCCAGTGGAATTCAAGCAGTAACAACAGCATCTGGAAAGGGCATTTGTGGCCTGTTTTTAGCAGTTTCACCTTTGTTGCCTAAGGTCTGCAGTTCCATGAATTGAGGTGACTTAAAGCTCCTTGCCAGGCTGCAGACACAGGRTAACTGCACCCATCCATCAGTCTGCTGGTACAGGTGAAGCAAGGAGGACTGGCTGTTTAACAAATTACATTGCTCATTTAAYTTATATAGCCTTGACCTTAACTGCTTCCAGAAGGCAGCTTCTGCTCCCATCACAGGCAGGGGTTTGTTCCTTCCAGCAGGTTCCCTTGTAGGGCTGCCACCCCAGCCTTAATTCCAAGGAGATTTTCTCTTTGGATGATGCTTGTTCATTCACAGCTGAGAGTGGCATAAGGAAGACTGACCTGGACAGAAGGTTGAGATTATATCCTTGTTACCTGCCAGTCTTTTTCAGCATGGTAAAGAGGGTGTAAAGCATTTATCCTGAAGAAAGGAACCCTCCCACCCTCTTTAAGCTCCTCCTGAGAGGTGGCTGCTACCACTGAATCTGCCTCCACTGCTGCTGCAGTGGCATTCAGCTCTCAGCCAACCAGAAAATATAGGTTTGTAAATAATTATAATGTCTACAGTGTAAATGCTTTYCTTAAAATAAAATCAAATGTGTTTTGTTGCTTGTTTTTCTCACAAATAATTTGAGTTTGAAGAGCTGTTTAGCACTTAAGTACTGCCAAAGAGAAAACAGTTTTTGTTCTGAGTATGCAAAGACATGGTTTTGAGCAGGAATTTTCTCTCTTGAAAATGCTAATTAAACAAAACAATGAAATTTGATAAATAAGTACATCTACAAGTTCCTGGCCTCAGGGAAGTGTCACCACAGTATATATTGTTTGCAAGAATGAGTATCTCACACAAACACTTTTCCCTATTAAAAGATACAAAGCTTGTATTTCAAATTAAAACAGCTGTGAGGGGCTGTYTGTGTGTGTTTGTGCATGAGAGTGTTTTTCAGATGAGGTCTGAAAATAGATAGAGAGTCAATTAAATGGAAAAAGACAGGGAGATGGATGCTGTTGAGAGGAAGATGTGCAGTGCAACTTGGTTGGAATTGGGAAACCCAGAAAAGTCTGGAGAGGTTGCCTCCCCAGCTGTGCCTCCATGAGTGTCTTTTACATYTGCAGCTATGAGATCAGATATTTACTGGAAGGGGTTCATAAAGGCCTTTAGAAATTATCTGTGTCTGTCTGGTAATTCCAATATCTTTCCTTTCTCTGAAGGTCAGAGCCATGTTTGCTAATGTGGAGGTTTTTATTTGAAACCTGCCATACTGAGCACATCTACAGCCACAGAATGCAACCGAGAGAGAGCAGGATAAAAACCTCCCTGCATGGAACCAGAGASACTTAAATCCCATATAACAAAGTTGGTTTAATTGGTTAGTTAAACTAAGATATTTAACTTTATTAAACAAAATTAAATGTTTTCAGGTTTTAGTAAATGGAATTAATTTTCCTAGATTTTATTGTGRTGGATGTAGGACACCCCAAGGAACTGTACAATCAGTGCCATTAAAGGAGTTCCTTCAGGTTGATGTGACACCAAAAGCAGCACACAGAACAGAGAGCCATAAAACAATTGTATGTTTAGTTTTTATTTTCAAGTTAACATCCTGGTTTTGTTCCACAGAATCACAGAAGCRTTTAGGTTGRAAAAGGAYAGCCTGAGTGAGTCRCCCCATCTATCACAGGCATCCCATCTCAGAAACTCCATAAAAAGATAAAAGTTAATACCTTAAAATGAGCCAGTGCTTCTACATTTTTCTATTCCCTCATAAGAMGCAGGTTAATATTTATTCAGAACTTTTCTATACACCTTTCATTAATATTCATTAGCATTTGCATCACTTAATTCTTTTACTTATTCACTTATTAATAACTTATTTTTTTAATTCYCTACTGTATTAACAGTAGGGAATATAAATATTTTGTGTATATGCATATACATTTAAATAGAAAAAGAGAAAGCCTTTAAGAGATGTAGAAAAAAACACTAGTGTTATTATTTTCATGAAAATATTTTCTCATTCCCTTCCTAATCTATCATTATCACYTTCTGATAAGACTGTACACTGTACTTTATCAAATATTATWATTATAATTATWATCAACATACACAGCCATAAAGGCCTACATGTAGCACTTTTTATGTTATTTGTGAGAAGAGGAGGAAATATCATGGGAATCTTGTGGTTTCTAAGGCACAAACTWCTTTTGGACTTCCCTGATGGCTCACAGACTGAAGAAGGAAAATGAATTGTGACAGTGATCACAGGGGGCTTAGGATGAGGGAAGAGATGAGGATCTGACTCCATGTTTCAGAAGGCTGATTTATTATTTTATGATATATATTATATTAAAACTATACTAAAAGAATAGAAGAAAGGATTTCATCAGAAGGCTAGCTAAGAATAGAAAAAGAAAGAATGATAACAAAGGCTTGTGTCTCGGACAGAGAGTCCGAGCCAGCTGGACTGTGATTGGCCATTAATTAGAAACAACCACATGAGACCAATCACAGATGCACCTGTTGCATTCCACAGCAGCAGATAACCATTGGTTACATTTTGTTCCTGAGGCCTCTCAGCTTCTCAGGAGGAAAAATCCTAAGGAAAGGATTTTTCATAAAATGTGTTTGCGACATCAAATATGTTGGTGTTCCTTGGTGTGACAAAGGACAGGTTCCTCACGGTGCTGTAGAGAAACGTTGTCACCACTCTGCTAATAAATTGCCACGATTTAAACTTCTCAGAGCAGGACTCTCCAAGCCTTAATGGAGAGTGTGTGGGGTTGATGCAGGACCCATCTGCAGAGCTGTCACAGCCTGACCTCTCTTGCCACAGCAGCAGTGGGCTCTGATTGCACCCTGCACACTCCAGAYGGATTTTTCTCCCTCTCCTGCTCCCTGCCAGATCTGGACTCCAGAGATGCTGAATGTCAGCACACATTTTAGCTCCTGACAGCAGTGTGAAAAGGGGATGTAAAACCTGCTTTAAAATATTTCCATGGGTGGAAAAAAAAGTAGTGGCTTGGTTAGAGGGAAAGGAGCGTTTGTCTCCCTGGGGCTGGGTGAGGWCCAGCACTTGTCATGAGTGCAGACCACTGAGGACAGATGGGTGCCCAGTGACCCATCCCAGATGGTGCTGGCTCCACCAGCCCCATGGACAGGTATCTGTGCACAGCTGGTGCTGACTGGCATCTTTGGACAGTCTGCACAGAGGAACTGAGGTCTGAGCCACCTGCAGAGCCTGAGCTGTCCTCTCACCCTGCTGCAACAAGGCTGAAATCAACTGGCAAGAAAACCTTCCCTTACGCTACCTAAATATGAATTTTGTACTTTGTGTTTGCAATGTCTTCCCTGGGTAATRGGCCGTTCAGAAAATAGGATGAATTTTAAATTTTGGCAAAAGGTTCACAGACTTTCCAGCAATGTATATATGTATMCTTATTAAATAAGCAGCTCTGAGAGATCCAGAGTTACAACTGGTTAAGTTTTACAATTAACTCTCAATTCCACTTTGTATATTTCAAAAAGAAAACCCAGCATATCCTCATTATATTGTCATGGGGAAAAAAGCACACAAAACCCCCCAGCTAATCAACCAACTTCTAAAAAACCCCCCAAAATAGTGTTTTGTAAGTATTTATAAATTACTTTCATATACTTTACCTTAATTCACCTGTTATAAAGGAAACTGTTAATGGAGAAATTTTGCATTAAAAGTCAGACTGGTTTTGACACAGACAACATCAGTACTGAGGCAACACAGATTATTATCTGAGTGATGAGAAGAAGATGAGGAGCAGCTAGAATATATTTGACATGAAAAAATCATGTCAAACCAATCTAAACTCCCTCTGTGACAAGCCAACAGACTTTGGGGATGGAGAGGAGCAGTGGATATCATGAATCTTGGCTTTAGAAATGCTTTTGATGTGGTCTCAGATGGAACTCTCAGAAGCAACAAAGGTCTAGATAAAACAGGTAAAAAAACCAACAACAACAGCAACAAACAACAACAACAACCAAAAAAACCCCAAAAAACAAAAAAAAACCCAAAAAAACCAAAAAAAAAAACCAAACAAAAAAACAACCAAAAAAAAGAAAATAATTGTAGCTGTGGTGGAGATACTGATGGGAAGAGACACTGAAGGAGGTTCTGCAATGATCTCTTCCAGGTCAGTCTCTGTCACTGTTTTTGTTAAATCTAATGAGCCAGACACAGGAAATATATTTTGGAAGACAGGACTAGAATTCGAATTCCTAGAGATGCAAACATATAAAAATGAAATTCAATAATTTCATGGGGACAAATGTAATATTTTGCATGCAGGTGGGAGTAATTAGCTTCACAGACAGAAATCAGGGAACAATCAGCAATTCTCCTAAAGTCAGCCTTGGGATTATGGCTGGTCACAAGTGGAAAGCAAGGCAATGATGATGTGCTGTTGCAGGTACTTTCCCTTTTTACTCAGCAGCAGCTCAAAGGGTTTTAGCTGAGCTCATATTTGCACAAAACACTCCTGGAGAAAGGAGGAGTCYCTAGGAGATCCGTGGAAAATCTGAGCTGGGGAAAAAAGCTGATAGAAAGGACTAAATATGTTTTTTTTTTAGTGTGAAGAGATGATGGAGAGAGCGGCTTTTAATTAAAAACAAGCTGCTGTTTAATGAATTCTTCATGGGTATAAACTGTAGCAAAACAGATTCATTTAGAGAAGAGGAATATATTTCTAGCTGTGTGGAGAGGCTGCAAATTTTCATTGATTTTCTTCAGGGTGGTATCATGGTTGTCCTTCTGCACATTGGTTTCTTCTGGCTTTCAACTCATGATGGGTTCATGARGTTGGGACACCCAGCTGGAAAACCCAATAGGGGATTTCACAGCTTGGTTTTTGTACAAAACCCATGGATGAGCCAGATTTGCCAGCAAACAGCATTTCTGCAGCAAAATTCATACTTCTGTAACTCAGAGCCCCACTGAAGTCAGCATGGCTGTGCTCATGTATTTTAGGCTCATTCCAGGTGTTTTAGGCTTCTTACAGGTATTTCAGGAATAATTACCTTCTTTTTACTGTAGAGCTAATGCATATTAGTGCTGTCCATGCTGTGTGATCTTAAAGCAGGCACCACTCATGTGCAAATTTTGCTTCAAGAGCAGAACCAGCTTGAACAGAGAGCTGAACATAGGGACAAAGGCAAAAAGAAGTCAACTAAGTGAAAATGGAGCAAGGAATCATTGAAGTTGTTGAATGAGGTTGAGACAGTAACACAGAAAGGTTTAAATGGATCTGTGACTTTAAGAAGTGTGTGAAAATATACATAACTAATGCAAATCTAGACAGCAATGATCTGCCAGGCTAATCTTGTTCCCACCTCTTGCACTCAGTGTCACATCCTGCCTTCAGCCAGGTTAATGTTACCTGGTGAGTTCCCAAACAGGTCTCACAAAGGTCAGCCGGGTTTGGGAAGTGTTGGAGTCCTGCAGTGAGTGTGACATATGAACACACACTTGAATTGAAACAAAGTCAGCTGTGGGATAGCTAATCTCACACTTCTGCACAGTATTTAATGTATTCTGTTCACAGCAGAGAAGGGATGTGCTTTTAATGAAGCACAAATGTCACAAATCCAACACTGAAATACTATCTTAGATGTTGCTGAARGTGTAAGCAATACTGGGGACACGACCATGTCAAATCATACCAACCTTTTTTTACATTATTTATTCCAAATAATAATGTAAAAAATCATGAAAAGTATGAAGCTACTGCTGATTTTTCTTTCTGACAGGAAAAAAAACCAAACCAACCTCAAACCCACATTACTGCTAACCAGAATGGGGGAATAGTGCCAGAGAGGTGCAGAAGGGGAGGTTGGATGTTATTTAATTGYTTGACCAAAGGAGCTCTCAGGCCACTTTTCAGGCTTTAGGCACCTAAATGCAATGTCTGCATTAAAATATAATCACTACAATTTACAAGTGTAGCTGCTGCATCTGCAGGCCATGGTCAGTGAGAAGACACTGGCACCTCTGTCTGGAGCCTTGTGGAGCTCGTGGTGTAACCTCTGAGTGCACAGAGAGAAAACAGGGATGCTTTAACTTAGRTCTCAGTTATCCAGGGTGGATTCTCAGTTGAAGTTCATCTCTCTCTCTCCCCCTCTCTATCTACCTAACAAGATCCCTGCCTTCCTCCCTACCTCAGCTGTGTGGTGCTTGTTTGCCTACTGGGCTYAAACCACATCACATCTAAATAATTCTTTTTTTCGCAATTCCAATATAAAATCAAATCCATTACTTTCTTTCATAGAGCTCAGGCAATTATTTCAATTTACAAATGTCTTTTTATGCGTTTGTTCTTCCCTTTMAATACCTACAAATTGTGACTTTTTGTCAGCCATGATCAGACCTGTGTTCTCTCAATGAGTAAAGTCTCAGTAAAKGATATACCTGCATTTTTATGGCACACTGAGCATCTCTAACCATCTCACACTGCAATCAGACTCCTAATATACAAGTTCTTGTGGCACTCATCATGGGAGCCCTCCCTTCAATAGAGTAACTAACACTATCACTTGTTATTTCAGCCTAATTTCTATTTACCTCAGTTTTAATTTACAAAWGCCTTAAATACTTTTTGCCCTCAAAGGTTGAAAGTGTTGGTTGGAGTCTTTCAATTACCTCTTCCTTTCATTGAAATGAAGAGCACAAAAGCATCATAGTGACTCTGAAGATAAATATATTCATTGAAATTATAATTAAAATTATATTTATATGCAGGGTTTTTTTCTGTCTCAGCTATCCATCTCCCCTGTAAATACATTTATTTTCATTTTAAAAGCTAGTTTGTGTATATGTATGCACATTTATTTACATATGTATGTTTTTTTGTAAATATTTTTTAAAAATAGAAATACAAAAAGGTGCCTTTTACTGTTATGGTCTTGATGGTTTATTCATATGCCTTTTAGCACAGTGGGAAAGGATTTTTTYCCCTAATAATTTTGCACCCTGAATCCTGCAAATATTGGTAAACCTAAAACAACTGCTGAGGGCTCCCCAGTCCTGTGCAATTTACTACATGCTGCCAGARAACTAAGCACTTTCTACAGCCCAAAATATCTCCAAAAGTACAAATATTTCTTATTTATGATCTGCAGATATGAACCGAACACAGGCTTAAACATTTTTTTAGTCTCCTTATACTGGTATTTATTTTAAAACTGTATCTCCCTTTATACCTTGCCTGTTTGAAATACAGTGTTTTTTCTTTAAGTGGTCACTGTAACCACGATGATGGTCAATTGTGTGGAGGCAGCAGTGCYGTGACAATCTCATTTTTGGTGCTTTTCTTCCTCATTTTGAGGAGGAAAGGSCAGAAAATCAATGCAAGACAGATATGGCATGAAACCCACTGTGCATTTTCATTATGAACCTGGAACCTCTGAGACTTAGGAAGTAATACTGAAAGAATAGCCAGAGAGGAAACTGGTGAAAAAGTTTYTATTTTTCATCTGGTTCCAGGCTTTTTGTCTACTTGGAGATAAATAGCTCTGCCTTGGAARAAAAGTGCCTTTTCTTAAAAAATAAAAAGGGGAAAAAAAGGAGCTTTATTTTCATTCTAAGGATCTAATGGAGAGAAACAGCACATTAAAATGTTATTTTAATAAGTGCTGTCCTGGCAGGATACTCCTAAATAGTCGTGGGTGTCTCTCATCGTTATGATTGGGCCTTGAGAAGGAAAGCTAAGTTATTTTTACTTCTCAGTATTCTTACATTAGCAAAGAGCTCACATAACCAAAATAAATGTTCTTATTTATACTAAATGACACACAAGGTRAGTATGAAAACATGTGTCCAAAGCTCTCTTAGAATTTCTAAGGGGAAAATGCAGTTTTTTATAGACAGGTGCCAATTCAGTGTTCTAGTTAGATATTAGCTGTTATTTAATGAATGGCTCTTTTAATTAAATATGAATTACTGATTACTTGACCATTTCTACTTGTTTTTTTTTAAATTTTAATGGACTTTACAGGCATGATCACAGAGATTTCAAAGAGTTATCCACAAAACTTGCAAGAGGTTGAATCGGTCACAGTCCCATCCATAGCCAAACTTGGCAGGTGTTTGTAATCTGGGATTTCCCCTCCTGCTTCACTCTTCCATCCTGAAAAAAGCAAGTGATCCTGGTTCCAAAACAAGCTTTTGGAGATGTTTGGATGTGAGTCTGCACTGACCTCTTTAGAGTCTTTACAGGCAAGGACAGCAGGTTCCCACCTCAGGAGGAGAAATCTCWGTACAGACTTTTCCAGCTCCTGCCCAGGATGGTGGCACAAAATTGGTTCCTGATATGAAAAAGCAAATTGAAACCTGTTAAACAAGGAACACACCAGTTCCATACATATTAAACAGTCTGTACACTACTAGGTATGCCAAGCAAAAGATTTCCTTGCTAAAAGCACCAGGGTCTGACTGGCAGCAAAATGTAGCTATATATTTTAATAATTTTGCAGAAAAGATGGATAGCAACATTACAGRATGTTCTTGTTTCAAGAAATCTGTGTAACAGTCAGTGAATATTTATTTTCATGCTGGTGGTTCAGTGGAGGAGAGTCTATAAATCTCATTTTAGCTTTCCCATTTAAACCCTCACACTGCCTGTAAACCTTATCTGTGATATTTTTGTAAGGTAAAGAAGTCAACACAGCCAATCAGAAACCCAAGGAAGGATCCTAAATTGGCAAGAATAATTRGGTTATGAAATTACTGGGTTCTTCACATCATTCCCTGTGTATTCAGAGATGAGGACAGCATCTCCTTTGACATATGTATTTTCATTTCTTAACTTAAACATGAACCAATTAAAATGTCACAGCTTTCATAGACAAAGTTTGTAAAAGAGTTGATAATGAAGGTTTACTTGCTTTGCATATTCTGCCCAATTAGTACTAAATTTATATTGGTGTGACCCTGCTTGGGTACATTAGGAATGTTACCCAACTGAATAAAATAATTTGGTGGTCTTTAGGTGATTGCTTGTGAAAAAGTTCTCTACAGAGAGAGAGATAGCAATGCCAAGGCAGGAAACTGAGATCAGGTGAAAAGGATTACCAAAAAAAGTTTTTGATACCTTCAAATATTAACATTGTAGGATGGAATTATAAGGAAGAACTTCTGTGGGAAATGAGCCTTCATTTGTGCTAGAAAAGCACTCAGGAAATAATCAGATGCAGAGACATTCTGCATCTTGAGCTGCACGTGGCCCCACAGATATTTCTTTTGTTGTGTCTCATCTTAGCCAACACTAAGAAGGAAGGCCTCCAATCATTCTCCTCATTATTATATCAAACCAGATGTTTCCAGCTGGAGAAACCCTGCCATGCAGCCCTCTCCCTGTCCCCTCACAGCCCTGATTCCAGCAGCACTGAGGCTGCCTGACCCCTCTCCTGASCCCACAAGGTCCTGGGTTTGATCAGGCAATGTTGGAACCCTGGMTGCTGAGAATTTCAGACTTTCTGTGCTGACAGRCACTGACCSCCAGGAGAACACTGCATTTGACCTGAGGCTGTGGAGAARGCTTCCAAAATGGAATRATAGAACTGAGATTGTGGGCGTGGAGTTGATTAGAAGTGTGTAATATCACAGGGTAGAAAACATAGAGTTTAAGGTTTTATAATATAGTAATATGTATAAAGCAAGATGGAGGTTGTAGGGCAGAGGCTGCTCCTTCTTCTTCACCTTCTYCTTCATGGGTTTGKGTGGTATTTTGTAATTGGACAGAAAAGTCCACCTTGCGGGCCAAGAGGGATTAGTTATTGGGATAAAAGTGAAAATAATTCAGGTGTCACTTCTTAATTGGACAGGTTAGCCTTAAAAGACCTTGTAGGCACAGATGCAGGGCCATTTTGTAGCTTGTTAGGGAAATACTGCAGAACTCGCCACTTGTGAGACTGTGGTGTAGATAAGAAACAATAAACACCTGAGTCTGAACAAGAAATATCATCTTGAGCACTTTCAATCCCAACCTTGACAGAAAAAAGAAGCCAAGAACCGGCAAGGCAAAGCAGTCCATGAAAAGTTTACACAATATCTTCATTTTTTTTTTCAGCCCTGCCGTTCTGCCTTAGCACAGCTTTATGTAGAACTAGAATTGCACCCCCTTTGAAGAGCCTAAATTAACTATAAAAAAAGTCAAGAGAAATCTTGCATTTTGGGRAAATGGCTGAGCTTTTGTTCTGTGGTGAAATAAAAGAAGGATTTTTTTTTGTTTTGTTTTGGTCCTGGTTGCACACAGCAGAAGCCTGATCTGCAGAAGTCCAGCCTCATTGTACATACTGTGACATCATTTACACAAAGATAATGTTTTTAAGTCATTTTGAATATATTGTCAAAAATTGTCTCCACTGCATATCACAAGAGAGTAGAAAAAAAGATCACTCMACTGAAAATACTTAATAACTGAGAGCTGCCCAGAGGCTGAATTTTTAAAATAAATAAATAAAATATAAAAAACCTTGCATCACCTGAACAGCACATGACATATCTGATTTCTAATTAAAATTTCCACTCAGAGTCCACAGAAAGTAAATGAGGTTTGGGCATTCCTTAGGCCTTTATAAAAGCTCCTGTTCAATTTATTAAATGCAGCTAATAAGTGTTTTTAAACAAAAGCTCTTCTGCTGTCTTGTCACTTTAGATTATTAGCAACACACATCGTGTCCAAGTGCAGTGCAGCTTGAAGACCTGCATTAAGTGCCTGGATGGCTGCTGGGAAGGCTTGAATGGAGCTCATGGACAGAAAGATCAGGAGAAATTGCTCTGACAGCAGAGCAAAGCTGGGAGAAATGTTTTGCTGCATGTCACTCAGTTCTTCATCACCACATTTGCCAGTTTCTTTTTGCTATGCCCCAAAGGACTTCCTTTTGCAGCCAGAGCAGGGTTTAAGGGGAAAAAAACCCATGTAAGTGGCTCAGGAATATCCTTAGGAGTAACCTGTGAGGCTGCTGTGGCTGTGACACACAATTCACACTCTCGTTCTCTCTGTGCTGAGCCATTAGTCTGTATCAATGATATCCTGGTGAAACATAATCCAGTGTGTGGAGTCTTGTCCCCTGACTGCTAAAACCACATTGCTGTGACTKTCTTTCCCAGGCAATGGTCTGAAGAATGGGTGTAATCACTAARTTGTCTTCCCTGGGGAATTATGGGGAGGGGACACTGCTGGGAAAGCAGCTGTTGGAATAACTTAGCCTGCATGGTCACCTTGAGCAGGCAGGAATGGCAGGAAACCAAGAAATGAAAACTGAAATCTGACTGAAATCTTTGTTCTCGTGTTAGCAGGGTGCTGSAATAGGAATCTGTGAACAGGAGTCTGGGAATAGGAAAGTGGCTGGATAAAAGCAGAATGTTAACCTGGGTTACCTGATGGGTCTGCACTCCCAGAAGATGAAATCCTGCTCCCCTCAGTGATAACTGTGGGGGGAAGAGAAAATCTCCTTCCTCCATCCACACAGAGTAAAAGGCCACAGCAAAACCTGCRCTGTGAGACAAACAGCTGAGGGAACTTCAGGTCCTTGTTATGCTTGAGTTATTCTTATTTATAATGAAAAAGTAATGAGCTGCCTTTTTCAGCAGTTAGCCAGGTATCAGTTCACAAGCCAACCAAGCCAACCAAGCACCCCACAGCACGATGTGGACATGTAGCAGTCAGTGTCACATTTCCATTTTCTGGAAAATCCCTTTGCCCAGGATTTTTCTCCTGGGAAGTTGAGAAGCCTCAGAGAAAAAGGAAAATAAATTCTTATTTCATTTTCTTCTCCTGTGTTGTGCTCATGTGGAATGTGTTTGGAGATTGTTTACCCACAGGTGATTGTTCCATTGGATTCTGCTGTGAGTTGTTTTCTCTCTTTGGCCAATCAGGGCCAATCTGTGTCAGGACTCTGGAAAGAGTCAGGAGTTTTCATTATTATCTTTTTAGCCTTCTGTAAGCATCCTTTCTGTGTTCTTTAGTATAGTGTAGTATTCTTTAATATAATATAGTAGCATTAAATAATAAATTAGCCTTCTGAGAACATGGAGTCAGATTCATCATTCCTCCCTGCCACGGTGGTCCCTGCAAATACAATAAATCAGAGTATCTCACAGCTCTCAGGTCTCTCTGTCCCAGCTGAGTCACTCCCATAGTCCTCTTTTACTTCTATCTATGATTTTACAAGGGTAGCAAGCTCCTTATTTTATAAGGCTTTACCTTATATGCAACAGCTGATTGGAGAAGATTAAATTAAGCCATCATCGGTGACTGTTAATAGTTGAAGAAGAGTAAAAGAATAAGCAAGGAATTTTTTTTGTCTGCATGAAGTATCTGTCCCTGCAAAGTAGTATTTGAAATGGAATTCTCTTCACAAGACATAGGCCTCAGATATCTGGAATACTTTAAATAACCCTGGGAGGCATTAAAACAGGAGGATGTCCCTTTCCCTGCAATAGAAAGATGGTATTCCCCTGGGTGCTGGTGATTGCTGAACATACACAGTAATCAGGAGAATGAAACTGGATTTTCAGAGTTCCTTGACTGCATTTCTTCTCTAACAATTGAGCAGCTGTTTCGTGGGTGAAATGTTCTGGTAAAAGCTTGTGAGTATGAAATTTAGTGAGGARCAGGAGAAATCTGAAGTAGAACAAACTTTCATGAGTGAATAATTACTGCTCAGTTTTCAGTCCTCAATTCCAACATGACTTCCAGAGAAAAGTCTGRCCTCACTTTTTGACTCTCAGGCTTTTCTTAAAAATAAAACAAATAAAAAAAAAACAGCAAACAAAAAAACCCCTATAAAGCCAACAAAAAAACCAAGACCCCAAAAAGCTGAGAGAAATACAGGACTGAAAGGTTTGATATATCATCAAATGATATAATCCCTTTCATGAAACTAGTCAGGCTATTTACTACTCCAGGTCCAAATTCAAATTCCCTTTTCTGCTTATTACAAAATGTTTCTAGTTTCACATTCATCCTTTCCTATTCATATGTGGATTGTACAATCCATTTAACCCCACAAGTCCATCTTCTAACATTGTCCTTTCACTTTRGCAGTTTTCACACTCCTTGTTTTTATCTCTCTCTTCCATGCATGCATTTCTTATTCCTTAATTTCTTTTCTGTCAAGCCGGACAGATTTTTAATAGTTTTTGGAAGCTAATTCTACATCTTCCTCCTTATCCTAATGTCTCCTCTTTTTCCAGTTTGATCTTGGATAAGTACAGCCACCACAGCAACAGCTTTAAACTGAAATAGGGTAARTTTATATTGGATATTAGGAAGGAATTCWTYCCTGTGAGGGTGGCAAGGCCCTGGCACAGGGTGSCRAGATCATGGATGGGGAATATTGGAAGTGGAATTTTGCAAGTACCCCAAAATTGTAAATTCTACATACTGTCACAACAGGTCTGAGACAGGTGAGAGAGAAAGAATCCTCTGTTTTAATAGAGAGCATCATTGATGAGTTCAGACACAATTCCTAATTCTTTGATGTCTGGAGGTGCAGAGATGAACCCACCTCTCATTTCAGTAAGGAAGAATAAGGAATTTAAATGGACTCATTTGGGTTTGAAAGCATTCCTTGCTAGAATCATAACATATTTTAGTTTAAGAGGGAATTCAAGAGTCACCCACCTGCCCCCAACTCAGAGTCTATCAGAGCATGTTATTCCTGCATATTTTCCTTTCCTGCAGAGTTGTATGAGCTCAGTTATTACAGATGAGAATTCTACTCATCAAAACATTCAAGCTTCAATATTCACTGAATTCACTGAAATGGATTTCAGATAGCATAATGCAATTCCTGCTGTGTTGCTTTGCTATATAAACCAAACTGCTAAGTAATAGAAACAATGCTCCATGCTTACAAACCTCATCAGAAGAAAAAAAAAAAAAAGAGAGAGAAAAAAAAGACAAATATCTGCTATGAACTATTTGTAAGGGATCTGCAAACCAAGAATTATTCACTAAAGTAATTTGTGAATAATTTCACATAATGAGTAAATATTCACAGAACACCAACAGGAAAGACAGCAAAATTCATCAAATACAATTATTTGCTGCAAATCACTCATAAAACTCCTGCCTCTATGTAAAGCTTTCAAAGMATTTGCTCTGCTGTATATCATTCAAACAGCTTTATATTACTGATTATTCCATTCTAGTCCAAATTTCTTAAATTTAAGTATCTCTTAGAAAATGCTATGGAAAAATGAAGCTATTTKAAATGAAATCTCTGTTCTGAACATCTTCTGTTTCCATTAATTATCAGATTACTCACAATAAAACTTTAGGTTTTTGGGATTTCTTTGTAAATGATAGAAAATGTGAAAAGCTGATCACTGAGGTTGAAGAGAATATCAGGAAACTCCATGGGGAAAACAAACAATGGGAACAGCAAGATCCAGACTCATTGTACCTAAACTTACCCAAAAGTATTTTTCCCTCACCCTTMTCTCATCAGAGAAGAGACAAATGGYGCTGCTAAAGTTGAATCAGGTGCTGAAGGTCTGAGTTGACTTCTGTTGATTTCTGACTGGTCTTTATGTTCTTTCATTAAATAAAGAGCATCAGAAAATTAAATAAATATCAAATAATTAAACAATTAAATAAAATTAAATTAAATTTAAAACTAAATAATGAAACAATTAAATAATTATTTATATTAAATATTTACATTTAATATAAATAAATAAATAAAATTAAAATAAAAAACTGCTCATGGAGAGATGAAACACATGGAAAGCTTGGAGCAGGCAAGCTCTGCAGGTAGGCTTCCCTCATCAGCAGAGCTGTTTTGCCATTTCAGTGCTGCTGCCCTGTCAGTGCCTGGGATTCCAGGAAAATGGCACAGAACATAATTATGGGCCTCATTAGGAACCAACTCTGGAAACCTCTGTCCTGTTCAGAAGGATTTAAATGGATGCAAATTTGATGAGAATTTACTGAGGTCAAGTTAGTGCTCCTGCAATAATCCAGTGTACATCTGTTAAAATATTCCAAGAGTTTCCCTTCATTTCTACTTTTAGAGCTCTGTTAAAGTGACCTGATGAGGCCAAATGAGGAAACCCAGAGATATGGAAAGCTTTTCTTGGAAACAGTCTGAATTCAACCTTTGATTCAGTGAAAATAAGCTGAGAATGTGTGTCAAGGAAGGTATTTATGCATCACCATTTTTGTCAATCTCTTTGTGCTATATTTTCACTCCTAATTAGTGCATTTTCACTGGGAAGTCTGCATGCAAAATGACTGCTCATGGTGTATTAAGAAAAAAAGATTAAAAAACAGAAAGAAAAGATAAAGAAAAGAAAAAAAGATTACAAGAACCTGGAGAACATTCAGGGGAAAACAGAAAAGTAACAAAATGAAAAAGGAAAAACATAGTGAAAAAGGAAAATAAAAACATATGGCAGAGGTGGTGTTGGGAAGGAACAAGAGATCAAAGAGGGAATGTTTGAAAGGTTCACAMAGCACAGGGAGACAGAATCCCAGCAGCATTTAGTTTGCTCATTAGTGGGATGAGCACTGCCTGTCCAACAAAATAGCTCAGTCCTGTGTGCTTGCACCCACAGGGATGTTTGGTTACACTGGGAACTTGGCTCTTCAGTACATGGAMAAACTTTTCCCTGTACCTCTCTACATCTGCAACAACAAGGACCCCACATGGAAATACACACCAATGCCTCCAAAGTTCCTGATTTCCTAAATCAATTTCAGCTGTTTTGGTGACTGTTGGAGCTGTTAGAAAAGTCAGTGGATCTATGGAGTGTGTGTTCCACCAGACTGATCAGTGTTATAAATGAACTCATTCACGTTTTTCTTCTCAGGTCCTGTGTAAGAAAAGTTATGTTTTTGAAATTCCCACTGCACGTTGGATCCACTTGCTGGTTTAGGGTTAAATATGTTTAAAGGGAAAAATAAAAAAAATTCTAAAAATATAAGCAAAATCTGAAATCCAATCAGGTTCATGTTGTGGAGTCATAGAGAAGTGATCAGACAAGTAAAACATAGATTTTTCATAAAATARTATTTTAAATACTCTGATATTGAAAAGTGGTAGCCGTCTTCTTTTCTTAATATGCTTCAATSCATGTTTTCCATTTGAAACTTCCACTCAAAATCTCAATTAAYCGCAGAGAATTTTAACAGTCCACTTTGCTACAAACTGCAATCCCTGACAAGACTCAGACTTGGATTAACAATGACATTTATTCCATCATTAGATTATGTCCACACTGTACTATTTAGAGCCTGACTAAGCAGACTCCTGGTAGCAATACAGATAAAGGCTGATTTTTAAGTAAATAAGTCCTTTTACAWTAATACTATGCAACTTCAGTTACCTCATGGCTTGGTCACTCAAAGAATATTTATGGCTAAAAGTTCATTGGTACAAGTGAGGAATCAGTACTTTCAGCACTGCTAGTTGTACCTCTAACCTCAGTTCTTGGAAAAACATAAAGTTGCTTTTGAGGGACAAAAAAGTTAAAAGGATATTCACTGCCCTTTTCTGAAAAAATACTCAGTGGAATAAATAATAAATCTTGCAGTAGAATAAAGCTATGACATCTGTAAATGGAAATTCAAAATATGAAGCATCATGCAGTTGCAAGTCCAGATCTGCAGTGGTGTTGTAATATTTTAACCCCCTCTGAAATATCGAAGCATTGTGTGGAAAAGAAAATTCCTATCCAAAGAACATTATTAAAAATAGTACTTTAAAAAAGAGGAGTGGGCTAGAGAAAGGAAAACAAAAAAAAAAAAAAAAAGAAAAAGGGAAAGAGACTTGTCCTTAGATTCTGTGAAAGTGAAAAGGTGAAATGAGTCCACGAAGAGGAGTGTCTGCTCCCTGCTTTGCCCACAGGCTGGGAAATTGCAATGCAGGGTGAGTTACACTAAAGGGCAGTGATTAAATGGGCATTTCTGACCCACAGCATCCTTCAGCTGAGCCTGAATGCAGCCCAGCCCTCACTGCTGCAGTGCCCAGCCCAGCTGGGTCACCTCCTGGAACTCAGACTGGCACATTCCTCAAAAAGAGAATGGCTGTGAGCTGATTCATTTTCACCAATAAACTGCTCTTGGTTGATGACTATCTCACAGCTAGATGGGATATTTAATGCTAAAATCATGACTCATAATGAAGTGTTCTATCAGCCTTAGCTGCCCTGCAGTCTCCACTCTAATAGCGTTCCCAAATCACTGTGTGATTGGTTTCCTTTCACCCCCCCACAAACAATGTGCAATTCCTGTAATATTATTWTTTTTTCTATCACTTTGATTCCCCTAAGGTTCCAAAACTCCTTCCACATTCACTGTGTTGGTATCTTCAGCTTTTTTTTTTTTTCCTTTGTGGCCTTGGCAGCATATTTCAAAATCTCATTCCTGCGYTGCCTTGGTTTGTCAGCAGTGAAGGTCTGCACAGAGAGAGTACATAAAGCAGGCTGTTACTGCTGTTATTATTATTTCTATTACTGCTTTAGTGGCTTCCTAAACTGGTGTGCTCTTTTCAGGGCAGCTAAGGCAGCAAAGCTCTGGGGAAAGGCCCAGAAGCAGGGCTGGAGTGGTTTTCCATCTTTGCTCGTGCTTGTTTTCATTTCCTCACACCATCTCATAGTGCCATTGCTTCTCCACTTAGCAGCAGCATCAGGAAAYATCACAGCTGTCCCACCAGGAGTTTACATCTTAAAGCATTTGGGGTGCAGGTGAGGTGATGCTGGCTGCTGGAGATTGCAGCTGCCTTTTCAAATTCAGCTGTCTTTTGTCTCTCTCCTCAGTGGGTGCTATGAAAAGCCTCTGGGATCCCAGCTACAATATTCCTCATCTGTGGCTTTAGCACTGTGTTTTCATAATAGATTTGATATAATTTATTGAGTCAGTCCTCAACTGCCTGCAATTCACCTAAATCACTGTCTTTTCTCTCCCTTTATTGCCTCAAACTTGTGTTATTCCTCCTTTTTACTTACGATTTAAGGATGCCATGGATAGAGTGACAAACACTTTTATAATGGAGTACTATGTGAAAAGTTTCATTATTTTGGCATTTTTATTATAATAAATTCTCTGCCTTCCTTTTTTTTTTTTCAACTCCTTATTTTCCTGGGAGACCAGTGCTTTTAACAGCTTTATTGTTTTTCCTTTATAGAGTGCAGATTAATGCCTTCTTTTTTCCAAAAGCAGTAACCACATAACTCACTTTCACTTTACTGATGCTGTCACTGATGGTGTTGTGCTGTAAGCAAATATTTCCCTGTCTTCTGCCTTAGGTCTGCAGCCTGCTTACACCTCAGTGTCACTTTTGAATTATCTGGGAAATTCTCTTGTGTACAGACTGTTACACAGCCTTAAGCACTACTGTTTTTATTATTCCACATTACTGCCTCAAAAGGAGGTTGTGTTATTCCTGCTAAACTCCTTAAGCCTTTAAGTCATTTAAGAGCAACTTGCAGGGCTTCTCTGCTGCTTGTTTTGCATTTGATTTGATTTTGACTTCAGCAAGTGTCTTCTGCCATGGCAGTGTCCAACATTCCTGGCTCCATCAGCTGCAACCCAAAATCTCTGCCACAAGGTACAAAACCCCTCTTGGAGAGKTAAAGGGAAGTGTAGGGAGAATTGTAAGGGGCCACAGTAATCTTATCCCCAGTGAGTTGCAGCTGGGGCCAATTAAGAACCACACCTGTAACCCTGTCTCTTATACACATCTAGATGTGTATAAGAGACAGCAGTAATCTTATCCCCAGTGAGTTGCAGCTGGGGCCAATTAAGAACCACACCTGTAACCAATTAAGATCAAGCAGCATAAAAGGGTGGAGTCAGAGAAGAGTTAAAGGACAGCAAGAGGAGTCAGATGGCTGCTGCAAGGATCCTGAAGCTGTCTCTTATACACATCTAGATGTGTATAAGAGACAGCCTGTGGGATCCTTGCAGCCTAATGATAATAGAGCTGTTGCCATGAACTGTGCTGATATACAAGGCAACATTGCCATGCACTGTTCAATACATAAGGCAACAGGGAAGGGCATCACACAGACCAATTTAGAGATAGGAGGCAAAAAAACCTGTTCAGAATTCCCCWCCAGCATGACCTGAATATGCTCTGAAATGTGTCATTCAGCTCTGTGAGTCTCAGTAGTTCCTGTGGTTTTGCTTCACCTGGGTATCTGCATTATTTGGTAGTGTCTCCCCTTGTGCCAGTTGCATCCTGCAGAGATCAATTCATAGCTGGAACAGGGAAGATGTACTTGAACTGCCCTCAAGCTGCATGTGGTCCACAGGCAGCATTTGCCCATCCTTCCTCTCTCATGTTATCCCACCCCTGGAACAGCAGTTATCTTCTCAGYAGCAGGCTCTGATTTCTCTGGCTGAATGCACTCTGTGTCTTTGGTTCTTCCACTTCTGGCAGCTCCCTGGGCTGCCTGGGCCCTGCAMAGCTCAGGTGCTTTAACTCTTTCCACCTCCCCTTGTTCTCCACAGTGCTACCTCTGCAAACCCCACCAGTGGCACCTTGCTGAATTGTGTTTCATGAAGGCCATATTTTAATTCAGCTACCACCTGTTTTCTTAACTGAGCTCACAGAATAAGAGACCCACATAGTCTAGACTTGCCATATTTCCATCAGGGTTTTGCTAGACATGTGCTTTGGGTTTGATTTATACACATTCAGAGCCTCTGAGGTCAGCAGCTCAGCTGGGCCTGCTTGCCCATATGAGCTGCCAGATGCCTGGAAATCCCAGAAAATGAGCCAAAACACTTACAGATCTAGAGAGAAAAACATGGCATGTGCAGATCTGCTGGACATATGGCAGCCCCACATGGGGTTGGACAGACAGGTTTGCTATTACAAGGCATTATCTGCATAAGTGCTGGTCAACCAAAATAAGCTCAGCCAGAACCAGTTCCTAAATTCACTCTCTGTTCTTTTAAGAGATTTTGTATTTATTGCAGGAATACTGTGGATTTCTTACATCTTTCAGACTGTAACCTTTATACATCTGATCTTTTCCTTCTACTGAGCCATATTGTGATTTACCACTGGATTTCTCAACAACAGAGTCCCTGATTATTCATATTGCCTTTATTTTTGCCCATGCCCTATTCTGAATCAAACAACATGGCTCAGTGAACASGGAAACTTAAATATAGAGCTTTACTTGAAGCAAGGACTGTGTTGATGCCCATGTATGATAATTGAAACTCGTGACTGTCAGATTATAGCTGCTTGTATCATGTCCTCAGGGAAAACTGAGAGGGGGAATGGGAGTTGTTGTTTTAGKGATCTTCAGGAGGATGAGGTGACATCTCTCCAAATTTGGTTCCCTGGGTTCAGGTCTCCTTGCTTGAAGTTCCTCAGGCCAAGAGGAAATTCAGAGCATTTACCTTTTAGGTTTCCATGTTGTAGCATGCACCATCCACAGAGCATCTGTGTGAGTGTCACCATGGTTACCTTGAGTACAGTTTATTTGCTGATGTTAACACAGAATTCTGTACCCAGTACACAGGGGAAATGCAATCTGAAGGATTTGAGGTACACAGGTGTAGCACTGAGGAATCTCACCTCCAGTGTATCCATGACCATGCCAAAGGATTGTCCTACTCCTTAATAAGCCTTAGCCAGATTTAGAGTTGATGGATAAATTAAAAACCTTTTCTTCTTTTGTGAGCATCAGCTACATCACAAACCTGTAAKGATTTCCTCCTCTTTAACACAGGATGCACACGGTGTCTCCTTTTTATGGAGGGGACAGAAAGAAAACACTGACATTGTAGGGCAGGTTTGAGGAGAAGAAAAGAGAAGTGACTTTATCCTGCAAGGAACAACACAATCTGGRTCACAGCATCCTGCAAAATTATTTATCAGTGTTCTGCCCAGTTTGGAGGAATTTTTTTTATTTCCACAGGAAAATGATGTAAAAACTAATATTGGATGCCGTAAAGTAAACCTTTTAGTAGTTTGAAAATGGAAATGCTGGTTTCTTGCACRTCCTTAATTGCAGCTCTCCTACATGGTTTTAGGAGCCTTTTTATTCTTTATATTGTCACCTTCTGTTTCTTGAGTTATACAGCATATAATATCAGAGTTAGGCTCTTTTTATATCACCTCAAGAACACGTGTGARCTTTATACATATCACAAAGAATTAATTAGGATCCTGAAGGCTAAAGAAAAGTTATTTCATATCCTTAAGAATCAGGTGCTCTTTTTACATTTTACATCTAACAGAATGTGTGCCAGTTTTTCTGGTTAGAAAAGTGGAGCAGAGCTCAGCACAGTCCTGTGCACATTTGACTGTGTGTATTATTCATAGAGCCACCAAAAGAGCAACAGCCAGGAAAGGGGAAGGGCTTGACAGAATTTTGTTACTGGATACAGGGAAAAGAATTGGTCCTTGTGCAASAGGGAGCCAGAAAAGGCTAATAAGAAAGGAAAATATAAAGAAAATTAAAGGACTGCTATCTATCAATATATGGCTTTTCTTTGTTTCTAACTAGAAATATATATCCATGTGGAGCCAAAATATCTAGTGACTTCCTTATCACCCTTTTCCCCATAAATAAATTTTTGTGGGGCATTGTTTTCCACTGCTTTTTCCCTTCATAGGACTTACTCAACTGTTCTACCCCAAGCACTTTGACCTGTGGAATACTGAAGAGTTTCAACAGCAGGTCAAAAGAGGTTTAATTTCATGAAATGTCTCTGGCAAATACTATTACAGTGCCAGTGCCATATTACTAATTTTATCTGAAAGACAGAGTCAATTCTTGGTGAACCAACATAATGTCCTAAATTACCTGTTTCTCTTAATTAACTAAATAGTTGGCCTAGGATGATTGCCTCAGCAGGATATGTCTGTGATGTAAATGTCAGCACTCAAAATTCTTGAAAATATCTGTGCTTGACCCATGACTCATCTGTSTGCCATGTGTCACAAATTAAATCTCCCCTTCTAATTACAGGGCCAATATGCACAGTATTTTTCTGAATTAATAATTTTTTAGGAAAAATTAATGATAAAAAATGAGAAAAACTACAGTTTATTCCTTTTATTAGGAAGAGAACCATGTAATTCCTGAATATGTCAGATATTARCATGTTTGAATATTTGTTAGATAAATTAACTCCTTTTATCATCAAGAAACAAAACWCATTTTTCCAAAGTGAAATACTAACCTCCTACTCATGTATTTTGCATTTAATTCTTATAAATATTTAAAGCAATTGCTAAAATAGTATTTTCAGTCAGCAAAATGTGAGCATTTTATTTTGAAGGCATTGAAAAAAAGGTTTTAATACCTCTCTTTCTCTTGTTTCTTTCTCATCTATGAGGATGGATGAGAATTTACAAAATATTTCCATCAAATTACAAAAAGAACCAAACTAAGCAAGGTTGAAATAGAGGTAATTTCTTAAAGACAACTTGGAAATATCCAACTCTGTCCATTCCCTGCTCCATGCCAAGAAGAAGACCCTTGAATAAGCATTAATTTCCTTTTCTAATTTAGGCCACCTTTTTATTCTTCAGTTTTGTTCCACCCCAAAGCCTCTGAGAAGCAAAGTGAATGCTTTGGGACCTAAGACACAACTTCCCCTTGATTCAATTGAAGGCTGATGTGTGTCACTGATGATGGCTTTCAACGTTTTGGTGGAAAGTCAATGTTTTCAGGAACTCAATCAAACTTTATTTGCAAGGTCACAGCCCAAGATGTTGCCAATCCCGTGGAAACCTTTAGCAAGGACCTCTAGTATTTGTAGGGAAATGCTCTGACAAAGGAGAGGAATTATGTATTTGACTTTATTAGGTGGTTAATTAAATATTATATTATATAATATCATATTATATTACATTATAATACATTACATTTATATTATATTATATCATATCATATCAATAATATATATTATAATATATTAATTATATTAATTGAATTTGCTAACACTCAACTGCATATTATTGTATAGAATTTTGTGACTGTTAACTGATAGATTTGATACACACACACACTTGGCCCTGATAGGCCAAGGAAATAAAACACTATTACTTTGGGTAAATAATTTTTATATTGTATTTTACTTTTGTACAACACAGGCACAGTAAATAAGATAAGAATTGTTTTTTCTTTCTCTGAGGTTCAGAGAATGTGAAACTCAGAAATAATATTGGGAAGACTTGTGCCTTGCTTTTCTGTGTGAAGAGTAATGTGGCAACAGACCTCACTGGAAATATTAATAAAACAGAGCATTACAAATTTGGATGGATGAACTCAGACATTCTTTAGATATTGTGTGGTGTGTGGATGTGGCACTTGGGGACATGGATTAATGGTGGGCTTGGTAGTGCTGGTAAATGGTTAGATCCARTGATCTTGGAGGTGTTTTCCAGCATTGTTGATTCTATGATTCTTTAACATCAGAAAAGAAATGAAAAGTTTYTAAACGTGTGAACTTCAGATTAGTGACCAAATGATGCCACATTTTCCTTTTCTCTTAATTAAAAAGACAGCATTTGGTCTGTTATATTTTAAATACATGTGTCTGGTAAGGCATGGTTTGGTTTATTTATATGCTTGAAAGCATTGCATTACTGGTARTAATTATAAGTAGATTCCTGACCTCCTAAAAATAACTAGCTGTCTTCCTCCCAAAAGAAATACAGAAATGTTACTAAAAATGAAGATAGCCTAAAGAAAATAATCCCAAAATTTTCAGAACCTCTTTCTTACAAGCTAGTTTCTTTTTTATTTTCATACTKTTAAGAATTGATTTTGATTTTTCAAATTCATTTCAATCACTTTAATTTTGTTAAATTCTCCTGTGGAGTAAGAGAAATACTTATTCTTTTAGTGSAGTCCTTCAGTGGGATGTAAATAGTGAGTTCTTGGAAATATAAGTCAATTTATAGCTTTAGTGARAATACAACAGAAATTCTGAAATGGAAAAAACACGGCAGAAAAATTTCCATTAACTTCTTTTCACTTTTTATCATCTTTTAAAATGATTGATATTCTGCAAAGCACTGAGTTTTATTTTGAAGTTGTTTAGTGATAGCTGAGGCATTGCATAAAGCAAAAGTTCATTAATATCAAAAATTCATTAGAAAGAAAAAAAATTAAAAATCTACTTTCACTTCTTCAAATTTATTTGTTAAAAGCAGGGAAAAAGGTTGACTGAAGACAAAAACCCTATAAAGTCATAGCAAAGTAAAATTGTAGGGAATGGTAAATGGACACGATCAATAATGTGAATTTCAGTGGTTGATTTTTGGATCAAAAGAGAAAAGGTGGCCTGTAAGACAGTGAAAATCAAATGTGAGTGTAAAAACCCCTTGGAAATTGATTGGAGGAGGAGACCACTTTTAGCARTCAAAGTCAAGAACATGCCTTAGATCTGTGTGCTGCTGGGAGGGAAAGARCATTTGAGAGTAACTCAGTATGGGAGCTGGTGAGAGGAGATTTTTGGTCACCAGTTTGAGGAACAGAACTGATTTGACAATGATCAGAAAAAGTGGAAGTCCCTGAAATTGCTCAGGGCCAGTCTGGACAGGGKTCTGAAAAACCTGGTTTAGTGGAAGTTGTCTCTGCCCATGGCAGGGCTTGGAACTGGAAGATCTTTAAAGTCCCTTCCCACCCAAACAATTCTGAYTCAATGACTCTGTGGCTGGGGGAAAAACATGATCAGTTTGAGTGCTTGGTTTTATTAAAATGAACTTGAATTTCAAGCATGGTGTAAAAGAAAAAATAGCAATGGGAATATGCCCAAGGCCATGGTTCTGTAACATTCTCTGYCTAGGTGTATCACACAGAGTGATTTTTAACAGGAACATAAGAAACCTATTATTTCATACAGTAAAGCTGTGTTTTTCTTTCTCTTGCTTCACTCCACACTAATGATAAATACCTGTAAGATCCTGTCAGTGTTTAGACTCACTGCTCAGCTGGTGAAAGCCATGTTTCTGATAGACTGATTAGGAACTAAGCAGTTAATTGAATGTTTAGACCTGAAGAGAGAGTCTGAAACTTGTGTTAAAAAAGCAGATTAACAGGTATTCCTTCTCTTTTTTTTTCCTCATCTCACAGTATTTTTACACCTCAGAGCTGTACTTGGGGGCTATGAGTCCATCAGAACCCAAGCAAAAGCCTGGCTGGTGGAGCTTTGCAGTTTCAAAGAAGGAGAGCTGTGAGCAAGCTCTGTTCTCAGTTAATTATTCAGCAGAGTACCCTGGGCAGCACTGCTGACCCTGGTGGAACAGAGCCRTGCCTCCTGCGTGACAGGCAAAATTGTATTTCTAATCACTTCTGGTTACCAAAGGACACCTGGCATGTCTTGCAGAAGGGAAATGATTAGCTCTGTTGTCCTGGCTGGCTTCCAGTTGGAAAAGCTTCATCCACTGAATACAAATCTACAGGGTAATTTCAAGTATAGCTCCTTCTCCCCTCAAATGTCATGCGGGGAGTTACTCTGAGCTTTGAGCAGCTGCCATGTTCCTCTGTGGAGATGGCTGCTGAGGAATATATAGAATCATTTTAAAGCTCTGGGGAATAATMAAAAATCAGTATTAAGCTGCCTATGTATTTAGATGGATGAGAAGAAGGGCAGAGAGGGACAGAAAGATTTCTGATTATGGTAGGAATGAGAGTGGAAAATGCATCAAATAGTGAATAAGGCTAGCTAAAGAAATATTSTATAATGTAATGTAAATTGCAGTGATTGGGGACAGCTGATTCCTCAAAATGTTGGTTTTTCTTTTCTTTTTTTTAGAAATTAGATTAATTTTTAAGTATTCAGAAGTCATCCATAAATGATCACACTGACTCACAGTTTATTAATATTTTTAACTCCAATCTTGAGAGAGAAAATGTCCTATTTCTTTTAGAGTGATGACTTTGTACTTAAGGACGTCAATATCTGGATTGCATCAGGCACGTCTTCAAAAGGATGAMTAAAACTTGGGAAAGACCCAAAATCCCAGAAAAAGAGCGAAAAAAAWTTGAAGTTGTGTATAATGGACAGTTGCATAGGAAAGGCACTGCCTGAGAACAGATTTTTGTCCCAGATGAGTGGATAGAATTGGCTGCTTTGATTCTGCAAACCCAGGGCCTCTATCAGTGTGTGGTGTTGGTTGCAGCCATCTCCAGACAGGACATTTCACATCTCTGAGCCACAGGTGGCACTGATGCCATCCTCCCAACCCCAGGTTTCTGTGGGTTGATGCAATACATCATCCCAGACAGAAAAAACTGCTGTAAAAACGGTTTGGACTGAATTAGGGACGCAGAAGGTCGTGCTGCTAACAGATCTGAGGAATGTGGGGAAGGTGAGACACATTGAGCTGAGTAAATGATTTGTTGCTAAGGACAGTAAATTCCTTACTTGGATTAAAGATGCATGGAAAGTCTTGGGTTGGAAGGGACCTTAAAGGTCACCTAATTCCAAATTTCTGCCATGGGCAGGGTTGCCAGCCTCTAGACCAGGTCCTGTCCAACTTGGCCTTGAAAACTTCCAGGGATGATGGGGCATCCAAAAGTTCACTGCATCCTCAATATAACCACATGATCACAATCTCCCAGGAGCCTAAAAAACAAGGTACTTGTATACAAGCAGCTAAGAAATGACTCTGTGCATTCATAAATTGAAAAAGAAATAAAATCAAGGAAAATATGATCTGAGTGAAATATATGGAGTCTCCTTYTCTGGAGATATTCAAAACCTGCCTGGACATGATCCTTTGCAAGCTGAACTAGATGAACCTGCTTCAGCAGAGAATTCAGTCCAGGTGATTTGTAGAGGTCCCTTTCAGTCCCAACCATTCTGTGATTCTGTGAGACTTATGTAACTATTGTTACTGTTTTGATTTTCAAAATTTTATGTCTTTCTTCTGGAAGTYATTTCCCCTGAGTAAACATCATTTATTTTGGCTTTGCACAAAATACAGGGGAAAGAAAAAAAACTTCAACTCTGTGTTTAGTCCTACCATCAGTATCCTACACAGGTAAAAGACTAAAATAGAATGTGCTTTATAACAGGCTTTGAACATTCAGATTTTATATTTAAGATCGCCATCTGAGCCAGATAAGGAATTTTAGAGTAGGATTTAAAACACAGGATACCCAGAAGTTTGATCACAATTTTCTGTTCAAAGAAACKCCAACAAAAACACAACCTTCAGTTAATGCCTGATACTGAAGACAAGGGAAACAATGCAAACAGAAATGTTTGTTGTTTGCAAAGGACAGATTTCCCAATAAAGTCCAGAATTCCTGTTTGTTTCCTGGAATCCTGCTCTGATAAGGAGTGCTGAACACAGTTCTCCTGCAAATGCAATGGTTGCCCATGGTCTGTGGTCCATGGTTTTATGTTTATTTTTCATAAATCAGGCCATGATTCTCCCCACATGAAAGCTGGAGTGTGCTGAACATTTCCATTACAAATCCCTACTGAGCTGCAGAATCTTTCTGAAATCACTGTGACAAAATAAAGAACCCTGAATGAACTTCAGAGTTTCCAAAATTCTCAACAAAGTGTCTTGGTGCCAGACCACTGGCAATGAAGTGAGTTTATTCAATCAATWAACATCCATTTGATAAAAAGGGTGCAACACTGGGAGTTATTTTGCTAGAAGTCTRAACAGGGTTTAAAATATTTAAAGATTTCTTTGAAGCGAGGGCATTGTTCCTAAAATGGTTTATTTATTTTCCTCTTTTTTTCTCCTCAAAAACCATCTACTGTATTAATTCCACAATTTCAGCGTCTGGAGATTGSTTGTGTGGATTCCCAGTTTCCAACCACAGTCTCCTTGGAGACAGCATTCTTATTTATGTATTTCTATTTGGAATCTGAGACAAATCTCAGAGGTACAAAATGGTGACATCTCTGAGTGAGATGGCTTGGGAGGRAGAACTGAGGAATAACTAAAATATTTCATGTCTATAATTTCAGTATCAGCGCACTAAACAGAGTTTTACTGCAGGTGATGCAAGGATAAGCTTGTCCTGTACCATTATATCTTTATGTGAATATAGATATGTGTACATATGTGGAGATAACACCCACATACATAATATGAGTATTTAAAGATCTKGGAGGATTGCAGAGTGGGCAATGCCATATTTGTAATTTCTAGGCAGGTCAAAGAATGTAAATCAGGTATGGGAGCTGTGAGTCTTTTTTTTTTTTCTTTTATGTAAAAATTCTGGGCTGCCCAGAGCAATATGGTGTGAAAAACCAGTCCAGTACCTCCCTGGGTGCTACTAATTTAAATGATTTCTACTTTGTTGTTAGAGGATGTACCCAAAAATTACATCACAAACCTGTCTCCCAAGTGCCTAATATGAAATAAGGGGAATGCCTTGACTTTCTAGAACAAAATACAAATTGTGGAAATGCAGCTGATAAATGTGGTTTACTCTGTCCAGACGGATAGAGCAGCTGAAGGCTTGGTTGAAGAGCAGGGTGACTTAATATAGGAATTAAATCAGTAATTTGAAGAAAACCAGGAGAAATAGAATAAACTGATGAAAAAGCATTGCTGTAAATATAATTTCAAGGATATTCCACCATATATCTGGTTCAGGAYTCATTAGTTGTCCTGTCTCCTCTGCCAGCTTCTCTTTTTAATATATGTATGAAAATCACTTTTGCTTAGAGTTTACTGAAAATAAGTAAAATTGATAGAAATGCATCTTTATAGCAACTTTAATATATTTTCAAGCACACAGATCACATTTGAGTGACAGATGATAAGCTGCATGCCTGATTTCTACCAACAATTAGCTTGGGCAAATAAAGTAATTGCATATGCTGGTTCTGACAGAACAATTTATTTTTTCCCTTCTGTGCAATCATGATGCAATTGTGGGRCCAGTTGTGATTTAATGCAGGGACTGCTTGCTATTCTAGTCTTGTACTCATCCTAAAACTAGAGAGATGTATTTTGGCTGGTCCCTTGCCACTTCCATGATTAACTTGATTAAATGGAATAATTTCATGGCATTTCACTTAACAGAGGGAGTCTATTGGTGCTTATGCGATCATAATGTGCAATGCTGGACATTTCCACCCTCTAAAAAACCCCAGTGCTGTAGGGAAATCTGCTGGATTAGTATTGTTAAAAGAAATTTATGTTTTTTAAAATGATACAGAAGACATCTTTTTAAAATTGAGTGCATATGGGGAGAGAAGTGATTGGTTAGRTATTCTTCCAAATGTTGGCTTTTCAGAGTTTCTTTTGAAATGGAAAACTAATTCTAGCAAGAGTTTTGTGGCTGGCAGTAAAACTCTCCAATTCGTGGTGTGTTTTGCTTCACAGAATGTATTTCCCAGGAGCAACACTGCAATCAGTACATTGCCACAGTTATGCTTCCTAAATCCTACTTGCAAATATGAGAAAGGTCCTCCCCTTTTTAATTCCTGTCTTCTCCCTCTCTTCTGCAAAGGCAGCTTCCTAGAACTAGTTTTCAGCCAATCCAAAAAATTTCCATGGAGATGAACTGTTTCTCCTGTGGTACAGAGCAATTGGAGGTGCAGCATCGCTCTGACCCAGGCTGAGCAGAGACGTAAAACTGAATTTCCTACATGGAGTGCTCATCATTCCCCACCTCACACACACATATTCCCTCCCAGTAAAAATCCTTGCATTTTCCACTGGAAAATAACAGTCCCCTGCATGTGAAAACGTTGGGAATGCTTGGTGTTGTATTTGAGGATGTCTCAAAACCAAACAGAAACTTGAATGCTTTTGTGAGCAATAATTTTCATTTATTGCTAAATGAGCACTTCTTGTTGGAAGGTGTCACTTGGGATGGTGTTTATAATGTGATCTTTTTCTGGGCACATTTTGCCACCACARCTTGTAGCCATCTGAAAGGGAGCTGTCAGCTGATATCAGTTATCCAATTCCTTCTGCCACCAATAATGGAAATAGGTAACTCCATACAGGGATTCACCCTGTCCTGAGATGGTTGTCTAAAATGGAGGGAATAAATTGGTCTCTGGATCCCTTTTCCTTSACTGAAAATGACCCCTAGGCAATTATCTGTAGGATCTGAAATTAGGACTCAGTCATACCCTATCCATTAGAACTTTGGTTTTCTACAAAGCTCTGAATAAGCAAACAGGAGACTCAGGTTCCATTTTTCATATAAAATATATTTATATTATATATTAATTTATATAATACTAATTATATATATATATCTAATAAATTATATCTATATAATTTAACATAAAAAATATATGAAAATATAAAGTCTTGGGTAAACTCATTCCAATGTATCTCCCACTGTTTGACTCCTTAGTTTCTTGTTTGCTTTCTTTGTTAACAAATGGGCTGGGGAAAAGGAAAAAAAATCTTAATAAATATAGTTAGGACTTGATCTTCAATGACACATATTTCAGAGTGGAAAGGACCCAAAAGTTAGCTGATATTTATATGATTTTGTTAATGTAAAAGTTTAGCAGCCAGTTATGTTAATCACCCATGACCCTGCTGTTGTCCATGGAGAGATGGAATTTTGTGAAAAAAATGCATGTCATCTAYAGCACATGCATTTAAAGCTAAGTGAAATTAATCCAACCTTAAAAGATAAAAACCTATAAAATTGCCTGATTTTTGTTTCTTACACTCAATTGTTTCCATTGCTACAGCTCATTTGAGCTACTGTGTCTTTAGTTATTATTTACTCCTTCAGTGGATGGAAGTTGTCTTCAGGGATCCAGGAGGTTAAAAATAATTATGAAATTGCAAGAACTTGAAGCTTTTTCATTTAGGACATAAGAGAGAACAAAATTAAAGCACCTTTTGCCTACTGAGCAGGAACTTGTCTTCATTAAGTGAACAGAAGCTCTGAAGATGAATTCAAGATAAGAGTGTGTCCCTTGGGCCTGACAAAAGCAGAGGAAGAACAATTAGGATTAATGTGAATAATATGAATATATCAGCAAGAGCAGGCAACCTGCTGCTGTCTGGGGTACAAGTGTGCAAAGTTCCCCCATCAATAAAATGCAGGCTCTGCTGTGGCACCAGGAGSAATCTGTGTCCTTTGTCACAGCAGAGACTCCCAAGTCAACACAGCAGAAAATTTCCTCTGAGCACACTTCTGCTGTGGGTACTTGCTGGCTCACAGAGAGGAAAATGAACATATCCAGAGCACAGACAAGTCCCACTGGGCCAACAAGGAGGAAAATATTATTTCCCACTGGAACTGAAAATGAACACAAGCTTCATCACTGTCTGGTTCAAATGCAAAAATAACTTTTTCCTCCTTGCATAATGGGAATATACTAAATACCAGACTGGTRAACCCTTAGAAAACTATGCAAAAAGGAGAAGACCCTTTACAGAGCTGAAAATAATAAGGAAAAGGCAGAAGACAATGCTAGTGAAGGGAGTAAAGCAGGCCAGGAGTAAAGGGAGTAAAACTTCAGGCAAATGAGTTTGGCAGAGGGAAATAAAAATAATATAAAAATAATATTAAAATATAAAAATCATATAAAATCATATAAAAATAATATAAAAATATAAAAATCATAAAACATACAATAATATAAAATAATAAAAATAATATTAAAATATAAAAAATCATATAAAATCATATAAAAATAATATAACTACAGAAAAATGAACTTCTTGGACAGAGATGCAAGTGCTAATAGCACCCTTACATAGCATGAGGGACATCCACAGGATTTTTTCTTGGGTTGTTGGTGAAGAACAACTGAGGTAAATGCTGTCTGCTTAAATCACCACGAAGAATCCTTAGTGCTGGGAAAAACCCAGGCATCTCTGCTATTACTTTCCTATTTGCTGTGTACAATTTTGAGAGGGTGAATTTATTTAGAGGGGTAGGGAATTTTTTGTACCTGTGGTGGTCAAGGGCTAAAATTTATCAGAAGAGACCGATTTTTTTTTTTGCAAGCTTTTGGGAATTCAGGAATTCCTGAGGTCTCCCAGAGAAGAATTTATGTAAAGATGTCTGCGTGGCGGCTGTTGTCCCTCTCTCTTACCTCTTCAACATTACCAGATGGTACCAGAAGCATTTCTCCTCGCACAGCCTGACACTCACTTTGGGRTAAGTGACTTTCATAAACCTTTAGGCATGATCTTGGCCACTGAGTGAACAGAATTTACAGAATGAAAATCAAATGAGGGCTGGTTTGGCACAGCTGGTGAGCAGAAGAGTCCCTCTCAGGGAGGAATGGCATGGTCTGCATCTACCCCAGTGAAGTGGATGTGCTTGGGAAGATTCCCTGGCACTGGAGCACCATCATTTACTGCAGTAATGTTTCCTGGCATGATTTTGGCCAGTTCCAACAAGCTCTTTCCCTGAACAATTCCTGGACATGGTTTGGCAGCTGGGCCCCAGAGCCCCTCCAGCAGGCAGTTTGCACACAGACACTGCTCCAGAGTCTGAACAGTTTGGTAGGGAAGATAAGAGGTGTCCTGTATCAGTTGGCCTCCTTGCTTTAAGATATCTCTGGGTATACTTAATTTGCTGGTGTAGATGTAGCCCTAGGGAAAGTTGTTCCCACATGTGGAAAACAGAGTAAAGAGACAGAAACAGATTAAACATCTTGGCTGTAAAATGTTTCCTCAGAGGAAGAAATACTCAGGATAATGTTCCATTTGAAATGACATTATTGAACTGCTTATTTTAAAACCTTGAAGTCTGATCAAGTGTTACATAAAAAAAAAACCATTGTGAAATCAGTTCAGGCAGTTATGCCATTGTTTTTCTAAAATGGAAACTGATTTCTGGGAGATGGCATTACTTGGAAGATATCACAGTGCACACAGATTTTACCTCCTAAGAACTGAAGATATTCTTCTGCACASCTTATCACACCAATAAGACAGAAGTGAAATAAAAATCATACATACTTACTGAAAGGGATTGAAATAGAAATATACCTGCATTTGTTGTAGAGAATTTAATGGGGTTCACTGAGGAGAGTAAGGTGAATATAGCAGCCTGGAAAAGCAGATAGACAAAGCAGACAAAAAGAACAGACCGTACCCAGCAGTCCTGAGAAAACAGACAAACAGCTTTCCCAAAATAAATAGCCAGTGCTGTATATCATGATCTCATGGGAGTAATTACTGCAGCTGACTTGTATTCTATTAAAAACTTTTGCATCCAAATCCTATCTGTCACTTCTGAGCCTGCACCGGGCGCGTGAAGGACACGCTCAACCCCTGGAACCAACTCTGGGGGGTTTGGTGGAGGCTCCAAAGGAGGCAAAAAGGAAAACTCCTGAGCTGTGGTGAGCTCAGGAACTTCTCTAGTCCCAGCCTGTTCCCTGAAAACCCTCAGRGGAGTGGAGGGATCCTGTGAGCACCCATGCAGATGAGCTTGGAACAGGGACTGTGCCATTTACACACGGATAGCAGGTGGCTTTCCCAAGACTCTTTTATCAAGGAGAAAAGAAAGGAGCTCCAACAGTCACTGCAACTTGAAAGTTTCTGTTTATGTCATATTAAGTTGACTTTACCCCCTGCCATTCTTCAATATTGACCACAGGGCTGCTTTTYTGAAGCGAATTAAAATAATAGGAAAATATAGATTACTGAGGGGAGAATATCTCAAGGGAAACAAAACTGTCAATAGGCATATCTTTAAAAATGTTTGCACCACTGAGATAAGACAGCATAGTTTAAGGTTTGGAAGTATTYTGAGACATTTATTAGAGGATAATGATTTTCTGAAGGAAACAGGCATGAGGCATTACTCTATTTCTGGTCACCATGATATTAAAAAGGTATTATATCACTTACAAATGTGTGGTGAAAGCAACAAAACTAATTTGCTGTAAGGACTTTATTGCATTTATTTCCATTGGAGTCATTTAAGAGGAATTAAAGAGAAAGAGAAGTTAAATGTAGGAGTCAATTGCTTTCTGGAGCACACAGCTGCCATGAGATGGGTATCAGTCATCATGCCAAAGAACCATCCAGGGAATTTTGGACATGGAGAAAGGGGYATGGAATGAAATGTCACTGGAAATCAGTGGTCTGAGACACAAAATCAAATTATGCATATTAGTGTGTGTTCTGACAATATCAGTGTATGTATTTGTAATTTGTATTAACCTTTTTAGTAAATATCCCCAAGAAAACACTCAAGGAAGCACCTCATTTTCCAGAATGTTCTTTTCTTATAATTTATTAATGACATACTTTTGGGTAAAGACCAGGAAATGCCAGGACAGGTTTTGTAATGAACATTCTGTAGACACTCACAGGAGTCTGACCCAGAGCTCATGGGAGGTTTAAGTGTTAGGAAACCTGAATAAAAAGAGGATTAGATGGACTGGCTCCTGTCCACTGGCCATGCAAATTCACAATGAGTTTTTATTATTGGCAGGGTGACCTTTGGAAAGAGTTTCTTTAGGAAAAAAGCAAACAAAAAAGCTGAGGTAGAGCAACAGCTGGGCCAGACCTGCCTGTACAGCTGGCAAAGCCAAAAGTGTACTCAGAATTATTGCTTACCTGTCATTTATGTCTGGTGAACTCTCCATGTTGCCTCATAACTGATGGAAGGGGAAAAGGAGTGTTTGAATAACAATAAAGCATAAATAACCACTATTCTTAGCCCTGATGAAGAGAAAGAAAAAGTAGGACAAATCCTGTTATTAYTTTATGTTCTCAATCACATTTTGATCTGTAGAGCTCTCAATATTACTCTTGGGATAACATGGTTAAAGACAACAAAATGCTCTCAATTATTATTTATAAATTATTTATAAAATAATACAATTTAAAAAAAATTAGGGAATGCAAATAACCTAAAGGCTTTTATGTTTTCCTCATGAAGAGCTTTCAGTTGGGATTAGTCCTTTGAGACACTGTGTTCTGCTTCTTTTTCTCTTGAAAAGCAAATTTAAAGCATAATATTTTATTTATTTATTTTACTTTATCTTTTCAAAGCAGTAGGGTGCATCGAAAATATCATGATATCCTTGACAACTGGGTATGTTGCACAAAGAGACAAAGAAATCACTCATGTCAGGAAATCTGTGTACTTCTTGGTCTATCATCAGTGTACGAAATTGCTTTTGGAAGGGCAAGCTGTATTCTCCAAGTCAATGGATGTGTGAGCACAGCTGAGTGGGTCGGCCCCCAAAATTCTAGAATTTTTCATCAAAGGGCTATTGTTCCCCTTCCAGCTTCCAAAACAATGCCTCCAAATGAATGACTCAACATCACATTCAGGAAGCACTGGGGTGGTTTTTATGATGCAGGTTCTGCCCAGATTGTATGTCCAGCAGGTATTGGAAAAGCTCAGATAAAATTAAATAACCATCATCTAATACAGCAGTGAAGGTCAGCTTTTTCATCCTCAATTTTTGTATGAAAAAGGACTATCACATACCTATTTTTGGTTATTTTGACATCATGAGGGTTTGGGGTTTTTTATAATTATTTTGGAGGTGGCCAAGGCAGAGAAAAGCAAAGGTCAAGGTGAGCAGAGGAGGGGGGAGTGGGGGTTCACCAGATGCTGCAGAGCTCTGTGTGTGCTGTCATTTTATTGCAAAAGTTCTGTGCTTTCTTGGTGATTTCTCATGGGCATCTCTTCACAGCACAGCCAACAAAGTCTAGCTTTCTTCACCCAGCTAACTTACTCTTTCTTAGCCCTCATCTTCATTAAGCACAGCTGTGGCCTGTTAAAAGCARGCCTGTTCCTAATCTTTAGTGATCAGTGCAGCTGCAACTCCTCAAAAGTGAGATTACCTTCTGCACTATCTATCTTTATTTTCTTACATTCTATCCCTCTACATGTGTTTTTTGGGGGAAATACACCCTCAGCCTCCCCTCTGGCTGCACAAGGGGCAGGGAATTGTACCTGGCTGGTTTGGGCAGGGATGTGAGTGTGCTCCTGGTGCAGAAAGTCTGCTGCTTTTTGTCTCTGGTGAGCTGGGAAATAAAAATTCTCCAGGGTTTGAAGCCTTCTAGAGGTGGAGTCCCTTACAACACAGAAGCATAAAGAATTTATTAGAGGGAAGTTCAGATGCTGGCCTGTAATCCACTCTAAGAAAACCCACCTCCATCTAGTTTCTTAAAATCACAATATTTTCTCAGTATTTTCAGCCATTATAATATATACCTTTTCTTTGAGTTGCATTGAGTTGCATAAGTCACTCTTTAAATATAAGCCTCTTTCATGAAAAATTCAAAACAAATTGATCTCATCTTTCTCACTTTCCAATCCCAGTTGCTATATTTTTCTGTTCAACAATATGATTTATGCATATTCATTGGCACAAGTCAGAGTCTCAGTTAAATGTCAAAGCTGCAGCACTTTAAAATGCTTTAACCATTTTGCATTGTGTTCTGCCATCTCAGAGAAAAAAAAAAAAGACTCTAAACAGGAGTTCTGGAACTGCATTAAAATGTATGTATAATTCATGTATAAAATTACTATATAAAGAATATAGCTTAATAGGTCAAGATCCTTGTTAAAAATGCAGTTTGTAATAATCTTTGACATCCTGTACCTCCTTGACAACAGAACAAAGCTGCACAGGATATATTGCCTCCTTTTATGCAACAGTATGATAACCACAGAGGTTTAACACTCTGGCTGCATGCCCTGCATGTGACTCCTGATTATTTTTGCACCTCCAAAACTTTTAGTGGCCAAGTGATCTCTGGTAATTTTGCTTTTTGATAGCTTTGTGCCTTGGCAACCACCCYGAGTAAATCTAAAGTGTTTCATTTTTGCACTCTCAACTTAAATTTAGATGTCTAAATGGGCACTCTCCAGATAAAGACCTATTTAGCCAGTAGTGAGTTAAAKCATGTGTTGTCCTTTGTCCACTGCTGATTTGAGGATTAAATWTTTTTCTTACTTGAAAAATACATCAGAATGGCATCTTTATTTCATATATTTTCKGTTGAAAAAATGCTGAGTAGCATTTTTCCTTTCAGTCCTCAGGTTGTATCAGAGTACTGGATGCTCTGAAAGAAGTCTGTGTAATTAAAGAACTACAGCATTATCAGGGTCTCAAAGGTAATACCRTAAACTTCTAATTATTTTCTGTAAATTAATTCACTGGCATTTTCTAAGCCACTGATAGGAGAAAACATCCTAAAATATTTTGGTTTGCAAAGGTATCTGGTGACCTGTAGGACAGAACCTTGCTCTGAGAATGTTCTTTGTTTTTTCCCTACCTGTTACTTCCTTTTTATTAGAAGTTCTTCAGACTGAAAATACAGCAGTCTACCATGAAAATTTAATACTGATGATGTACTTAACTCTCACATATTTTATTATTAATATATCTAAAATGTTTGGGTATAAACCATCCTTCAGATTGCAGGTATTCATTGTCTTCATCACATAAAAGTTTCATTGTTAGTCTACCTTATTGGTCTAGTTTGGTTCAGAGTTTATATTTTGGGTGTTTTTTTCAGAATTCATTATCTCTTTTTACAAACTCTAAACCACATATGTTAGAAAAGACTTATGCACAATTTTTAGATTGTGATTTAAACTCTGTGAGCTAGAATATCTCTGACCTGRCCCAAAATACATTCTGCAATGCTTTCCAGATTAGACAGAACCAACATCAAGATTTTTTCCAGGACAAATTCCCCAGCTGCATCATTTCCTTCTATCTGCTTCTCTGATACAGTCTTAAAAATCATGTGATTTAAAGACACACTGGAAATCCATCCCAGTGATGAAATTTCATTCCACAATATGATACTCACTTATCTTCCAACTTCATTTACTACCATTCCAAATAAAGAAAATACAAAAACAAAAGAAAGAACCCCACATTTCAAGAGAAACCACAAAACTTCTGCAAAGTAAGGTAAATTATCATCCAAAAAATTAATAGAATAAGACAAGAAGGTAACTAGTGCAAAGAAACATGACAATCTAATTTGCACTTATACCAAAGACCCCAGTGCCTAAAGCTTGATGTACAACATATGCAACTCAATCAGGCTTTCTCTTAAAGTTCAGTGTTAAAATAGATTTGTAGTCGCTCAGCTTTTTTTCCCTCTTTTTTCAGTAGAGGAGCACTCAGATCAAGAGAGGGGTGTAGGTACCTTGCTCCCAAAATGTTGCTTCTTTGCCACAACGTGCAAGAACTCATGAATTTGTTTTCTGTACTGTGTTAAAATAAAAATAAATAMATCCACCATTCTGCTCATAAAGATCACTAAAATTGCCTAAAAACAAAATTCAGATTTCTARCAGATTTTTCTTCCAAGTTAATCTGCCCATGGAGGAGCTCACGGTGGAGCAAACAACCACAGCAGGCCATGGAGAAACCCCTGATGGAGCAGATGGGAATTCAGGGGTTTTATTGGGTATTTTCCTGAAGGAAACTGCCCCGTGAAGAGCTCCTGCTGGAATATATTTTTGTGAAGGATTGCAGCCCTTGGAGAGTCCCAGGAAAATGGTGAGAGTTAAGATTCATCATTACCAGCTGTAACCTCCCCTCCTCACCCCCCAGGCTGTCCAGTGCCAGAGAGGAGCCAAGTGAGCAAGGGAAGTTGAGCTTGGAAAAGCAGGAAGGAAAAGTATTGTTTTAACATTTGTATTTTAGTTTCTTGCCACCTTAATTAATAATTAAAAATGCCATAATTAAATAATTCTTTTTATTGGCAATAAATTAAATTRTTTCCCTCCTATTCAAGCCTGTTTTTTCCCACAATAGTAATTGGAAAACAATCTCCCAATATTTGTCTCAACMCACAAGGTTTCTAATCCTGTTTTTCCCCCCTGCCCCACTGAGGGGAAAGGGTAGAGGAGTCTGGCTGGAAACCAAGGCTAACACAGCATGTGTCAGGTAGGATTGGTTCTCCCCATCATATCACTTTATATTTATCTGTGTTGAACTTCATTTGACATTTTATTGCTGAGATACTCTGGCCTCTAAAGCCCTCCTCAAATTCTTCACAGCCTGTTCCTGTTCCTAAGTGCCTCATATAATGGTGGATCATCATAATTCACATCATATTATCACCACACAGATCATCCCTCTTCTGTAGGTCATTTCTTGACAGAGTAAACAGARCAAGTTCCAGGACAGGCTCCTGCGCAGCTGCTGTGATAACCATCCTGCATTGCAGGACATGACCTTTTGCAGTTATCCTTGAATTCCTGCCTTTTGACCAGAGATTAATGCATGTGAGGGTCTTCCCTCTCATCCCATGATRCTCAGTGCTCTGGCAGCCTATGCAAAAGGCTTTGGTAAAATTTTGTAGGAAATTAAAACAGACTATACAGCTCCTGTCACTTTATCCCTACGTTCCTTGACCTCTTTAAACAGCACCATCAACAGAAGCCATGATTACTCTTCTCAAATAAAAAATAATTAAAATATCCAAGAGTCTATGTTATACTTTTTTAGTGTTACTATTAATTTTCCCAGTGGAGATCTTGGGTTTAAAGGACTGTTATTCCCTGAGCACMTCTGTAAATTTTCTAAGAACTGCTATGTCTTCCCCTGTGTTTTTGTCTTCAGATACCACAAGGTTTAAAGTGAGACATTAAATATACTGTACTGTCACTGTGATATTGTATGAAAAATCCCTTCTCCAGGATTTCTTCTCCTGGAAAGATGAGAAGCTGAGCTTCTCCATGTTTTGCTCCTCTGGAATGTGATTTGGAGAGCTGTTTACCCAGCATGTGAATTGTTTTAACTTAATGACCAATCCCAGTCCAGCTGTGTCGGACTCTCTGGTCAATCACCAGTTTTTATTATTCATCTTGTCTAGCCTTCTGATGTCTGCTTTCTCTTTCTTTAATATAGTTTTAGTATATAATAATATAATATAATATAATATAATATAATAAATATAATATAATATAATATAATATAATATAATATAATATAATATAATATAATATAATATAATTAATATAATATAAATATAATATATATAATATAATATAATATAATAGTAAATCAGCCTTCTGAGAACTTGGAGTCAATTCTCATCTCTCACYAYGTCCTGGGACCCACAACMCCACAGCAATTGGTGACCACACTATGCTTTATGTGTAGTATATTTATTTAGTCTGTGTGTTCCTGTAGAACTCTAGAGGCAATATCATCTGGTCCTGGTAATTTGTTAGCGTTCATGATGTTTATTTGTATTACAATCTTACACTGTTGCTTTGCTATGTAGTTAATGCTGCAGTGATCACAGCATTTCTGTGTAGCCTGGAAATCCCATGGGATGTTCTGCTCCAGAAACATTTTCCTTGCCTGTCTGCACCATGCAGGAGATGATTCTCAAAACATCACAATGGATTTGCACAAATAGCATTGTGTCCTTTCTTTAATTCAATGTATTAATGGTTGTGGGATATCTGACTTCCATTCCATCTTTTGCTGGTCAGGGTTAAACTTCAAATTTCCAATATTTCAGCCCCTCWGTTTTAGGTATGTGAGAAAAGAATCTTTTGAGCCTCCTGCTGAAACTGCTAGGCTTTAGAGAACAACTAAATATTCATTGGGCAAAAGACTCTGTGATCCTAGTGATTAGGGTATTCATGTGGCAGGGGAGACTGAGTTCCTGACATTCTAATGAATATTTACATAATTTTGTGTGAAGTATTCGCTGGAGCAGAAACAGCAAGTTGCCTGATCACTTACCTATAGAATCATAATTTTCTCGCCTTTCAGCTCAATTAATTTTTAATTGAGCCTCACAAAGAGGGACAGCTTCAGGAGGAGGAACTTCACAGAATGTCCCAGCTCTCTGAAAATTCACCTACTGTTATTTTTCAAACTCTCTCAAAAAACTGAAGAGATTTAAACGTATTCCTTAGCCTTTCTCAGGGTTCTGGGCCTCAGGAGGTCATCACCTCTTTTTTCCTCTGGTCATATTTTTGAAAAAAAAAAAAAAAATGTACTTTGTTGAAAAATTCTGATGTTATTCAGCATTTTGAATAACAAATGGAAGATGCTATTAAAGTCCCTGAGAGGACTACAGGTTATTCCCTCTCTTTTTTATACCATGGTCCCTGGCTGGATGTGGTGGTTTCCCGTCTTGGTTTTTAGCATTCCTGGTACAAATTGTCAGCTTGTTTGTTTCTGCAAACCTCTGCTCAATTTATTCAGAAGGTGTACTTTTAGGAATCTGGGGAAATAGTAGCATCCAAAGATTTTTAAATGACAGCACTGGTCTACATAGAATTTGGTAAGTAAATGTCTCTCTGTGCTTTGTGGTGTTTCATTTTGGTTAACTTGCTGTTATGAGGCTGCTTCTAAGAACTGGCAACACATGCAATGGAAARACTCACAGAAAATAAAGGAACATTATAAACAAACAAAAATGGCCTTGGAATAGGAATATTACCAAATTTGTTTCCCTCCGAGTACTTCAACATGGAATTATTAACCTGCAAAATTAAACTTCTCAACCAAATTCCCAGAGCAGGTGAAATGTCAGGATTTCAACTTCTCAGCCTCGTGTAAGCCAAGATAAAATTTAGAAAAACTATTTTCACCATAAGGGCTCACCTGTGCTCAAGATCACAGGTACTGTATTTGCCATATTCTATGTACACCASTGCTGCCATTTAAAACTTGAGAAGCTCCCCTTTCCCTAGAAACCTAAAAATACACCTGCATAAACTGAGCAGAGTTTCTGGGTTTGCAGAAACCCAGAGAATTTGTACCAAGGTATTTGTGGGGCAGGGAAGMGGTGAGTTCCTGAATTTCCCTGAGATTACCAAGAGTACAAAGTACTTATGACAAAAAAATGACAAATGGTAGCTMTTGTGTGTGCTTTGAGGTCTGAAATTCTGTAGTAAGTCCTTCTGTTACCTACAATGCCAAATCTGAATTCAAATTTTGACTTAGGCCCATTCCTTACCTGTTTTTTTTTTTTTTTTGTTGTTGTTTTTTTCTTTTTCTTTTTTGGTTTTTTTTTTTTTTTTTTTTTTTTTTTTTTGGTTATTTTTTGGTTTTTTTTGTGTTTTTTGTGGTTTTTTTTTGTTGTTCGTTTTGTTGTTGTTGTTGTTTATTAGTTTGGGGTGGGTTTTTTATGTTTGTTGCTTTTGCTGTTGCTTTCTTTTAACAAGAGAGGGGTAACTCCCTTTCATGGGGCTTTTCTCACTGGTGGTTCATCAATGATACCAAATCCAGAGTCCTGCTGTGCTGCAAACATAAACTAGGGATTTTGCTGTGGCTTGAGATACTGAAATGAACTGAGCTAATGAAGCAGAGGGAATTCAAAAGCTGTCTGACTACAGAGACAGCATGTTCATGAGACTGTCAAATATTTATATTCATGTATTAATTGCCTCAGATGAGCTGCTCACCTGTTTGAGCAGTTACCCAGACACCTGTACCAGCTTCTTGCAGTGATGTCTAGGCAGTGCCCTTCTCATAGGTCTTAAAATGATGAACTCGTGCTTCTTAATGATTTTCCATTCAGCCTTGGGTTTAATCACAGGTAAATTAATGTAGTACACACTGCTRTGACTGGAGCTTGTTTCCAACTGCACCCTCTCACTGCTGAAGTCAGGTGTCATCTGGCAAAAATGTAGAGTCGTGGCAGAAATCCAACAGTGCGGAGAGAGAAGGGAAACAGAAAATCTGTTTATCACTTCAGACTGCATGTRTAGTGATTTTAGCTCTCAGGGTAAAAACTATTAGTACAAGTGGTTATTTCTGAGGAGGAGAGGAGTAGTGAGAAGAGCAGGATTATTTTACACAGGGTTTGGAGGGTCTTTACTCTCTTACTGTAACAAAAAAGAGAAACATGGTCTATCTTCTACTATATTGCCTTCAATAAGTGGCTAGTTATCTTCAATACTGTTAAGCCCAAGACAAAATAGAAGCAGAGAAAACCACAACAAAATACAAGAGATGGCATCTGGGATTGGTTCAGTTAGCTCTGAAATTAATTTTTCCTGTGACACACTGAGCATGACATCTGACACAATACTCAAAAGACCTCAACCCAATAAATGGGATTTGGGCTGGTCTTTGAGCCATAATTTCAGATTTTCAGTCTTGAACATTACTGGTTTATCTCAGCCTATGTTCCAGCACATTTTGCATTGCCCAAGCCCACGCAGAGTTTCCAAAGGAGGATTTCTACTCCCTGAGTAGCCCAAGGATCCCCATTCCACAACTCTTGTAAGTGCATGGAAAAAATATGTTTATTGGTTCCTGTGTGCCCCAGAAAACGTAGCAGTGGCTGCTTTTCCAGGGCAAACTCASTGGCACAGCAGGGATGTGGCAGCAGATCTGCAGCCAGCAGAAGTTTGGAAGATCTGAGCTCAGTTGTCTCTGCTTAACAGGACTTAACTCCCCACTCCTTGTGGTTTTGGCAAGTAGGTCAGCCAACAGATTCAAGGCTGCTTGGAGGGAGGGCAGGATGTCTCAGCAGTGCCAGATGAAAAACCTTGCAGTGCACAGAGAAAGAATTCGGAATTCACTGGGCTGGAAAGAGAACATGAGAACAATGGCAGCTCCAACAGAAAAGCTGGAGATGTCCTCTAGGAGGACAAGGAGGCTCCAGCTCCACTTCCAAAGGCTCTTTATGTGATTGTTCCCAGTTGTGTTTTGATGGAAAATGCATCTCCTGTTGGCAGGAACTGGGACCTCAGTCTGTTTCTGCCCATGGTCACCAGTAAGTGCTGTAAGCATTTGAGTGCCCTGTGAAGCAGTAATTAAAATGATCCCAAGGACTCTGGGTCAATCCTCCCTCATAAAAGTTGCATTAGGCTCACTAATGTCTCCAGGTATTGAAATAAAGACCATCAGTACAAGTTATCTCCTCTACAGCTTTCATCCCTCACAACAGATGCTCCCTTTAACCGGCTCTTGGCAACAATATCGTCCCTATTTATCATCTTCAGACTTTCCTTTTCCAAGTCACTCCAGCAGAATCYACAGAAGGTTCACAGAGAAGACACAGCTGGTGTCTCAGCTGCCTGGCTCCTAAATGGCCTGAGCCAAAGGCAGAGCAGCCTGCCAACTCTCTGGAGCCAGGGCTGCCTTCCTGCTCACTATCAGATTTATGCAAATATCCTGGCACTGGTCTAAAAATACCTGGATTTAGTCAGGGGAGGCAGAGAAGTGTAGAAAGCTCATACCCTGCTCTCCCACCATCATCTGCCTGTGCCATGTGTTGGAGCTGGAGCCACACAGTTAAGCCAGGGCTRTGTTGGTACCTGGGCACAGGTTTGTTTCCTGACCAAAAATAACCTTCCAAGCCACTCAACAGAAACACAGGTTCTCTGTCACAGAGGAAGAATTTCACTCTTTGCTTGCTGCTCACAAGTGAGCTCTGAGCTTGTGACTGCAGCCAGCCAAGAGGGATCAATGCTCTGGGAGAGGACAGGGAAGCTGCTGTGTCATTGTCACTGCTAGAAATGAAGGGATGGGACAATTTTCAAGCTAAGAAYGATTTATTGCTCTGATAAACATCAGTCTCAGAGAATCTGAGATTTTAGAGGAGCAAGCAGTCAGCCATAGCTCAAAGTAGTCACAAGTTTCTTCATTACAAGACAATATAGAACTTTMTATAGCAATAGACAGTTGCCACAGGGTTTATTTTACTTTTCTAACCCATCACCTTTACTTACTTCTGCTACACTGCAAATATTTTATCCAGTGGCTTCTGTCTCACTTGCACACATATGCTTCTGTTATAACTTTTAAACTCCTAATTTTATACAATCACATTACTCTACTATAGACCCTTCACCATCTTACCCAATACAGTTTCTCACTTAATTAAGGCATATTCTAACTTACAACTATAGAAACATAACTTTATGATTTTTCTGCTTAATGTCTGTGTATTGTATTTTTACWTCAGTCCATGCTTCTTCCAAGGCTGCAGATCAAACCCTTCAGTTTCTGTGGTTTTTCCAGTTTTCTGTGKTTTTTCCAATTCCCACACTGCTGTGCTTGTGTTTCCTGAGGGATAATGCAGAGTGCCAGGTAGAGACCCTGAGGTGTGCAGAAACTGAGCTGCAGCTCCTTGGAGATGAATGGCTCACTATAGCTCTGGTCAGCCAAAAGTAATTTTAGTAAATAGACTGATAATTCGATTTAAATTATTGGGAGTCATAGGGAACAGACTGAAAAATTCCTGTCTTTGTTTGGATTTTTTGTGTAACAGTTTGAGGAAAACATGAGAGCTGTTCCATAGGATGATACAATTGGCTCATTGTTGATCTTTATATAAACTATAAGTTACATGCTGGGTTGGACTGTATGCTTTGCATTTAGCAATTAATCTGAAAGTTTATGTTTTTTTCCTGAATTTTAAGGATGGAAATCCTAAGACTTGYGCCAGATAATAAAGCTTGTAATATTAAATCAAATTATAACTGTTATCACCAAAGAAATGAAGTTTTGCTCATTTTGTTTATCTCCATAAGTGAGTAAACAGGCTGTAGACCTGGATATTAGGAGAAAACAAGACTATGCCCCAGTCACCAACCTCTAGAAAACAAGACTATGCCCCAGTCACCAGCCTCTAGAAAACAAGATTATGCCCCAGTCACCAGCCTCTAGAGGAGATGATTGAGCATAAGGAACAATGCATGTGTCTCTCCCTTGCTGACAGGTTTATAAGTGGAAGAAGTAATGGATAACAATACAGTGAGTTGGTGAAATCATTTTACACTCTGCCAATATAGCTTAGAAACCTTTTTCCAGGCTACAGTTCAAGGAAAAATTTCTGACCAAATTTTACAATCAACAGACATCAACAATGTCAGGGGTGAAACTATTTCATTTGTACAAAGGTACATTTGAAAGTTACTATCTGGAGTTCAATGTATAAAATGTCACTAAAGGAACCAATATCTTATGTCATTAAAAMCCCATAAAATCAATGAATTCTTCATGAATCACTATGAATGCAGTAATTTCTGGAGGTTGTGAGGGACATGTCTTTTACTGAGCCCACAACTGGTCACTAGATCTGAAACTTAAACCGAAGACTCTCTCATCCAAGCAGAATGTCCTTATTGCTTGCATGCAAATACACTCATTCTGTGAAAAACCTGGATATTATTTATTACCCTGTGGCAGGCAAGGGAGGAGCTGTGAACAGTATTTCTAAACTTCAGCATTTCAGTGAAATTTAGGGGCTGTCACAGATCTCCCCTCCCGCTGACACCAGAGGCATTTTCCAGCAGGTGCTATTTGGTTTCCTACCAAGAACAAGGAATTCTCCCCTCTTCCCATGGATTGCCTGTCTCTAGTTCTTCCTGCAATCATGACAGCCCACAAACTCCTATTTACATGGCACAGGACAGCTTTGCCTTTTCTGAACCTAACAACTCTCTGCAGAGCAGCTTTGAATTAAAAAAAAGAAAAAAAGTTCAACTCTTTTGTCTGGGTTCACCCAAAAATATTGAATTCTTCAGCGCCACCAAAGTAACATAATTTTTACCCTTCAGGTAGCAGCCATTCCCCTGAAATGCACCTTTTGAGTTTACATTATCACCTGTGTTTCTTTTCCTAGAAACAACACAGAAACCAGCAGGAATTTCTGTAAGATATATTGAGGGGTATCCTGCTGTTCTATGAAGTGCTTCCATGAAGGCCTGTTATTTCCAGAGCACCATAAGTGAATAAAAAACCTTGCAAACACACACACAGACCTGGTACCTGCTGGGAGAAACTGATAGTGTGGTTCAGCCAAGGGATAAGAAGTCAGATACAAGAGCTCACATTTTATGCATCAGGTAAATGCAACACTTATATATATATATATGTATATTTAGTTTTTTTTAATGGCACATTACAGTTCTGTCCATCTTTTTGTTTGCCTTCTACTGTTTTTTTTTCTCCTTTAAGAAGATGATTAAATCTGATGAGAAAGAGAGCCATGAATTTTTATTATGAAATAAAATCCACCTCCCCTTTCATCCCATATTGTGGATTTCCTGACTTCTCCAGAGAAAATGCTTTYACCTGATTTCCATGCAGCAGAATTTCTGAACCATTCATTCTGAAAGCTCTGCACATCCCACATCATCTGTTCCCTCCTTGTTGCATACATAAACTCATCAGATAGGAGAGGAGATGAATACAATTTGAGTGAGAGTGTTGCAGAGCAATCTCCTAAATGCTGAGAGAGAAATRCAAGGCTTCACTTCTGATTAGAAAGGTTTTCTGGTTAGTATCTCTAATTGATTGGCTTTGCTCTCAATGTGTGTTTTGRTTTTAAGAAGAATGGAGTGATCCAGCTAAGCAATACTGTGGATATTTAACTTCACAGAAAAATGCAGTCTGCTTTTTTGGGTTTTTTTTGATCTTTCAGCAATCAAATTCTCTCACAGTAAAGTAAATAGTTTCCTTAGAGGGGAGTTAACTAAACACCATAGGACATAAGTTATGGAGATATTTGGTTTATAGGGTAGAATCAATTTCTGCTTTTAAAGTATGGATCCCAATCTATACTCACTAGTCATTATTTAGGGAAATCCTGGGAAGCCTTGTTGGGATGCCCTCAGTCMCTTTGTTCTTTGGGCCACGTGGGTGTGCACAGCACAAGGGTTCTGCTGTTAAGGACAGGAGGCCATGAGTTCTACACACGCTGTGTTTCAGAGGTGTAATTACAGTTATTTCAATGAAGTAGCTCCTGGCTGGTTTCTGAGTAGGTAATAGAGAGAAGCAGTTTGGCAAATGGCACGAACACTGAAAATTTTCAAGAGGAGGTTTTTATTATTGCCTGATCAAAGTGACTGATGAGTACCCTCGTGCAAGTCTTATTTCAGTTTTACAGAAAGGGATATCACAGCTTTTTATAATGKTCTTTGAGACATTTTGATGAAAAAAGCTCTGTAAGAGCCAAGCAGAATTGCTGATATTACAAGTGGACCACATGCAGAAACAAATCCTATTCTCTTGAATTTAAAAGATGGTATTCAATCACTTTGTTTTTCTCTCTCATTGTACTGTGTATATTGTACTCTTTGCTTATTACAGCAGTAAAGCCATGCTGAGATTGCTTCCTGCAGAAATACTTCCCTGTTCAGAACACATTTGAGCTACTTGAGAATAGTCAGGTAATTATCTACCTGTTTGCTTTCTCTATAGGAAAACCTTATCACTGTGGCTCCTGGAGTGTGGCCTTTCTGGTACTTACATTTGACTTCCTGCTTTCAATGCAGAGGGGAAAACCAAAAATACCTGAAACAGGCTGTTCTCAGTGCTTGTTACAGAGCAAACAGAAAATAGACTTACATGAGATAAAAGCTGTTTGGAGGTTAACAGATTAACTGTGCCCTCAGAGATGTGCAGAAAAATTAAATTATTTTTATTTGGAGCTAATCTGGATAAGGCAGAACTCCTTATCATAATAGTTAGAGACACTTATGCAACCTGAAAGGCTTTAAAAAGCTATTTTAACAGGTGGCTGCRCAGTGACAAATGTACACTCACAACATCAGTGGCATCAGCCTTTATTTTGATAGGGCAACTGCAGCTGTAATATGCTTCAAAGACTCCCCTTAATTGATCTAAATGGTGCAACATCCTCTATAGAGAGGGGAAAGTATTAATTAAATATTTAGCTTTAGAACCAAAAAACCTGTAATTTACTTTTTCACCTTTTTTTCCATTTCTTAGTTGATGTGTCATAACATTGGAAGTGGAATTTATTCAGGGGCTAGGTCAATAGCCATGAGTACATAGGAGAGAAGCAAAGGCTTCTCCCTAAATAAACAGAAAGATTTGAAACCATCTGCACATTTAAATACCAGGGAAGTACAACAGTAGCCAATGAAGGTAAATCTAATAAGAACAAAATTGATTCTTGGATATTATTTCTATTATTGTTTGATTAAAATTAGTGAAGAACTCTCCTCTTAACATTTCCCAAAGTACTAAAAACAATGATCACAKTACACTTGGAAATCAGCTAGAGCTGTTCCAGTGAGAGTATAAAAATCCATTTACTTCACACCTCCTTAAATCCTCTTAGTGCCATAACAGATTAGTGTGTGAGGGGGAAGCAAGAGTTTTTATTTTAATTGAGCTGGATGYTGGCTTTCTCAGGGAGGTTTGATGAAGAGCTGAGGCCTCAGGAGGGAGGGTCCTCAGTGAGAAACCTTCTGGTCAGAGGCCTTTCCATGATTTGACAAGTGCAGGGAAGGACATGTTGATCTTATGGGTGTTGCATTTTTTGACTCTCTGAAATGAAGGGAAGTGCTTTGACATTGGCTTTGAATGCTCTGTAATGATGCTGGCTTTGAATGAAGGGAGCTGCATTAACTTTGGCTTTGTCAGTGATTTCTGGGGGGAGACCATTCCCCTCATTTAGTATAAGCATTTATGTCAAAGATTTTGGATCAACAGAATTGAAGTAGTAACCTTTTTGCACTGCTCCTTTTCAGAAAACTAATTAAGGGCTGACTCCTATCAAACCAAACAGAATAAAAATGACAAATATTTAGAAAGCTCTTTCTGCAGAAATTTTCATTCCCAATTTCAGGTGCAGTAACCAGTAGCCTTTAGTTAGAGATGCCCAGCAGTGTTTCTTATTGCGTGATTGCAATCTCTCAACAATGTTTTCTACTGTTTTCTTAAAAAATTCTAACAACATTTAGGTTGTAAAAGTCTTCTAWGGTGACCAAGTCCCACCACTCCTCCAGCACTACAAAGGTCACCACTAAACCATGTCCTCAAGTGCCACATCCACACTGCTTTAAACAGTTCTGGGGTTCTGTGGAGCCAGGATTCAAATCTATTTGCTTACTTGGCTTATTGTACATGGCTTTAACATCCTCCTTCAGTAATGCAAAAGTTAAGTGTTTAAAAGCAATTTATCATMATTTATTTTCTACACTGAGGACAGAGATAGGTGTCATACAATGCAGTGTCATTTAGGCAGAAGTAATGATTTTTCATATAGGAATTTATTCCCCTCACTCCTTAGTAAAGTCATTTTATTTCTTCAGATTCCCATCTGGAAGAAATGCAAAACACTGATTACTTCCCTATTCTGAAGAATCTGAAGTCCATGAAAAGAAGTAGAATTATGCCCCCCACATGTATGGGGCACCTGGAATCACCTTGTCAAGAAATATGCAAGTACCTCAATTATCAAGATGAATCAGRAAGAAATTTTTAAAGCCATACTTCTAGGCCTTCTGGGAATGGAAGATAAAGTGTATCTGTACATAGATAAGGACACTCAAATGTAGCCTTTTTGTTCCTATTGAAAGGGAAAACCCAGGTAGAATACAGAGGAAGGCTGCATCTGGAATAAAAAAAAAAAACAAAAAAAACCCAAACAACAAACCAAACCCAAAAATCCTCCAACAAGCCATCAAATAAAAATAGACCAAAACCCCACMATAAATAAAAAAGATTACAAAACCAGGAAAGTAAACCCTCCTAACAGTTCGGGGAAGCCACAAAAAAGTGTCAGCTCCCATAAACTAATTAATTAAAATTTGGGTGACCTTTAGATTCCCTGCAGCCTTAAGAGGGTCTGGCTTGCTGCCATGGGAATGAGTCACTCCAGTCCTGTGAGCATAATTACAGCTGCCACCAGGCAAACCAACTCAACCCTTTACTGATCTCTTGCCTAAAACTGTAATCCTCCAGCAGGAGATTTTGAGATGTGTATCATCACTCTCCAGCTGCCCCAAACTCTCCTTCAGACGCTGCAGTTTGAAATCTGAGTGCAGCCTGAATGATCTGGTAGTGATAGACCTTTTAAACCCCAGCAAGTAAATGGCTTTTAGCCACATGAAAATTCAGTTTTGTTGTGACTCAGAGGAATGAAGAGTCAGCAGGGAAATGCTGGCTGTGATTCCTTTTGGGTTCCAGTTGGGTTTCCGTTTGCCAAGACTGAAGGACTGGCAGATTCCTCCCTGTCACAGACATATTTTATGAAAAATCCTTTCATTAGGATCTTTTCTCCTGAGAAGCTGGGAAGCTTCAGCCTCGCCACGTTTTGCTGCTTTGGAATGTGATTTGGAGAATTGTTTACCCAGCATGTGAAATTGTTTTTACTTGATGGCCAATGACAGCCACCTGTGTCGAGGCTGTGAGCAGTCACAAGATTTTATTATCATTCCATTCCTTTCTATTCTTTTCAAGCCTTCTGATGAAATCCTTCTATTCTTTTAGTGTAGTTTTAATATATCATTTTCTTTTAATATAATATATATCATAAAATAAAAAATCAGCCTTCTGAAACATGGAGCTAAGATTCTCATCTCTTCCCTTGTCCTGGGACCCCTGTGAACACCAACCACACCTCCTCACAAGGTCCCTGTTCATGTCCAGAATTTGCCAACCTTCYCTGCCTACAGGCAGAACTACAGGGCCCACTGGTGAGCAACTTGTGCTGGTTCTGGGAATGCTCATTATTTCTGGAAATGGAAAATAATCTGTCTGTACCAGTAAATTTTGGAAMACAAAAAGTGCAGTAATTGTCTGGCCTCTCCAATGATTATTCAGTGGCCCAAACTGCCCCTGTGTGTTCACCTAAATCATAAGCTCACTTGGTATTTTGGGATACAATTAAAGAGGGATGGATGAATAACAATATTTAAAACTTATAGTTAAGCTCCAACACTCAAGTATTTGTGGTAGACATGAAATTTTCCATTGCCTCTCAAATGCATCTTGTAYGAACAAGAAAAGCAGGGAGCATGGGAGGTTTCTTATCATTCCTGCTTAACTTTCACAGGAAAAATCTGCCCAAGACTGAGAATCTCCAGGCTGCCTTCCTTAATGGATGTTTTTTACTAGGCACTGATTTTAGAGGGAACGAGTGGCTACTTGAACATACCCTAATTAATACACTAAATTAATACAGTAAATTTTTTCATGCTAGTTCCAAATTCAACATTATACCTACTTTATGATGAATTATTGCCAGTCATAACCACTGGTGAAAGGGGAGCACAGTGGTGGATGACTACTCTGTGCTGCAAGATGTAAAAAAATGAATCTGTGCCCTTTGCAGGGCAAAGGGGCTGAGTTTGTAGCCCAGAGCATCACTGAGATTTCACTGCTCTCAATTTCAAATTTCAGCATGCTTTGGCCTCTGGAGACARCCCACTTAGCTGGTTTCTCATCTGAGGCATGCATAATAATAATTGAAATAAAACCCTCCTCCCTTTAGTATTTTGGGTATAAGAAGTGGAAAAATCTTATTTATTGGAGACTTGGAGATAAATTTTAGTCCCAAACAATGTATCACTACTCTGGGTTCYGGTAAACAAATCACAAAGCCAGCAAAACCTGACTGTGTAGATTAATGAAACTGGTTTCATCTTCAGTTTCAAACAGAAACAAATAAAATCAGGACAAACAAAGCTTGGGGTTTTCTGTGTGTGTAAAGCCTCTTGAATACAGAAATAACAAACTCAAAGCTCTCAAGGCTGAAGCATGTGAGATTTATTCTGCTTCTCCAACCACAAAGGGATCCTTTTCTGCCTTCTGGCTTGAAAACCTCCTGGTCATGAGTGTGGGTTCATCTTCTTTGGTCCTGACATTTCTCTGGTTTTGCCTGAGGAACTGGAGCAGGGTGAAGTCGTTTAGGGTTTGTTCTTGTTTCATTTGTTTTCTTTTAAACTGACAGGGACTTTGGGCACTTGAAAGAAGACACCACTGTTGCCTAGCAATCACTTCTGATATTCTTGTTCTACCTGTTTATTACTTATTTATTTTCCTCCAGCAATGCCATCTACTTTATGTTGTACCTCAAATTCACACTTGTTCACATATTTGAAGAAAGATTCCATAGTTGCTTGGGGTTTTGTTTTTGTCTTTTTTTCTTTTTTTGGTGTTTGTTGTTTTGTTTTTTGGGTTTTTTTTTTAATTATTAATTTGTTTGGTGTTTTTTCTTTATTAGTTTTTTTTTTGTTTGTTTGGGGGGAGGCTTCATGTTGGGTTTTTGGTGGTTTTGTTTCTTTGATTTGTTTGTGTTTTTTTGGCAGGGATATGGATCACATCCTCTGAATGGGATTCTCCTATTTATGTATATACACACACATTCATGTRTAGTCACATGCATACATATCCAMATTTAATTTAAAATGAGAAATGGAAATAATAATTGCTTYTCTTGAAACAATATAAGTAGACCACCTAGTTATCCATGGCAAGCATTGTCTGGAAATTACACAAATAATAAAGTGTAGATCTCAAATGAAATCTCTTTATACAGCAATTTTTTTTTACATTTTACTCAGAAAGAGCTGAAGAAATAGTCCTTTRTGACATAGGTAAAAATACCAATAAAATTGTCAAAGACCTTGATTTTCTTCATTTTTTTTCACTGAAAATAGTCAGGACTAATTTCTTCTCATTCTGCCATGGCCCAAGTGTGTAAACAATATAAGACCAAGATCCCAAATGAGAATCTTGTACATACAGCATCTATTTTTCTGTTTAATGTTCAGATGTGATCCCAGGGGACTTTCTCACTGTTTGGAAATTGATGGAGATCCATCAATATTCTGTTGGAACTGGACTAGGCTTGTGTTTAATCTGCTGTATTGCTGATATTTATGTGAGATGCAGAATTTACTCATTGCCTGTTAATTATGTGCTGTTAAGCAATCAATGAACAACTTTGCTCCTGATTTGTTTGAATTTGTACATGGAAGTGTTGCTTTTTTACTGTGACCCTGATCCATAGGAGGAAGAATCATTGCACCTAAGTTCTAATTTTTAACTGAGATGTCAGCTGAGGAAATTGGGCTCCATTCCAGTAGGCAGTGGGGCATCCTGGTTCTGGGTGGAGRTTTGTGTCCTGCATTGGCTGCATGACCCCCATGGTTATGGAAAGATCCTTCAGGCACCAAATCTTGAGGAAAATACCCCAATCAAGTGGCTGGACCAGTGCTGGAGTTTGTTTTAGGCTGGCCTTTTTCTGGGCTGGAAGAAGCTGTTGCCCTCTAATTGGAATCCACAGCCTTTAATTTAGAAAAAGCAACTATTTGAAGATAACTACAGCCTTCATTTGCTGAATAGCTCAGTAGTCAGAGGTTTTGATCAGAAGCTGAAAAAGCTTGGATCCCAAATCTACTTACGAGCACTTGGACATATTATTTTATGCAAATCACTTTATTGTCAAACCTCAGGAATCCCACATGGCTGGTAGACGCTTTATTGACACTTATAAAAATGAATTAAGGAATGCTTGGGAATATTCCTGATGTTGGAACATGACTGTAGATATTGCTTTAATTGCTCATCTGTGGCACTGTTTTGGTCCATAGTTTGTGTGGAAATTGGCAGTTTGGGAGGAGGAAGAGGGTTTATTTACATGCCTTGTTGTGAGGCAATGATCCCAGGTGCATTTAACATCCCTGCATGCCCATAACCTGTCTGCCCAATCTGAGCTGGCATCTGATTGACAAGAAATTCTGATTTTTTGTTGGAGTGTGCTGAGGGAAACCTGGGTGTTGTTCTGCACCATGGAATGCTAGCAAGCTACAAAAGCAGTGGATACACCGGTGTTAAAAAACAAGTACTCAGTGTCCCAGTCTCAGTATATTCCATTAAACCAGATCACCTTCATGAGTTAAAACTTGCTAAAAACTATAGAGATTAAAAAAATCACACCTGTATAGAGGTAAGGAAGGGAATCAACCTCACCTGCTGTCACTGAGAGCAACACAAACACAGCCTTGTGACAGCACAAACAGAGGGGATAAGGAAAGCCTCATTCTTGCAGTTCATTCTACTAAAATAAAACAAATTTGTACAATGAGTGATGAAGATTTGGGGTTGTTTGTTGGGGTTTTTTTTTTGTTTTAAAGAAATCCTGCAGTAAGGTCAGTACTTTTTATGCATACAGCTGGAGTAATCACTGGTTTCACAAGAGACAGAGACAGCAAGGAGCCAGGAGAAGACAGCAGGTCAGCCAGAGAAAAATCAGTGAGACAGCCTGCAAAGAGCATGGCAGCAGTGGGAGTTTTGACTTGAGAATTGAACCTGACAACAACAGGTCCACAACACCCCCCAAAAAAAGTCAGCAGCATGTTTAGCACTAACTGACAGCCCTGCTGACATTTTACTGGCCTGCCCCATTGGGGCCCCAGTGCACTGAATGTGCACTAAGTGATCTTTTTACTTCTGGCAGGTCAGCAGGGAACCAAAAAGTAAATTTGCTGAACGCTTGCTATTCTCTGTAGCAAAATCCATGGCTTCTCATGCCTCCCACCATAAACATAAATTCACTTGAAAAACAAACAACACAGAAGAGGGGAAAATAGGCTCTCAATGCAAATTGCCTTGTACTAAGCAAATGAAGAGGCTAAGAATAAATGATAGCAGTGCAGATTCATGTCTGTCAAAAAAAATTGATCTTATTGGGTATCATTCACAGTTAAAAATTAAGACATTACAGGAATTTCCTTCTTGTTTGTGCAATTGTGGATTATTAATCTTCACTTTTACATCCATTTTCAGGTCAGCAAATTCTCTTATCTTTGAATACCATGTAATAAAGTCACCAATTGACTTGGAACTTTTTGAAGTGTCATGTTTTCATCTCTCCCTCTTCCCTCCATCTAAGCTCCTTCTCACAGTCCTCACATAGTAGATCAAGACTTAATGATTTCTGGTGAAACTTAATTCAATTTATTTTAGTTTTAWGAAGCAAAAATCCCCCTGAGGTTTTTTTGGAAGGTTCATCCTGTAACACAGATCCCATTGCATACCTGAAAGGTTCCACGTTGGTGAGCTACCATCCTCTTAATCACAAGACACAAAATGCTTATTTCACAAAAATAAAAATGAGATAGAAAGTAGACTTAGAGTTACAGCTATTTAATGAGGGACTACTCAAATTACAGCATTTAATGAGTTACCATTCATCAGCAGGGCTGTGGTAAATGATTGTGTGTACATATATTCTTAGTCCATGACATATAGGAGATAGTATACATTATTTCCTGTTATAGGACACCAGAGCACTGTCACAGCAGATTGCYATAGCTCAGCTGAGGCATGATAAGTTATTGAATAATAATTAATRGTTACTATTGTCTGGTCTAGACAGCTGAGGAACTGCAAAGACACACTTTGAAGAGCAAGGGATTCAAAAGAAGTAATGGGCAGCCACTCATGGGATTTGCAGAAGAAATTCTAYGTTAGGCAGTGAGAGGAACAGTATGTTAATATATTGAATAAATATATTAATCTATCTGTATATTAATTTCATGACTTTCTATTGCTATGAGTAACAAATAGTGCTGAAAAACACAGGTAGAAAAATAATAAATCATTCCATACTTTTCTGTGTGATTCCATACAAGTTAATTYATGGGACTTCATTTTTCTCTGGTCAGATGATACATTGCTGAGAGGCCAAGTAAAATTTTYGTTTTACGTCTCTGTTTTGCAACAGCAGCCATTTCTATACTAAATAACTATTTTATTTATTCAAAGGCTAAATAATGGTTTTCTCTTGTTTGTCTATGAATAGATAAATTAMAGTCTTAAGTGCCCAGATAACCTGTTGGTCACACCTCACATGCAGGAGGGAAAATCTCTCTGGCTGATGAAATAATCCTGGCTGGGATTTGTCTACAGCAGTGTTTTCCTCAAAAAGCCCAAGGGCTATTTCAGACAACAGGATTTTCTCTTTCAAAGCTACCTCAATTGAAATACTTAATCAAAGTGCAAACAAGCCAGAAATAGAGTGATCTGTTTCTGTCCAAAATCTGTTAAAAATTAAAAGCACTGAAGAAAATAGATTAATCCCATCTATAAGACCGGTGGCAGCAGACATGGCTGAGGTTCTGTGGTCAGACAAGTTGCTTTTGAAATGTGTAATGGTTTSTGCATTTTATCCAGGTCTTGGACAGTCAGACATCTTGTAGAAATCTCATATTAAAATGTACTTTGGAAGTACAAGCAGGAACACTAAAGAAATATAAGATTATATTTTTCATTCTAGCCCAAAGGACAAAGTACATGTCTCAACATGGATATTTGGAGATAAAAAATGAGTAACCCTTTTTTGAGAGAAATCCTAAGATGTTTTATTGATTACTAGTGCAGGCAATCCYATGACTATTCACATCTTCAGTTCCTTTCACCTTCCATATGACCAAAGCCTCACTCTAAGTGTSCCAAGAAGTTATTCTGTATGTAAATCCTGGCTTCTAACAGATGTCAGGCCATTTGATGTGACAAAGCTGGACATTATGGAGATATCTGAATGAATTTAATTTGCCAATTATGGGCAGTATAACTCATTGTTAAATTCCAAATTATTAATATTTACTGCGCCAGTGTGTAAAAATGCTGTCACAAGTGATCATCATCTAAATAATCAAAGCAGGTTTCAAGAAAGGAATAACTCAGAGAAGGTCAGGACAGAAAATCTTGGTTATGCCAGTAAGATAAATGGGGCCTGGATATGGGTTTGTTCACACCCAGGGGCAAGATTTTTTGCCCAAACAAACATATTTTTGGAAATGCTTGGTATAGACCAAAATTCATGTGTGCAACATGAACATGCTGCCTTGAGGGGATTTGGTTTTCTTGTTTTCAGAGAGCAAAAGAGGTTTTAGCCAAATGGCCATCAGCYCAGCCATGCCTCCCGCTCCTGCCATCAGAGCCAGGCACCATGGACAGCTCCCTGCCAAACAGCAAAGAAACACCCACAGACTCAGGGTGAAACTGCACAGAACTCTGAGACTGCTGAAAGGTCTCAGCTTTAGCTATGGTTCAACTTTTATCAGTGTTCTGGAGTCTTTGAGATGATTTTTCCTTGCAAGTGCCCATGGTTGTGTATCAGGAAAAGGTTCTGCCCCCAGAGGGTGGCTGGGCACTGAGCAGGCTCCCCAGGGCAGTGGCCACAGCACCAGCCTGGCAGAGCTCAGGGGTGTCTGGACAATGCTCTGGGGCACAGGGTGTGACTCTTGGGGATGGGGCTGTGCAGAGTCAGGATTTGGACTGGATGATCCTTGTGGGACCCTTCCAAATCAGGATATTCTGTGACTCTCTATGATCTGAGAAGAAGAGGTCCTGTGAGATCCCCTCTGTCCCCATGATGGAGAGGAAGACAGTAAACAAGGACTGTTCCAGGTCTTTTTCTAGACCTGAACACCCTGATTACCCTGATTATTTCAACTAATATCCAGTCTGAAATCAGATTAAATGGAATGAAAAAAGTAAGAGAAAGAGAAAAATTTTGGGACTACAATTTTTGGTAATATAATTTTAGAAATAAAAGAACTGTGTCCCTGAGGGGAGACTGCCAAAATCAGTCATTCCTAAGGCAATGGCAAATGCTGGATAAGGAGGGAAGGAAAGGAAGGAAAGGAAGGAAAGGAAGGAAAGGAAGGAAAGGAAGGAAAGGAAGGAAAGGAAGGAAGGAAAGGAAGGAGGAAAGAAAGTGAAGGAAGGAAGGTAAAGGAAGGAAGGAAGGAAAGGAAGGAAGGAAGGAAGGAAGGAAGGAAGGAAGGAAGGAAGGACGGAAGGAAGGGAAGGAAAAGGATGAAGGAAGGACAGGAAGGAAAGATAGGAAAGGAAGGAAGGAAGGAAGGAAGGAAGGAAGGAAGAAGGAAGAAAAGGAAGCGAAAGCGAAGGAAGGAAGGAAGGAAGGAAGGAAGGAAGGAAGGAAGGAAGGAAGGAAGGAAGGGCCTCCTTGAATGCACCTGGCACATCACCCTCAGCCCACTGACAGTGGCTGACTGCACAAAATAAACACTTCTCAGCATTGAAATAAAGAAAGTCAGAGCTAGACTGAGCACAGAGCTGCCTCTCAGTGAAGAGGAGCTATTTCTGAAAGATTATTATTCCTGGACTTTCTCAAGGTCCTGTTGCCTTTATGTTACTTGTCACAGATATTCTGATTTCTMCATGTACAAATAGGATAGAGCTGAGTGCTTACACCTTTCACAAGCAGGGGTTCAAAAGTATGTTAGCAATCCAATTTATCAGAATTTGTTTTTCCTACAGTGCAGTCCATGATTTATAAYTTAAATCCCTGTGCCATGTAGACTTATGTCTTAAAGGAAACAAAAAGTGTCTTGACCATAATGGCCTACTATTTGCAAGATTCATCTCYGAAATTCAAAGCTCTTTCCTTTATTGAAAGTACTGATGGTTTATTTCAGGGTGTCTCCAAATTAAATAGCAAAGAAATTACAAACAGTCCAATTTCCTTAATAACAAGAGGAAGAAAGTAGTGCTGACATTAATTCACAACTTTACTGATTAAATGAAATGTTGCAATTTTTATGTGTTTTACTCTAAAACGAAGCAGGCAGATTTTAATGAAGCATCTCCTTCACTAATGGTTATGCATTCAAAGCATATTAAAGAAGGAAGTGGTTCTGTAGCAAAATTAGATTAATTTCCATTGATAAAGCAAATGGAAATGAAGTGAAGGATGCCTTTGTCTTTTAGTGTGTGAAACTTCAGTAGACTGACATTTCCTGACATATTGCAGACATTGTGTCGGCATGAAACACTGGGATCACAAATGTTTGATGATGATCTGCAACTTTATTTTTTAATATATAAATATTTAACTTTGGTGGTACTAATGTCACTGACAGGTCCCAAACATGCCATTCCTGGCCAGCATCTATCAAGCTGTTAGATAACAGTCTCCTTWAATGAAGATTTTGCAGTTTACTCATACAACATTTCCTTGTGCTTCAGTAACTGCATCAATAGAAATTTAATCTAAATTTCCAGATMTCCTTCTTTTTATATTTGACCATTATTGCTTGCTCTATCCACTACTATATGGAGAACAATTTATTTCTTCTTTTTTTTTTTTTTTTTTTCCTGCAGTTGCCTTTATAAATTCTTACAGTTAACTCATTGTTCTTGGCTTTTGTATTCCCTCTTTTCCCAAGCTCTAAAAATTACATTTTCTTCGGCATCCTGTGAGTGCTATTTTCTAGATCTCTGGGATCACTTTGACTTCTCTTCCCTGGCCTCCTTCCAGCTGTTCACAACTATTTCAAAGTGTGTTGTGTAACACTAAGGAGATGTGTATAAGAGACAGCCTTCCAGCTGTTCACAACTATTTCAAAGTGTGTTGTGTAACACTAAGGAGAGCATTTCAGCCAAAGCCACTGAGTAGATTAGAAGGATTACTAAGATTACCACATACATCTTGCAAGATACAATTTTTGCTTTCATATGACCTAAATTGTTTTGGCCCTCATCCCTTTTTTTCATTTTACAGATGCAAAACCTGGATACAGATAGATTATGTGAATCACCCCATTTCACATRGGAAATTCTGAGATCTTGGAATTGAGTACACATATGCTAAGTCTGTGAGAAATTTAATATTGCAAGAGACATATCTGGGGTTTCAAACAGTGCTATTTCCCTCTGCTTTTCAGTAATTTCACTTTCTAAGGTCTTTTTAACCTTTTCACCCCTGCCAAACACTTTCTCTATATTTAGATTGTCCCTTTTATCTGTTCTAAAATTCTCAGAAGGATTCATCTCTGACACTTGTTACATGAACCTCACCCAAAATGGACTGAAGCATTACCTGTTTGATCGCCTTTTCCAGCTTTTGCCTATTTTAGAGTTATTTTAGCACAGAATCATGGAATGTTTTGTGTTGGAAGGGGCCTTAAAGATCATCTTATTCCAAGTCTCCTGCCATGGGGAAATCCCTGTTTCAATTCTAAAGCATAATAGAATAACAAATTCTGATAAACTGRATTGCCAATATACTTCTGAACCTCTGCTTGTGAAATGTGTAAGGGCTCATCCCTCTCCTATTTGTACATGTAGAAATACCCTGYCATGGGCAGAAAATTAGGAAATTAGATTCTCCTTTTTGGATATTTGGAAAGCACCTGCCATATTCCTGCAAAGAGCAGAAGATGTTTTTCACATTTCATTGTTACCATCTGCCACTTTACAGGCGTTGACTTTAGTGGGGTTATTTTTGCTTTATATGAGTGCAGAAAAATAAGGGAAACTTTATTGTTCACAGTAAAAAAAAAAAAAAAAAGATCATCTGCTAAAATATTTACAAGACAAAGTGGGCATGAAAGACAGAGTAAGTGATTGTTGTTAATCTAGTTATTTTACCTGCAAAAGCAAAACTGGACTAAATTTGGGGTATATTTTTTTCAGCTTCAGAAATGTTTTTAGCCCATTAACAAGTGATGAAATTTCATAACAAGTAGATATCTTGGTAAATTGTGAGGGAAGGATGCTGTGGAAAATGTGAAAAATTTGATACATTGCTTAGGTCATAATGAAAGTCCTTATATTGGTAAACTTGGACCTGTTCAGGATGAAAGATTTGAGAAATTTGGTGCAGGACAAGTGTCCCTTATGTCCTCCTGTGACACAGGCCACGAGAGCACAGCACTGTTTGCATGAACAGGGAGCTCTCAGCCTGGAAACAACAGGCCAGTGATCAGAAATGGTTGAATTTAGAGAATAAAAAGTCCTTCACCCTACTCTGAAGTCTGATCTTCCAACTTGCAGGCAACTCTGCTTCTAATTCAATGGGGTTTTAAGTTATGGAAAAGCTTTTGAACATATTGGTCTTATTTGACTTCTTCCAGATTATTCTTATTCTAAACATGTGGTGTTGGCATTTCCTGGATGTTTGGTTCCTTGCAAAATTGTGGTTTCAATGACCAGGTGATTCTGATCTAAGTAGGATTTTAGGAMAAGATAGTGGAGAGACAGCAATATGAAATATCTCAGGCACTTATGGTGAGGAGGTTTTTTGTTGGTTTAGTTTGGTTTGGGTTTTTGTAAATATTCACAAAATGAAATACGAGCACTTTAAAAAAAATAGATCTATTTTTCTTTTGTAGTCTAATCATGGTAATTGAAGGTTARCCTTCTTTCCCTCCATATTTTCCTAGGCTGTAATCCATTTTAGGATTCTGTTATGGCACGTGAAATGGATCATCTGCACCAGATGAAGAGCCTTCCATTTCCCCCCATAATGTTCTCAAAGAAGACTGATGAATAAGATCATCAGAAACAATTACAAACAGRGAGATCCATCAACAGTCAAGACTGACCTGCTTTTTCCCCCCAAAGTTTTTTTCTAGGCCAGTTTGACTTCATTTGTAGAGCTTTGAACATCTTTTCTTGTGGACATTTATTGACAGAGTCTCCAGTAAAACCAAATTAGTCAAGACAGCCAATTTTGAAGGCAGTGTTTGACATGGATTAAGAAAACCAAAYTCAAATTGATGATTCTTTACGTCTMTTTTGTCTTAATTGTTAAAAAAGGGTTAATCAYTCTTATCTTACTAGAATGGAGTTGCTCTCATCTCCATGAGACAAAAAGCCAAAATAAACTAATAATTTAAAGGAATTTTCATTTTTSTAGAAGGATTTTTAGGCTGTTTTATACCTCCAAAAGTCTGCAAACCTTGCTTTGTGAGAACAACTTGTTTTTCTAGAGGTACCTCAGGTTTTGGCAAATTTCTTTGCACAGTTTCCCATACGGTTCTGCCAGCCAGCCAGGACTACATGTTCTACAAATTCCCTTACAAGCTGTTGTTGTAATTATTTACTTAATTGCATCTATTTGATATCTGTTTTGCTCACAGCACCTAAATAAAGCCAGGATTTTCTTTGCAATGGAACATGGAGGCAGGGAAATGCCATACTGTTGCATTCCCCTGTGCCTTGAAGGAATACAAATCCCAGTGAAAGGAGCTCCTTATATTCTAGTGATAGCTGACATCAGTGTAATGCACACAAACCATGCTATGATCATCATCAAATCTCTGTATTTCCTTGATTTTTCAGGAAAAAYCCCAATTGTTATGTTAAACCACATAACAAACTCCCCATGTGGGAGATGATTTGGCCCCCTGGCAGAAAGAAGGTGAACATGACTAAAAGAAATGTTGTGGCATGATGTAAAGTAGTAAGTTCAGAAGTGATTATTTTTACTTTTTTTCAGTTCTGCGATGAATTTTTTGCTACAATGCAAACTAAATTTCAATTTAAATTAAAATTAWWTTTTTCTTAGTTCGTGYGTTTGGAAAATCAMAAGTTTATTAATTCCTTAGATCACATGTTTGCTRCAGGTAAAGTAATTTCCAAGTTTAGGGACTCAGATGATAAAAATAGAACATATAGAAAACATTAATATAATCCAAATTGTTCTGAATATCACTGAAAATTGAAGAACAAAGTTCTTCAGCAGTTTCATTTTGCCTGGATTGCAGGATGAGAACAGATTGTGCCTTTACTATTTGTAGGATAAATGAAGGTAATGCAGAATGTAATCCTATCCCCAAACGAGTGCAGCTGGGRYCAATTACTARAGATTAAGAACACCTGTARCTAAYAAGAACWAGTGSCATAAAAGGGAGTAGCAAGAGGAGGAGTCAGATGGCTGCTGCAAGGATCMAGAAGAGTCASTGCTYAGAGGAGCTGCYCAYRAGGAACATTAWGAAGGTATGAAACTCTGAAGCTATGGAATCCTTGTAGCTTAATGATAATAGRACTGTTGTWATGTATAAGACAACTATTGATTTGTTTTTGGCTGAAACAATTATGTTCTCTCCAAAATTCTTGCCCCTGATCTTGCCACAAGATTAGTATTTTCTCTCACTCTTTTAATAGGCATTTTCTTACTGTGTGACAKATTGTGATGAATCTCCAGAGCACTGCTAAGAGCACTTGTGACTTCAGGGGAATGAATTATTATTGACATAGTAAATACAGAATATTCCTATATATGCACCATGACATAAACACATTGCCTGTTCCGGACCTGGTTCTCAGCACAATGACAAGAGGGTGATCCATGGTAAATAGTGGAAACTGGTTAGATATTGAACAAAAAAATGCTATACCTGGCAATAGATAGAATGTACAAATCTGAATTTTAACAGTGCTGAGAATGGGACAAAGTCAATTAAAAAGAGAATTGATTACATTGTACTTGAGTGACTCAATYAATTTCCATGGCTTTCCTGGCAGCACAGCTGCAAGGTGAGAGCAAAACACAGAACCAAAGCTTTTGCTGCCAGCAGKAGGGCTGAGCTCAGTGGTGCAATTTCACTGTGTGGTCAGTGGTGCCACCCTGGGAGAGCTTTTTTCTTTTTCCAGGGGGCATTTACTCTTGTCTTTCTCACAAGACTATTGCTTATGTTCTAAAAGTCCTCAAAGAAACCAAAAGTAGGGGATRGCAGTAGGTAATATTTCCTCTGTAGGACTTTAACCTTATTTAWAAACTCCTCACTGGTCACCTTTCTTTCTGTTTCAGACATCCAGAATGAGATCTCAGCTGCTTCTCAAGCTGCTGATGACAGCCAATGAAAAAAAAGGCAGTGGGGGTTTGATAACCTGCTTTGTCCATTTCAGCAAGTATTAAAAACCATTCTTTATTCCATTGTTTAGAAATGCAACCCAAACCAGTATTCCAGAGATAAAGGTCCACATGCCAAATGCCCAGAATTAACTGCAGTGGATTCCACCCAGTGTTGTGGGTCATACTTTATCTCCTGTGCTGGTTTTGTCTAGGATAGAGTTAATTTTCTTCATAGCTGAGACATTTCTGGAACAATTGTTTGTATGGCAATGTCTCTCAACCAAACCCTTCAAAGGTTATGTCCACAGATTAGTTTAAGTTCATATGTGTGTTTTTATCTTCTCTCCCTTTTAAATATTTTTTTAAAGTGCCTAACAATTTGAGTTTTAAGCCTTTGTGTGACAATGCAGTTAAAACTCAAATGACAGTTTAGGTCACACTGCAAAAAGAGCAAACTAATCACAAAATACTCATCTCATTACTCCCTCTGACAGGTCATTTAATAGAACTAGCAGGGAAAAATCATTTTACAAGTAAGAAAAAATTAACGAAGGAATACATCCCAGGATTCCCTGGGAAAACATAGATTAAGACATTTAGAAATTTTCTCTAGGGACTTTAAGATCATAATTAACTGAAGTTGTTTCAATCTGTCAGACTAACTGTATCATCAGCATTAGCCCCWATCTTATAATTGTGACTGGACTCASAGAAGCAGATTTTCTTAGAGTCAATCATATTCCCAGGAGGATTCAATTGGATCAAAATGAAGCTGACTCATGCCCTCAATGGGCTTAATTAGCAAGTATAAATGCTTTTCAACATGGATTAAATACCTGCCTACTCTTGCCCATAGATTTCAATTTAGTACTTTGTGGAAATTCCTCTGATACTTCCGTATCAGCATTCCTCAACTTCCAGGCATGTCTTTCTAAAAATCGAATATTTCTTAGCGTTGTGTTATCATAAATATTGTGGATATTGATTGTGGCATGGATAGAGCATGTGGTCTCACAGGAAAGTGGGTGATTCAGTGTCTGAATGCAGAGAAGCCTGTAGAAAAATCTGCAGGGGCAGAATGGACGCTGCCAATATGACAGGACCAAAACCACTCTCTTGAAAATTAAGGTTTTCACACAGGTATTAATTGATGTCCTGAAGGACTGCATCTCTGTAGCTTCRTTATATGTAAAAGATGTTCGTGGTCAGGTATTTTCATGAAAAATGGGTCAATGCATTTCACGTGTTTTCATCAGGTTAAGAGAGGGAGGTGTTAGATAAGAAACACCACAGGTCTCAGGAGAACTCTGTGGTAATTCCAGAGTTTCACAACCCCAATAATGAGTCTGCAAGGAACCTCCTTTTGCCTCAGAGGGTCCCCATAACTTTTGAGTACTCCAGTAATTTTAAGCACCTCAAAATTCAACGCCTATGAATAAAATGCCTTCAGTGCCTTGCCTTTGCAGTGAAGTTGYTCAGCAGAAAGCACTCCCACATATGTGATGGGAAGACTTAAACCTGCAATTTACAATCTGTATTTGGGAACATATAAACAGAGCAAGAAGGGAATAAACACAGAAACAGGACACTGATGTACTCATTTAATCAGCTAATTCTTTCTGAAAATGGGGTGTTAGGTAAAGAAAGCAGGGTGGGACCCAATGGGAAAACTACAGTGCAGCCTCTGTGCCCCACAAACAGTGAATTTGGGTTATGGGGAGAATGCAGGGATGAGCTCAGCTCATCTAAAATTACTGATGAATTGGGCACAGTTATTTGTGGCTCATCTACAGAGCTTGATTTGTGACAGTGATCTTTCACCCAGGCATGGATGTTATTCAGCTGTGGCTGGTTAGATCTGTAATTGACAAAATCCTCTGCTAAAAAGAATCTCTTAKCTGTTCTTGCTGTCTTTTATTTGTTTTGATAGATATACAGTCTGATTTTCTTTTGGCTGTGTTCATGTTTATTTGAATAAATGTGGTCCTCTTAAGTTTTTACTGGTTCTGTTTAGCCATTGCCTTATTTTCATATAAATAATGTCCAATTTCAAACTTTCAGATATCTTAAATCAGACTTTTATTATTATTATTATTTTTAAATGCCTGGTACATGCTCTAAGCATTTTTATATTCCTAGTTCTTAGTTTTCACACAGCCCTCAAAGTAACAGAATGAAGCCAGACTCTATTTTAATTTATTAATTTTTTAACTGAAATGTGTTACCATGTTTTAAACTGCATTTAATTCTAACAAAATTGATCTTGCCTTAAAGATTTCTACTAAGAAAAATTTCKAAGATTTCTRCATTTCCAGATGTGAAGTGKGAAGCCATTCCCCCTTGTCCTGTCACTCCAGACCCTTATCCAAGCCCCTCTCCAGCTCCCCTGGAGTCCTTTAGGCACTGGAAGGTCTTGCTGGAGATTTCTCCTCTCCAAGCTGAACAACCACAACTCTCAGTTTGTCTTCACATGAGAGATGCTCCAGACCTTGGAGAATCTTCATTTCACTGTTTTTGTTAACTTGAAACCGGGGGTACAATGTTTGTGTGAAAATGGGAATCATAGGTTGAAACTCTCATCTATTAAATGCATAATTCATCCTATTTTTGGTCAAAGGCAGTAAATCTGCCTATAAGTGGTTGAAGGAGGATCTGGTAAAAATATTGTCCATTCTTTGCAAAGCAACTCAGTCATGGGGGAGCCTGCCTAGGAATATGTGGAACAAGACTCTGAGTTAAAAAAGGATTCACAGCAACAGGAGTGGCCAAAATAATGCCAAATTCCTAGAAACTGGCTGAGCCCTGGAAGGACAGCCTGGTTCAAAACAGCAGAGGCTGAGAAAATATCATTTCACTTGAAATTATATTTGAAAAATATATTTCAAGTGAAATGATATTTTCATAATATATATTTTTCTGTAAAATATATATTATKAAAATAATGGATTATATTTTTTGGATTTTCTGGACTATATTTTTCTGGAATAAGGAAACCTGGAATTTGGAACATTTGCCAAAACTGTTTCTACATTGGTCTTGTAATTTCTTAGCACRTGACCCTATGAATCTTGTAGAATTTATATTTAATTCTTCTTCTACTACCACCTCCTACCACTAATGAGCAGGTCCTGAAATAGGATTTTAGTAATTTTCTTTCAGAAATACTGCAGCACACACAGATTGGATGCCTATTTTTTGGTTGAATGTTGTTWTGGAGGTTTGGTCAGCTATATGAAAGAGATTTTTAAGATATTTCCATGTCAGAAAAAGAGAAACAGGAAATGGAAAAATGAAAAAACAAAACCAACCAAACAAAAAAATACCCTCCCAGATGTTAGGGATTATATACCTTTAAACCAATATTTGTCTGCATTTAACTGGCAGTGTTTGCTATGAGAACATAATTCTTCCTGGAACTTTAGCCATTAATAATTTCTTCAGTGYATTCCTGAAGTGAAAACAGTACAGACTTCATGAAGAGAACAATTGTTCTTTGTAGATGAAGGTTAAACTACCAGTGTAGAATTGCTTCCTACACAATGGGAGAAGTGAAAGATTATAAAATATGCCTCCTGTCAAGTAGACAGCCTTAAAACTTTTTTTGCTCTAAATGAATCCCTTGAATTGATAGTTCAGGAGCATGGCTTGTGCTTCACAGGGCTCAGCTCAGTTATAAAACAAGCAGATCCCTCCTGTTTATGCAGAAAATCTGSAGAATGCTATTTTTCAAAGCATTTCTGAATAAATGATGCCACACTTGTGATACACTGAAGCTCAGTGTTCATGTGGTAGTAAATACTCACCCCAAAAGAGCATCCATGTTTTGGTTTGTTTGCATTTTAGGGCAGGTGGAAGGAGGAAAATCAGGAGGAAAAAAATATCAGACCATCAAAGTGTGATTTTTCATGCCTAAATAGAAAAGTTAAAGGGCTTGGTATCATGGGSAATTACCAGGCTTTTTTACTTACCAACTTTTATTGATGTTATTGGAATATCTTCTAATTTCCACTGACCATACATTGCTGGTAGTTAGAAAATAGAACTGAAACAAACAAAACTCCAGGGCAKTAGGAAGCTTAAATTACATGTGCCTCATAATTTGAAATGAACCTGGTTTTCAACCAAAAAAAAAATATAAAATGAGACTTAATTGAGGCTAATATGAAGTAATTATCTGGAGATGGTGGAGTCTCTGACCCTGGAGGTGTTTWGGAAAAGATTGGACACAGCAATAGTTGAAATGGAGGTGTTTGGTTCTAAGTTGGACTCAATGGTCCCAGAGGTCTTTTCCAACCTAATTGATTCTATGATACTGTAATTTCTGAACATTTAAAAAAAAAATATTTGCTTACTGGCAGCCTGCTTTAATCTGGGAAAACAGAATCTAAATATCCAGCMCCAGAAGATGAAATCCCTCAATTTTTACCTCTTCTGTGTCAGAGGTCATTGAAAGCTAAGTATAGGGCCTGGGCTTGCCTCCTGATCTGAAAAGCAGAGAAATCCACTGGAAATGCTGCTGATTTTGAATATATGGTTAGTGGATTCCCACATCCTCAATTTATGTAACTTTTTGCTTTGTTGAAAATTTAATAAATAATACTATTAATAATAATAGTAATAGTAATAATAGTAAAATAATAATAATAGTAATAATATAATATAATTTAAAAATACCCAGTGCTGATGCATAGGTCCAGTTTTAGCTGGATTCTAAAGACTCTGTTTGTCCTGCAGATTTTACTGCAAAGGTAGAAGTGATTAGAAGAGCATGTGATGGATATGTTATTGAGCTCATTTTCACATGACTGGGATCCAATTTATTGATGCATATGTCATGTTTTCCTTAAGGAAAGTCAAGGGGAAAAATTGTAATATTTGAGGGATGGACAAATTAATTGATAAGTAATTCCCCATCAGTTCATAGAAATTACTGTCACTGCCTCGCTCTTTCTGAGGGTGGCCATGTCYCAATAAAGCTGTCTTTGGGTCTGAGGTGCATTTCCAAGAGGTGTGACTCAAAGAGCAGAATGTTGCTTTGTTCTCCCTGTGTGTGTTGTGCTCACCATAATGAGGCTAAAGCTGCCAGGTAACGTTTATAGCTCAGAAATGACAAGAGTAATCAGCAGTGCATGCAGCCCCAGGCTGTATGGAAGGGAGGGCTTCACCTTACCAGTCCCAGCTTCAGAGAGAAACCAAGAGCAGCAATTTCTATTCAATAAATCCCAGAATGCCCCATGTAATGGAAATTTGTCAGAGCCTAAGCCCCAACTGAGTGCAGAAAGCATCCTTCAGAAAAAGCTGGTTCATAAAACAGAATAATCAGACAGCTGAGAAAACATCCTGCAATATGAGTTCACAGTGTTCTAGGATTTGGTCCTATAAAAAGATCTGTATCAGTGCATCCCTTTTTCCAGATAATTGGGGGGCTGTRATACAGCAATATACTCCAAAATAGAGTTAATATATAGTACTACAGTGTACATTTCTTTGAAATACCAATTCTTCCTTGTTCACCCAGAATTTGATTTTTCCCTTTGAGCTTATCAGCATGTATTTTGTTGGATTTATATTTGTGCTTCAAAGTTTTGCCATTGTTCAGCATTTATGGCACAGGTTTCTCTTAAAAAGGGCGGAAAAAAACCCCAAACTATGTGTAATTAACACTTCAAAAGAGTTAATTCCACATAGACTGGTCCTGGTATTTAGAAGTGTTAAATAATACATGCATATAAAAGATTATTTAATTGTCTTAAATAACTAAACTATGTCAACACACTTCAGTCAAGCTCCTTCTCWTCTAACTGAAGGGAAAAGTCTCAAAATCAACCAGAGTACATAGAATAGTCAATGTATAGCTTTTATTCATAACAGAATATGAAAAAAAATCARAACAAGTTCTGACAGAGAGAGGATGATGAAAGCAGTGCTGTGTACAGATATTTTCTATCACAGTGATTCTGTTATTTTAGCCTGGACTGAAAACACACGACTGGCAGGCTTGGTCTGAATTCTTTGTGCCTTGAGTCACAGCWGTGATTTCACTTTGGGTAATGAAATATAAAATTTACAGATAGGGATATTAGATAAGGGGCATTTGCCAATAGATGAAACAAGGAAAGGGAGTTTGCAAGCACTGCCCATAGGTTGCTGCTGCCTTTGGTCTCCAGGAGACAGCAAATGAATTTCTTTGCTTCTGCACCATGATGTGGGCAAGGCCACCAGCTCAGGCTCCAGTTCAAAATTCCCAAACACCTGAAGTTGGCAAATTCAGAGGACTCCAGCCCTACAGCCAAGCAGCAAAGTGCTCTGTGATTTGGGGTTTGTTTTGTTGTGTTTTGTTCTTTGCCTGTGGATCTCCATCCCCTTCCCAGGAAGTTGTGCTGCCTGTGGAAGGCTGGGTAGGACCTGGAAGATGCTCAGCTTGGGGTCCTGACAGGACAGTGTGGACCCCTCTGTATCCTGTGGGCAATGAACATGGACACCTGCAGCTGCTTTAGGGAATGTGCTGATCTTTCTGGCTTATCCCCATGAAGGAGGCACAGAGATGGTCTCTGTTTATTCATCTGTGCTCTCTGTGATGTGCCTTCTGCATCTGCTGATTTACACAAAGCCTGGCAGAAGAAAGATTTAATTGTACTCTGAGCTTTGTGTTTCTGAATGATAAATACCTAAGTATTGAGGACACAGCAGTTGCTTGAATCCCTTGGGTATCTTTTTAGGTAGAGAGTAAGAGATAAGTCGTTTTGGAAACAGCCAGTTGGAAATTATTTCTTATTTATGGAGGAATGGTGTTTTCTGAAGGAAACATATGTCTTACTCTCTTATCTTTAGTTTCTCTTTTCTTCACCCTTCCCAGGAACTTTAGAATTATTTTGGRCTATCCCTAGTATCATTAAACAATGTGTCCACAGCCCAGCTGAGTGATGAACTGTCCATCACTTGTAATTTCCTTTGTTTSTCTCCTCAAWGGCAATAGAAAAGACAAATGAAGAWACATTAAGGTGTGAAAGAACTGCTAAGCAAATGAACGGATTTTACTAATTCCAGATTCAAAGTGAACTGTGAAGATAACTCATAGARCTCATGACAATGGGGTGATCAAAAGAGTTTGGGAAAGCTTTTCTTTGCCTTAATACATGAAGCTCAACCATTATAACAATCAGGTTTCAGCTGCAGTAAGAGCAGTGAGTTCTGTGGTATCCAGTGGTGACATGGATCCACAGGTGATTTTGATCTCCKGAGATGTTTAGACTCACCTGTGGCTCTTTGCAACCATTTAGTGTTATTTAGGTATTGATGGAACTTGAGTCCACTGGAAATTCTCAGTTAATGTGTAATTTACTGTGAATTCTCACAACTTCTGTCAGCAGATCCTGTAAATTAAATCAGCATTTTAAGAAATACTTTTCCATAATGATAGTTGAACAAACCATAGCAGCAACAACCCAAAATGATAAGGATCTTTAGGTTTTTTGCCTAGCCCTGAGGCAACATCTCTGTGTTAAGCTGATGGGTTTCTAAGACTGAAGGTAGAGGATTTGCTCCCTGAGGTTTTACCAAAAGTGCCAAGTGGAAGAAGGATATCTGGTACTAACTGGTACCTCAGCTTTTAAACAAAATCCARGGATTTCCCAGTCAGTTTCTCCATCTTTCCTTCTCACAGAGAACAGCCAACTACACAGCTCTGTGCAGCCAGGTACTAATTAAATAATTCATTAATTCCTCTGACAATCAGCCACTGGTGAGTGTTGGGGAGTGCCACGATCCATTTCTAGAGATGCCAAACTGCTGCTATCCTGTGGTTTGGACCTACTGGTAATTGTGGGATTCACATTCTCTGAACCTGAGAGAAGCAGAGAAGAGAATGATCAAAACAATTCTTATCTCATTTGCTGCTCCYGTGTTTGTGCACRAGTGGAATGCRTTATGGAAGATWGTTTCCCTGAAGGAATTTGGTGATTGGATTCTGGTGTGAGTGTTTTGTTTTCTTGACCAGTCTCTGCAAGCTGTGTCCTGACCACTGGTCAGGAGACAGTCACGAGATTTTGTTGAGTTCTTGTTCAGTTTAAGTTTAGATGTAGTGTAATATAGTGTAATATAGTGTAGAATAATATAGTTGAATAAAGTAATTAATTAGCCTTCTGATATCATGGAGTCCTGCTCATCATTCTTCCCACACACTGGGGGCTCACCTGCATTTACTATAGGTAATGTCAGAAAATCATGCAATAATTTATATATCGTGGAATCCTGCATTCCAGTAAAGCAGGCAAGAGWGGGAGGTGAGAAACACACAGGGAATGGGATGTGCACAGGACCTCCAAGCCAGTCAGGGACAGGGCTACCACTCGATCTGATTGTTGAGGTTGTTTCAAGGTACAGAATCAGTTCATAAGGACTAAGGACCCAAACTCAAAAAAGCTTCTCACTCCACACCACTGCTGCAAGTTTGAATATCTCAATATTGCTACCTGTGGTACAGCAACACTTGGCTAGCTCTCTGTTCTGTCACTGAATTTTTTAGTAATTGTAAAGAAGAAATGTTTCTCTGTACTTCGTACTCGGTGGAAAAAGGGACACAGAGGATAACTGGGTTGCTAAGGTTAATTATATTTTATATGTTTTTACTGAATGCAATTTAATTTGGCATCACCTAGAGGAAAGAAGAAAGGACAATAATCAGTCATGGAGCATAGCTAAGAATATTCAGCTTTTTATTCTGCATATTGAAAACTCAGTTGGTCTGTGAGAAATCAATTTCTCWGTGACCCAAAGGACATCATAAATAAAATAAAATCAGGTTATCTTCTATTTTTTAATAACGCTTACAAGGATAAAGGAGGAGAGAATTCAGGATAGAATTTTTTTTTTTTTGCTGTATTACAATTTCTGACATCAATTTTGTCCTAATGCATTCAATAAGTATAAATATTGAAATATGATCTATAAGAAGAGGCATAGTTTATTTAAAACAGCTGAGGAAATGTAATTTTCTTTAAACTTAAATAATTGAACAATGTCTTTTGCCWTGAGTGAAAGCAGAGGAAGTATGCMCACTCMACTGTACCAAAGAGTTAATGCTGTCAAAGTTAATTTTGTGCTTTTTAGATTGCAGGGATGTAAAGCCAGAGCTGGGAAGGACAGATAATTTTTATGCCAAATTAAGGATGACTCTGAAACCTAGTGACCTTTAAATGGGATGTGGAAATCAAGGATAATTGAGTGGCATGTCTGCTAATTATTTAAAGGAATTAATAGTTCTGAAAGAGAGAACTGGCTCTGACCTGGTCTACAACTGGAGGGGCACATACACAATTCTGAGGATCCCTCATGTTCCTTGTGACCTCTGCYTGAGGTATTCTAAATTCAGTCTAAGATATATGGGATAAATTAGAGTACTGGGAATTATGGAAGAGGTCAACCTGTAACTGTTGCTCCTGTAATCCAGAGGAGCTCAGAGCTGCCCCTGAACAGCAGATATCGAGTGACTGGGGATAGGGAAGATCCTGATTCGGGTGAGGATGGGAGGTACCCTGCCCACAAAATTCTGGGGCAGCTGGACATCTCTGGGATGCATCCTAGGAATGCCCCTCATTGGCTTGTTAACACTGATCCAGATTTCTGCCTACAGGAAGGTGCAAAATGTGAGGAGGAGTTACGGCTCTGTTGATGGACAGAGATTTGTCTGAGCTGATATTTGTCCTGATTTTATATATACCTATGTCTGAGTTTCACATCCAAGGCTCCTTTTACAAGCAATACTGTGGAGGAGGCATTCTGTGCACAAGTACCACAGTTCTTGAGGTAGATGTGGAAATAATTCAGATTAATTAATCAAAACAAGTGCTAATTTATCTCTATAGGTGCAAAACCACCCCCCTTGATCTTATCGGTGTTTTGAAGATATGTAACTGTGGATGRAATTAGTTTTGCAGAAATCACAGATATCATATAAGGACCTTGATAATMTGAAGAGATCTGCCTGGGAAATGCAGGAAAACTCTGCAGACTACTGAAAAAAATAAGTTTWTTCTTGACTTTCTTGACATTTTCATTTCAAACAGAGAATTTTTCTTGTCTTTTATGTGTTAGTGGGGGGTTGGAATAAAATGATTTTGCAATGTCAAAGCAAGTCAAGTCTGTACTTTAACTAACCTTGAATAATGTATTATGCTTTTTTCTCTTTCACTCTTCTTCACTCTAAGTATCCTTGGGAAGAGTCAGCCAAGATGTGGCACATGCACAACAAAAGTCATGAACTTCACAACTTTTTATGCCAATGATATTTAACATGTATTAAAAGCTAGGAGAACAATTGTCTATTGGGACAAAAAAAAATATATATTATTCAGCTGCAGCTTTGAAGATCTCTACCTAGCATGATGAATTATCTGGGCTGAATAGTGGAATTTCTATAGGACATTTAAGATAAATAATGTTGGTATTTCTGCAAAGCTCTGCCCCATGTTATGTATCCATGTCTTTTGATATAATCTGGTGGGATTCAACTGTAGATGAAAGCTTCTAAATGTTGGTGCTGCCTTGTAGGTGCCTGTGTGTGAACTGTGTGTCCAAGCACAGCAGAGGGCACCCAGCCAGTGCAGTGGGATTTAGGGAAGCATTTTCAGCCATGTGGATGATTCCACCTGACCATCTGAGCACTTCACAGACACAACTTTCTGCTCTGAGTAATGGAAATGGGCTGGAATGAGAGCTTAGGCACTGAGATCATAAACATTTCTGTCACTGTAATATTTTCTGAAAAATCCTCTTTGCMCAGGATTTTCTCCTGGGAAGCTGAGAAGCCTCAKCTTCTCCTGTGTKTGCTGCTCTGGAATGTGGTCTGGAGATTGTTTATCCAAACATGTGRATTGTTTTAACTTAATGGCCAATCATGGCCAGCTGTGTTGAGGCTCTGAGGAGTCAGTYACAAGTTTTTATTATTCATTCTTGTTAAGCCTTCTGTCTGTATCCTCTCTGTATTCTTTAGTATAATTTTAGTATAGCATTCTTTAATATAATATTATATAATATCATAAAATTATAAATTATCCTTCTAAGAACATGRAGTCAGATTCTCAYCTCTCACCTCATCCTGGGGACCCCTCACAAACTCAACAAATTTCAACACCTAACTTTGAATGTCTTAACCTGGAAGTTGAGCTGCATCCATCACTTACATATTTACCCTTCTGGAAACTCAGTCAATAGAATTTCTTGTCCTTACTAACACACATAAAGGGCAGGAGAAGGAATGCTTATATTCTCTGTGAGGAGGGGACCTATGTAACTAATACACACCAACACACAAAATATATTGCAGCAAATTTTATGACTGTAAAGCTACCCACGGATCAGAGATGTGAAACAAAATCTGAAAAATAAAGAGCCTGTGTGTCTCACCAGAATTTTTCATGCCCTTTATCTTTCTGGGTCTCCTTGGGGGACCATCTGAACCAACCTGTGTCCTCCAGGACGGTGATGGGGTGCAGAAAAGGGAAGTGGCCTGAAGCAGAGTACAAAACCCAGYCTTGCAATTGGATCCCTCACCCAATGCACACAAAATCAATATGCACACTGTACAGAGGAGTTACAAGTCTCTTTCATCTTATCCTAGCAAACCTCTCTCTGTCTGAAAGCAAAGGAACACACAGCACCAAAGAGCTTTAATGAATAACTGCAGAGTGTGGATCTGTTTTTTGTTATCAGCTGCTGTCACAGAGGACTATAATTTTTCTTTTTTTCTGTATTACCAAGGCCCAGGATTCATATTTCTGTTTCAAATTTCTTCTATCTTAAAGCTTCCAAGTAGATATATTTGATTCATAAATTCATTCWGAGAAGACTTTTGTTGTCTCATGCTTCAGTAGCAGTACATGTTATTTGTTCAGCAGGARCAAATAGTTCTTGTAGACTGAAATTCAGTAACTCACCTTAAGGACTTCAGAGAAAAATATTGAAAGTTAGATTGTGTGACCTGAGGTTGGATTGGACTGCCTCTGCTCATATATAGTATTTTTTGCATTTAAATCTTTGTCCCAAAGAAGATATGTCCAAAACTCCYGTCTCCTGAATTTTGCTAAATCCCWGGGATATGCAGTGGGATTTCAGCCATTACTTATCAGCCATCAATTCCTCTTTTCTGAATGACTGAAGCATGTATTCTTGGGTTAATGTRGGGCAGACAAGCTTTAGTGCCCATTATTGGGAAATGCTGCCTGTGAGAGCTGTGCTAACTTCATTACTGAAGACACAGAATTCTGCTGTGGGAACAGATCTCTAACCTGGAATCTTACATTTTGAATTTATTTTTTTATCCATAGCAGAGGAAGAGAACCAYTGACCTCTGTCCCCAATTAAAGACAGTTATCAAAGCCAACAGCTGAATTATACAATTCAGCTTCCYCTGCTCACTTGCTCAAATTTCCTTTACCTCCCTCCCCGTGTGCTTCTGATTTTGTTTCTTTTCTGTCCTCTTTTCTATTTTGCCTGGGCGTTAAGTGCATTGATCTTAAAACCATTACTGTGCAATGGATTTAATGGCCTGAAAGTGGATTCTWCTGTTTATTAAAGATCTTTTTTTCTCCTCCAAAGAAATGCTGAGCATGCTACAAGCTTAGCATTGTCTATTTAGGAAGATATTTTTCCCCCCAGCAAGCAAAAGAAAAATGTTCCCTCATTTATCCTGGCCTCTCCTGGATAGTTTCAAAGCATGGAAGATGACTGAGACTCAAAAGTTATGTTGTGAAATCTGGCATTTTTTCACCATAGGGAAAACTCCCCCAGATAATAACATCACAAAATATTAATAGGCACAACATGTTTTTAAAGGCCATAGGTACAGGTCTTCCATTTGAATTTCCTCTATCTGGTCCTTCATGTGCACCCAGAGAGAATTACACCACACAGTGCAACAAAGAATAWATTTCTTATCAGAAAAATGTTGTTTTATTGCAGTGGATTTCACTGAATGCAAAGCACAGAGTCTCTCTCACTTTAGGACTTGAGAAAGAATCTACTGATTAGTTYATTGCAGCAGAGTTACTGAAAGATTATGATTTATTTACTGATTTGAAGTTTAGGTATCAGTGAACAGAAATAATTTTTTTAAAAGTTATCCTGAATGTAGTTCTATTTGCCCAACTTCAGAAAGAGAAATGGCTGGGGAAGACAATCCTTAAAGGACTTAATTTTGCAGGTAGTAAAACGAGCTCTAATATTAAAATTGTCATAATGATAATTAACATGATAAAATGTTTTAATGAAGGGGAAAGAAACGAATAGCTGTGCTCCAAAATGCTGCTGCAACAAGATGGATATTGCTGATGCTGTCAAGGATTTGTTTTATAATGGTGATCTGTGTCTCTCCTTTCATTAGCATGAAATAAGTAGAGATTTAAAATGACAAATGCTCTCCAGTAGATGTTCTTTTATATAAGACAGGACTGAAAAAAAAAAAATATATCATTTTGGTCTAAATTCGTGAAGCAGGCTGAAAAAGTGGTGACTGGTGTAGTTAAACCCCAGGAAAAAGCCATAAGAAGTCTGTCTCAATGTGCCTCTTGCAGAGTCTTTCTATGTAACACTGGTATTGGAATTTCCCCTCTTTCTGTTTTGATCTATTTTGTGAAAAGAATATTTTTTCTGCAGTGCTTCTCCATATGGTCTACAAATTTATTGAAGCAGGATCTTCTGTCACCATGTAAGTTCAATATTTAAGATAAGAGGATTAATAAGTGCAATTATGTGCACACACAAAACTTTGTAACAGGAATATTTTTCCAATGTGATCTTCCCTGAATGGGGGGAATCACCTTCAAATTATCTGAATCTTCAAATTATTCATGGGGAAAATTCCTGCAAAAAAATTRACAGTGGTGGCTGCTTGGGCCAGAAGAGTTATGAGATCTTGAAGTAAGAATGCAAATTAAATGAAATAAGACCCAGATTAGACAGGGATCTAAATGAATATAGCTTATGCTCCACTTAAAGTAAATTAAGGGAAACAGGGTGCAAATCTTCCTTCCCCATCCCAGATGTTTATAATAGCACTCCAAAAATCCCTCTATCTCTCTCTTCAAAGGGAAAACCTTTGAGGGATAAGCTCAGATGTAAAAGTGTCTGTTTTATCCCTTTTGGTCAGGTGAGTGCTGTTCCAAATGGCAACTGCAGGCCTGGTGCCAGCAAAGGCAAAGAGTGTTCTGAATTCTGAGGTCATCCCMATCTTTCCCAAGTCATTGGGATGACAGAAAAAAAATCAAGGATCCTTTCATGGATTTGGACCAAGTCTTCTTTGGACTCAGCTTGTCTKGAGGCAGCTCTGGTCTTTACCTTATTAAGACATGATGATAGAGCTTTTAAATATAAAGCCTGTGAAAAATGGCAGATAAGGGTTGGACAGATAAGGCACCTGCTGAAAGATAAAGACACAGTCTTTCCTAGAAGAACACCAGTATTACACCTCATACTTCAAATTATTCACAAAGGAAATCGGGGATAAACTTAGACAGAAATAGATTTTTGCAATAACAATTATAAAAAATGTATCTTCTGGAGCTGAGACTTTACCACGTGTACCAAAAAGAGAATTGTCACTCCTTTGTAAGAATTAAAAGCATCTCTGAAGCTCAGCAGAAATAATTGAAAGTTTAAATTAAATCACAAAGTTAGAAACAGTCATAAATGACTGCAATTTAATAGTAAATTTAAATTCAGTTGGGGCAAGGCACAAATGTGTTTGGATAAAAAAAAAAGATTGAAAATTTGCTGCTAAAAAAGACAATATATTAATCAAAACAAGAAGTAAAAAGACCTAGAKTAGCAGACTAGAGAACATGATCTGGAGGGAGTAATGAGAAGGATACCATCTAGGTCATAATATTAATCTAGATAATGGAGAATTTAAAAAGTTAAAAGAGGAACCTTGAATGTGAACTATACTTAATTCAAAACCATTGAAGCAAGTGAGGTGCATGGGTAATGTAGCAGTAACGATGTCTGCTATGTGCAAAGACACTAATTGCAGTATTCTTTGCTAATTAAAGAAACTATAATTGTAGCAAAAGGCTTTAGAAAAGTATCTTGTTACAGCACTAAGACAATGTCATGTAAATGACTTTCCCTGTGTACACAAAGGTGGAATTCCACTTCCCCATGCACCAGTCATGGATGCCCTTTACTAATTAAGTAAACAGAATAYGAGCTGGTGATCAAATGCCTTTATAAAGAGAAAGGCAGGGACAGATTTTTTTTTCTGTTTTTTTTCTCTGATTTGGAATCACTAAATCACTTGAGCTGAAAGAACAACTCAACTGGCCCAACTCACWGATATTGTACGTTTTCCCTCACTTCTGTATATCATTCCCATTTGTATCTGCATTGATGTAGAGGAAGGTACAGGAACTTATAAGACCTTGAAAATTTTCATATATTTTCTTAATGTTTCTTCCTCAAGTCCTTTTTCTTCAGAGAGGAAACCATGTCTCTGTAGCTGCAGGAGAGGCTACATGTCTCCATTTTCAACTACTCCTTCTATGTTGCTGCAATTAAATCATAATCAGCATAGTGCACTTTGTTATTAATATCAGCAATATCATCCAGAAAAGGGAAGTTGGGGAGAAAAAGTTTTCATTCTTACTTTCACTCTGTGCTTAGTTCAGTCTATTGAATCAATGTGATTGATGTGGGATATGCTCATAACCCTTTTAATTAGTTGATGAAGGCCAGATGAYGTAAAGGTCACTTGTGGGACACAGCATTAATGTCACTCTCTTCCTTGGAGTGAGTGACAAACAATTATCTCCATGCTAGGATTTAATTGGATTGATATCCAGCTTTCCAGCACTGGCAGCTGCCCCCAGGATGAGTATTTTTTGATATATGCAATTACATGCCATCATGAGATTGTTGGCGATTAATGTCAGCCCTTCAGAACTGTCACCCAGAAAAGGAAATAAAGGCAGACGTTAGTGCTCAGGCCTGAAAAGATAATGATGGCCCTGGAGCCTTCAGTGTGGCTTTCTGATAAAAACAGTTTCTTGAGCTACCTCAGGGCAACGGTGTTGTGGATTTAAAGGCAGCCTGTTTTATTAGGAGTCCATTTGTTGTATTAGCAATCTCAGCAGGAAACTCCTCACTCTTTTGGAAAAAGGTGTCGGAGYAGCTAAAGAGAACTAAATGAGAACTTAATTGAACACATGAGAGTCACTTAGAAGCTTGGCAGTGAAAGAGAGACAATGGGATCCAGCAAGAGAAATGCCTTTTGTCTCCAGAGTTTGAGCAAGACAGATGAGAGCAATGGTGGCTGTCGTTAACTAATGACGTGCAACCACGGTGCAGTGAGCAGTTGATTACCTTGGCTGGGAATGTAATCCCTGTCACAGATAATCAATGTCAGTCTTTTAAAGGAATCAGGCTGGAGGCTTAATTTCAGAAAAATTTCCATGATCTCCCTGGACAGGGTAGCCTGGGGAACATTTGCCCATGCGATGTTCACAGGTCAGGCTTATTTGGTTAAAACTTCTGTTGGCTYGAGAATTACACAGTTTGTCTTTTGCTTCAGTATCTGGCACTTACTGAGTGCAAGTTGTCACTTTGCTGTGGCTGGAAAGCCAGAATACATCCCAATAAAGTGATGCCTGCACAACTTCCAGATGTCCTGTCCTCCCACTCCGTCCTCTTTTTCCTCTTTTCTGGGRCTCAGGTACCTCAGCAGATCCCAACCAAGCTTTGTGCAGATTCAGGAAAACTCATTTAGTTCTGTGGCTTAAATCTACTGCTGGCATTGCTATTTTTGTCTTCTCCATAGAAAAGGTGGAAGCGCTGCATGAATCAGATTTGGTTTTCCAGTTGCCAAATAGACACAGAGTGGTAAAGTCTTTTATTATCCTGTTCCACATTTCCACTTCAGTTCTTTGAGACTGTCTTCATGCAACTTCATTCTTTCTTTTCATAATTTAGGTATATGGAACTACCTGTGTTTTTCACTGCATTCTCCAACCCTTCCATTTACTCTCAAGGCTTTTCTCTGTGTTATCTCAGTTTTTCGGGGTTTTTTTCAGCTSTTGAGTGAAAATTGGAAACCAGAATTCTAGAAAATTTCTTGTCAATAGAAGCAGAGGTCATGTCTCTTTTCTCAATTGGCAATTCTTGGTAAAACCAAACCCATTTGATTACTGGGAGTTTATTTTGATCTGGTGATTTGAAATGATCCTTAATTATTTTAGAAATAACTTTACCAAGATACTTTTCTTGTACCAGTAGCTGCCAACCCATCAGAGGTTGAGACAATACACAGGCAAGAACTGGTATATTTGAAAACAAATGGAATGTCAACCCCCTATGGACAAATATCAACCCCTTCCACACTTGCCTTATGAAATGTAAAGGAAAACAACTTTCTAGACTTTTTTTATTTTTATATATTTATATATAAAATAAAGTCAAATGTTCAGTTGCAGTCTGCTCCACCACTTCCATTTCCTTCATAAGCCAATTTTTTTTGTCGTGTTAGCCAAGATACTAAATTAGTTTGGTGACCTTTTCTGCAATGTTGATTAATATTAATTGTTTTATCTTTCTTTACCTTTAATATTAATTTAATTCTCTGTCTGCTGCTCCATTATTTTGCCCAAGATCAGTATCCGACTACAAAAAAATAAAATTACCTGTGTCACTTATCCTTTATAAAATGTTGGTAACTTCATTTCTTTCTTGTCTATATCTCTATCTCAACTTTAAGAAAAWTATTTACCTTCTAGTAATATTATCTTTTTTAATTACTTGATAAATAATGTCAGAAACACAGTTAAGATTATGTAGGTACTTGAATAGGTGGACAAAGTTACATTGAAAAGAGAGATACATTTTTAGAATAAGCCCTGTACCTACTACAAAAGTTAAACAGAGCTAACTATGTATATTCCACATTACCAGTTCCTGTTACATCAAATACAATTATGAAAAAACAGCGATTCTTTGTAAACACTCAAGAAATTTCAAGATTTCTGTCATGCTAAGATGTCTAATGAATCATTGTACAAGACAGACAATGAGCAAGTGAAGATTCAGGTGATGAAAAGCCCTAACAACCAACCAATTAGACTGGATTGCTGTGCAATTAAAGTTTTSAATTCTTACAAATTGTAAATACATTTTAAAAGAGGCAAGTGCCATTTGTGCACCCTATTCAGATGAAAAAAAAAAGAACACAAAACCCTGACAAACAAAGCTTTTCAAAGATAATTTTCATAAGCACAACACAAATCAAACTCACCAGGAGCAAACTCACTCATGTTAGTCAATAAGAACTCTGAACTGGGGAAGATGATAAAAATGCACCTCGTTGATTTTTCCTAGTTTAATTAATCATCCTTTTGTGACACAATCCTATTTGCATGGAGTCACATAACAGCTGGTGCTCTCTGTCTTCTGGAGCTTCTTGAAGGTACCAGACTCCAGGACAAGATTTGTCACATTTCAGAATGGGAAATGAGGGACTGTTGGTATGAGCTGAAATACCTGAGGCTGATGAAGGAATTGAAGGTATAACCTGATTTGAGAGACAATTACTTTCACTGTCATATAACTTACTTTTATTTCTTTATGTGTAAGAAGCCAAGGACAGTCACATTTTCAAAGTGATTAAAAACTTTACACTGTAACTCCTAGGAATTAGCATACCTAAATTATGTAACAGATGTCCTGGAAATATTCCAGATGCCATTTAATCTTCAAGACATCTATTCAGCATTCTGTGTCCACAGTATTAGAGCAAGTGATCTAATATGCTATGATRAAAATAAACAAAACTTATAAAACAAACAATTTTACTGCCTTCTTGAACTACAGTGCAACTCAGATTCTTATTTCTAAAGAAAACCCAGCAGTTTAAATTTAAAACTACCTAACATTTGTTGCTGTTCTTGTTTTTTTATTTGCTTTATTTGCTTTTTAGAATGAGATCGACACAGCAAATGCAAGAAAGATAATCCACAGCTAAAAATCTCATTATTTATTAATTATACTTGCAAAGATGTTCAGTATAGCACATAAAGAGTGTCCAGGCAATTTGGCTGCACAATTATTTATTTTTGGAGTCAGCATAGCTGGCCCATAAGTGTGCAGCACTTTGGTTTCCACTCTTAATACCATGTTACTGGGGAAATACATCACTGTGTAAACAACACTCTGTGTAATTATTTTGACTGAAATCCACCAATTTCTTACCTCAAGATATGTGKATCCACTGCCAAGCACCTCAATGGGAACTGTGCATTTACATYTGGAGGCAAGACAAAAGCCCTGTGTTTTACTCATAGCTGAAGAAATGTCAAGGTTTCAGAGATTGTTTCTGCAGATATGTTCAGCTTAGCCCCCAAAAGTTATTTGCAACGAGGTTTGSTTTGTATGAGTAAGACAAGAAGTGAGAGAATCCCATTACTTCCCAAAAAATACAGAAATTCAAACATATCTCCCTGGCTTGTACCATCAAAGAGCCTACTAGCAATGACATCTGTGTGTATCAGGTACCTGGCTTTCCTTGAATATTTATAGTGAGACAAGATGTGCCAAACCATTTTTAGATGTTTGGAAAAAATCCATCCCTCAAGGGGAARAGAGAGAATTAAGAGCTGGGGTTGTGTAATTACACATAATAGCTTTGACTTCAAGTGAGGCACATTGATCCACACTGGCTCAAGACCTATCCGCCAATATTTATGTTAACTTGTCTAATACAGAGCCTGAAGATATTTTTGTTACATTTGTCATTATTTCAAGGTGTTGGCATGAATTTTAATGCTTATTAAAATCAGGTATCAATAGTGACAGAGCAGCCAAGAGAACTTTCTTGTCCAGGTGGGAAAAACAGAACAGTGATTATGTCACTCAAATTAGCTGCTCTCAGCCAATGTTTTGCATATTCTTGACAATACAATGACATTTGTTTGACAATGCACATCTCAGGCTTTCTGTCATCTTTCTGTTGCACATCTTCCACTCACTGCTCACTTATTTCTCATCATTTGCTTTCAAAGTGCAGGAGATAAGTATGAAGTCTTCAAAACCCTAAACCACATATATCTTTAGCAACCAGCATAAAATACGAGGCAAAAACAACACCCTTTATAAACCTGCAGACTAACYTTAAACCTAAGAAAGAATTTTTCATGTATTTAATATATTCTTCATATACCTATTCTTTTCTTTCTGCTTCAGTTTTTCTCAGGCTAGTTCCACATTTTCCTCTCATGAGCCCTTGCAAAGAAGCAGCAGGAACTTTTTCTCCTCAAAACAACACCTGATGAAAAACTAATGCTAGATGATTTGTTTATAGAAAATAGATAGTAGTTCATGCCAGAATTTGAGGGTATTTTCTCCCAGGAAAAAGTTTTAAAATCCCTTAGATATCAGTGATAGACATACACTATAAATTATCACTCAAAAGKCATGAAATTGAGAAACTGTTTTCCTCATTAACAATGTCTGAAGAATGAGGGTGAGGCTGGGTGGGTTTGTAGCAGCTGATCAAAGCTAATCATCTATGTAGAGGATGAAAAGCTGYTCAATTCTTCTGGGAATATCAGTTAGCTAATATTTGTAGCTAAATTTTGCTAAATGTAAACAGTGGTCCAAGTAGGTCCGTAAATTAAAATGTCTGTGTAAAACAGGCTTGACTTRGAGGAAACTATTTAGATTAATGGGCTATACCAAAAAAGCTTGTTAGTGTTTCTAATTTTGCCATATCTATTAATCAGAGGTGACTGTTTTCTGAACTACCACAAGCACAATTCCATACAAATTAGTTCAATTAAAAATTAATTAATCAGCTTGCTCATTTTTTTTGCCTTTTGTTTCCCCCTTTTTGTTTTGTTTTTTTTCTCATCAAAGACACGAACCTCCTTGCTTGGGGTCAAAATGCAGCAGTGGTGCTACCACGAATTCTCTGATAAAAAATGAGAGCAGGAATCTGGGTGTCTTTGACCTCTGTGATACTTTGAATTGCAAACAGAAATAATAACAGCAGGGAATGACAAAGCTATAAATTTGTATTGACCATAAAAAAAATAGGTACAGTTTAATCCTAAATAARCATATTTAGTGAGCACATATAAGGRCRATAAGATAACTRTCCTCAAGTGTTATGTCCAGAAGAGATCCCTAATCCCCACAGATGATTTGGTGAGGCTATTTTCAGATACATCTGCTGCAGATATAGCCTCTAAATATACCTGTACTGGTAAATAAAGCGTGGCTAAAGGAACGACAGATAATTGTCCAGACTGTTCAGTTCTCAGTTTACATCCTATTCATTTCCAGTAGCAACTAGAAGATAACATTTGCAAAGGGTGTGAGTGGCAGAAAACACTAAAAACTGTTCATGACAGGCAATTTGGSTATGGTCATCCAATTTTGGGAGGGAGGAGGGCAGACTGAAGCATGTGCATATGATTTGCTTCATGCTTTTTTGGCTCCTGGTTTTAAAACCAAACCTGATTGGTTTTACTTCTACTGCAGTTGCAGACAGTTCTGGAATTTCTGTTTATTTGCTTGCTCTTGTTTCTTTTTGTGTTTTCTGCCAAATTTTCTCACTGCCTGTTTCAATAGCCCAAGGTTACTTTTTAGAACTTTTCTGAAAGCACAATTCTGTCTARAGGACATTTTCCTGGCCCAACAGTCAGCTGCTGGTGTGACTTTGTCAGGCTCTGAGATGGCAAAGCTTTGCTAGCAGAACTTTTTGAATATCAGTGTGGCAATTGGAGTTCTGGCAGATGCTGAAAAGCAGAGTACAGTGAGCACATCTAAAGATTTTGTAGAGTAGCTAAAGGATGAATATTCTATTGTTCCATGAAGCCATTATACTGCAAAATACTGACACAGTCCTTCTCTAGACAGACAAGGGTAAATTGCCATGGTTTATTGTGTGCTCATTCAAAGTGAACAACTGCAGGGCCATAATTAAATTTGGCAACCTGGAAATTTTTGAGGATCAAAGATGTCTGGAAAAAGGAGGATGGCTTATACTCCGTGGAATTTTATTGCAGGGCAATCTCTCGTGCTGTAAAATGTGAAGTTCATTATGGTGTGGCTGTTCTCTACTTTTGCCAGTGAAGGAAAGATCCAGAACAAAATGTGAGAATTTCAGAGGCAATGGTGCTTCTGTCAGAGACAAATGCCTTAAAAAAAACCAAACCCCCCAAAAAACCCCAAAGAAACAAAAAAAGAAACCAAAAAAACCCCAAAGTAAAACTCCTGCACAATTCTATAGCTGAACATATAAAAGGTATAAGTGATGGAATAATCAGCTCTGTGAAGAATCTTAGTCTTGATGAAATTCAGTAAAAGGTAGAATGAAAAATTCTGGATGTGACTTTGATCAAARAAGGGAATGGAAGCTAAATTCAGTTAGGATAGACCTGGTCTAACATGACTTCTGAACTTTCAGACAGAGAATTCATCTTGCACTCTCTTATTCCTGGTCATGGCCATTTATCTAATATATCTGAAGTATTTAATCCCMTTTATGCAGTGTCCTGTACCAGATCAGCCTATTTGAACTATTTTATATTACATAATGTTTTATAAAATATTAAAACTGTATTCCTCATTTCTGACTTTCTAAAACACTAAGTACAACTTCCCTCTGTAAGACACAAACTTCTGCTGYATTTCCAGACTTCTGTGCAAATACTTTATCAGTGTAGAGGAGGAAATTAATTCCAGTATTTTCTATATCAAATATGACAAGTGCTAATAAGCTTGTCTGTTCACAACATTTGAGATTGCTCAGAAGTWGATTTTATTTAGAGAACATACCAAACCAACACTTTGCTGGGAAAATGATTTGTACTAACAGATGGTGGGATGGGTTTTGTTGCTTTCTCCCCTCCTTTCAGGCTCTGTATTGAGCATGATAGACTTTTCAAGGCCAAAAACCCCAAAGGTTTCACAAGCTTATATGAAATATTAGCATGAAATGGAATTAAGTAGGACCCATATCTGCTGTCACTGTCCTCACTCTTGCCTGGAAGGTGGCCAGTGAGACAGCAGCAGTAGAAATAAATTCCTGTATCAAGTGAGGTTGTTTTTCTGTGTGCATCTTGTGGAGTTTTCAGAGCAGATTTGGGCAGGTGCTGCTTCCCCATTAACTTCTGGGCTAAATTCCACAGCAAAATAACAGCAGGAGTGATTTCCTCCCTGCCCACACTGCCGCTGCATTTGGCTTAACACCTTGCATGGGAGCTGCACCTGCCTTGTCCAGATTTAAACCTGAATTTGGCCTTGCTCTGAGTTTTGTACCATYTCCATCTGCAAGGATGACTTTTAGCATCAGTGGGGCTGTACCAGGGCTCCTGCAKCCACAAGGCTTTTGGAAATTATTTCCCCAGCCCACCACTGAAGATAAAAGGTAATATCAGCGGTGGATTTGCTTTCCTCCTCTCCCCACAGAGCAGTGATGTCAGAAAAAAGGCTGCTCTTTATCTGCCTATTGCATATTTGTGTTTTCTGCAACTCTTATGTAACATTTCTTTTCCATATCTACAGATATAATCTATTCCATTATCTAAATCTCTCCATCTGTAGAGCGTGTAACAATAAATAAACTTTGTGGTTTTGCCTAATCTGAATTGGATCTGTCACATCTGGAGAGMCAGTTTACTGCATTTTTGAAGAGCYTATTTTTTGTCTTTGGAGATGTACAAACTAATAGAAAAACATGTGTGAATGGTGAATGGCAAAATGCCTGGTCTGATTAAAACAGACCCACTGCACAGAAATTTCCTTGGCAAAACACAGTCAAAAAGTTCAAAATTCAGTGAAGCTGGGGAATATGAAAGCTCTTAGCACTCTATAATGTAGGAAAGCAATCAGTCCTTGTCAATACAGAAACAAGCATTTAAATAACTAGAATATTAAAAGGAATTTTGTAGTGTTTTTGTTCCTTTTTTTTTCTTAAAAGAAGAAACAACTAAAGGTGAATTCATACTAATAATTTTCTTCTTGCCAAATAGTGTATGCTAACTAGAAATATATAGAAGATGATGGAATATAAAAGAGCAGTGAGGAGACTTATACAAGTGAATATCAGCTAGGAAAAAGAAAATAATTTTTTTTTAATTCCTGCCTCCATATATTTTTAATTTCTTCCCTGTCAAGTGTTAAATTCTATTTTCCAGCTTTGCCTTGAAATTTAAAAGGTCAGATTACTATAGACTAAAACTTTGTATTTTACAAATAATTGTACTTGTATTTTTTTATTATTCCAGCTGGTGAACTTCTTTCTGTCATTTCCCATCCCATTTGGCTTGGTTTCTTTGCTAGCTCTGTTTTCATTTTTTGCTTTTCATGATCAAAATTTCACACTGGTTGGTGTCTGCTCTTATCTCAGTTGTCTACAGATTTCCCATGCTGAGGCCAAAAAGGCTTGTGAAAGAATGGGAGGATAACATTATTTTACAATAAATATTTCAAAAAAGAGTTATGTTGACTCCCTGAGAGCCTGATCCATCTCACTGCTTTTTTGTCAGCAAGAATTTCTCTACAGGTCTCAATTAGCYTTAGATCACAGCTCACATCCATGCMATSATTTCCAAAACCAYGAGRAAAAATAKATGTAAACTATTTATGACAGTTTAACAAGTCAGTTGATACATGCAGAATAAAAGTAGGGAACAAATTAAGACCAAACCAAAGCAARCCAAACCCTGCTACCTAATATTAAAAGCAGTCAGTTCTTTTGGTCTTCAAAGTGCTGTTTATATTGGCTTATACTTTTAAAAATGCCCACATGAAATGGCAAAATTGTGCTCATGTTCTTTAGAGGTGYAAATGGCTGAGAGGGGAAATGACTCCTGGTGAGGCAGTGTCAGAGCAAGGATAGAGAGTCTGAAATCCCTAGTCCTGATTTTCCACCCTACTGCTTCAGCAAGTTATTTCCAGCATTCAATTCGAATTACAAAGGAAGCACTTGAGGCACAAATCAGGAATTTAACAGAGTAAAATAAAATGTTTTCTGCATTCAAGAGAGACTGTGCACAACACAAAACTGACAATGAAGATGTCATGTTAATTTACCAATTAATGCTAATGATTTCACTCTCTGTAAAAAGAGAAATTCCAAGACCTAATGGAAGAAAAAAAAAAAAATCAATAAATTAGTGTGAAGAGACATTTGTGAAGAAGCTGGCTTAGCTCTGTCCATCAATTCTGTGCAATTTGCAACTTGGTCCTCTTGAAGTTTTTCTTGTCTTTCAAGGCCTGGAGATGCCCACTGCCTGTGCAAACCTTCCCAAAATATTGTCTGCAATTAGGTGTTGGKATCTCATTAATGAAAACTCACTACTTAATTTGAGKCTCTGGCTTTTCTGATCAGATTTAWGACTGCTCATTTATATTTGACACATTGTTTTCTAGGTTGTTTTTTGAAAGACAAATACTTGCTAATCAAGGAAAAAGAAAACCTGCCAAGCATCAAGTGGAAGAATTGCTCAAAAGTTTAGGGGAAACTGTTCTTGTTAGATCTGTCAAAAATTAAAGCCATGCAGYAAAAGATGTAAAGTTCTTTCAGTCTTTTCATGTCTTTGGGAGCTCTTGAAAGAAGGATCAAATTGCACTCTGGGATGGGTTTCAAAACCAAGTTTGCAGATGTGAATAGATGAAGATAGTTCAAACAATGTTTTCTGCAATTCTGTTATTTGACTGACATCGCAATAAACTGATGAAAGTAGAGTCAGGCAGGAGACAGAAAATAGTGTTGMTACAAGGAAATGGGAGGTTGTCAAAGAGCCTCAGCATTAGCTGTGGGCCTGAACATGGAAAGATAAATACTAATGTATATAGGACCATCTATTTAGGTAGCCCCAGGAAATGACTGATGTATTTGCTGGGTCCCCAGGACAAACAAGGAATTGAGAATCTAACTCCATGTTCTTAGAAGGCTAATTTATTATTTTATGTATTATATTATATTATAGAATGCTATACTACAACTATCCTAAAGAATAGAGAAAGGATGCTTGCAGAAGGCTTAACAAGATAATAATGAAAAACTCGTGACCTCTTCCAGAGTCACGACACAGCCAGACTGTGATTGGTCATTATGTAAAAACAATTCACATGTTAAACATGTGAACAATCTCCAGCCACATTCCAAAGCACCAAAACACAGGAGAAGCAATCAGAAAATATTGTTTTCMTTTTTCTCTGAGGCTTCTCAGCTTTCCAGGAGAAGAAATCCTGGCAAAGGGATTTTTCAGCAAATATGACAGACTGGGAYGTAACCAGTGCTGTTCCACAGAAAGAACTGGGAAACCATCTAGACTCAGGCAAGGTGTGCTCTTTMTTAAATCTGTAAAACATCCTTGACCAGACAAATTATTTTATGGTCAAATTAAAAATCTGATCTGTTGAAAACTAACCCCATGCTTGACATGCCAATTTTCAGGACCTCCAGCTTTTACTCAAGCTGTACKGTTTTTTCTGCTGGCAGAAAAACAGGGTGGAGTGGTGTAAAAGCAGGAATATGGGGAGAAGTAAAGTAGGGACAGTATCCCTTCAACCCCTCCTGGTACTTGGACAAAGAAAAAGCAGGAATGCCACTGTGGAATCACAGCTTTACCATCCCCACATACCATTTAAACATTTTTTGTGTTTCTGGGAGCAATGTCAAGCAGTGGTTCCATATTTATTGGTATCTGCTCAGCAGCATAGGCAGTAGGCATGACTTCTACCTACAAAAGATTGCACTGCTTGCAAGTTTGGGGAAAACCTTCAGCAAGGAGAAGAGGAACCCAAATATTATTAAGTAAACACTAAGAGGTTTTTTTTCCATTCTATTTAAAAAAGAAAATTGCTTTAAAAAGGACAAGAACTTTAAAAGTTCTTTCATAAAATTCTAGGTTACCCTGTTASCAAACAGGTAGCTTTCAGCAGATGAAAAATGCCTAACGATTTCATGTACTGAGCTGGSCTGCATTCACAGGCTTAATAAAGTTACCTTTAAAAGCAGAAGGAAAATTGRGTATTGTGGAAAGTGAAGAGTATCTGTGAAAGATTTTGTTGCATAAAAAGGTAAGTTATTGCTTATAGAATCTAGCCAACCAARCTATAAATGTAAGCAGCAAAATACCATGTGATAAAAAATTTAGCTGGACTTAGTGACCACTAATAAAAATATACTTTATCAAGAAATTAGAAGAAAACCCTTTAACTCTGTTTCTGAAGAACTGAGAAGTAGAGGTGACATTGAATTCTGACTGCCAACCTTTCCCTCAATGACCCCTTTCAGGTTAAGTTTTCAGAGCTCCTGCAGCTGAACTTCTGACAAAGCTGCYATTGTATTTTGAGTTTCCACCACAKCATTTTGTGTTAAGCAGCCCAGGAAAACACTGATATAGGAGCAAAATTAAGCCCTCATTTTGAAGGTACTGAGCTTTGGGACAGCACAAAAAGACAACTGAGCAGTTGAAGAGATTGAGAGCAGCTGAGTGAGACTTGTGTCCCTCTAATCCATCTTCCCGTTCCCATTGGTGGTGAACCCCATAATCTGAAATATGTGTAAAAAAGATAGAATAAAACACTCCCTGGGAAAGTTTAATGTTAACTACTCACAGTAGTTGCTTTTTTCCTTGAAGCCTAATGTGTTACTGCATTCAGAGTGTTTGTTTTAAACTTAGTGCAGCAACAGCTGCTGTGACTTTGCTGAATCTCATAGAATTTCAGAAGTGCTCGGGTCCCCCAAAGTAGAATTTGGTTCCTGAAAATGARATTATTTCCTAAGAAACATAATGAAGTGCTGGCATAAATAATGAAATAACTGCAGAACTGTCAGTTTTGTGTCTCTCCTGGTCAGCTTGGATAACTATTCTATCTCTCTGCAGCCCTTTCACTACAGCCATAGAATATAAAAGCTGCGTTAGTGGTGTCAGCCTTTTTTTTAATCTCTAGAAAGAAGCCCAGGGAAAGATTATGACAAGGATTATGTTAAATTCTTTTACATCWATTATAATTTAAGGATCTCATCTGTGTTTTTGTCTTAGTAATATTATGCAGTAGTTCAAGGGTTATAAACTGAGGAGCTTTTAACTTTTAAAAATCCATTAAGTAGGTTAAAATTGAGAAGGGTGCTACAACTTTTGGGAATAGGAGAAATTATAAACAAACCACCAGAAGAAAAAAAAGTTGCAGAGGAAGAGGAGAAAAGGATTGGAAAAGCATCTCAAGACAGAATTATGCAATGAGTTACTGAATTTCTGTTTCCTAGAAGCCTCTGCTTTCCCCAAATACCTTGGAGAAATATTGGTGTGAGTTGGAGATCTGCCTGCCTTTCACTGTTAKAGCTGATGTGTCCCTTCAGGAGCACTGGGTGAAAGAGAGGTATGGCTCAGATAGAGTGCATGAACATAAAATTATGTCCATGACAAACAAGAAGCATCCTTTCCTCAATGCCTGACTGAAATACGGATTTTATATCCAAATAAATTACAGCAATACTGATTAATTAAAATTAAGCACATTTTCACTATTGATCTGTTTCTTGAAAGGATGGCAAAACTGGTGCCCTGCAAGTTATTTGTTTCTGCTGTTTGCTACGTGAGGCAAAACATTATTTCTGCGTGTTTTCCTTTCCTGTAACTTGCAGAGCTTTAAATCATGTAAACGTTAATATTGCATTTTAATGTAACATACAGAGGTCTSCAAAACCAAAGGACTCTTGCATTGTTTTTCTCTAAGACAAGTAAGTTTTATCAGGTTTTGTGCAGTAATCATAATTTTGAAGGGAAGGCTAGGCTAGGGAGGCACTCCTAAAAAAATATTCAKCATTTTCCCATAATTATGGTGCTGGGTTCTCAAACAGTGCAGTGAGGCCATGGTGAAATGTGGTCTCTGGAAGACACCTCTTGAGTAAAAGTTTCTGGTTGTAGGGAACTAAAAAGACATATTAGAAGGGTCTGTGTCTTTTTCAGAAAGGCTTTGATGTCTTAAAATTCTGGCACTTCAGAACCCTCAATCTCAGAAATGTTTTAACAATTAAATCAGCTTCAGGTTGTTAATGAGTGGATCAAATGATTTCTTTTCTTAAACAGATGAATTATAAAGGCTTTAAGGCAGGCCAACCAGATAAGACCCAAGAAAACATGCAGAATTTGTTTTGTTTAACGTAGCAGCATGGGGATATTGAATATTTTGGATAGGGCAGGCCAGGGATTCCTTCTCTACTTGTGCACAAACACTGGAAGTTTCTTTTTCCAAGTGATTACTCTCAATGCTTATATAGAATATTTATCATTCTTCTTGTACCTCTCTTTCAGAGAAATCTGCTTACAGAATCAAGAGTCTTGCAAAGCCTTCTCTCTTACTGCCAATTGTTATTATCCCAGTGGCAAACTATAGCCCTGGCTACTCAGATGAATTTTTTCTGTGCTTAGGAGGTCTGAGTGCTGATCCAGATTTGCTGTCACAATATACTCACACTCCAAAAGAGGTGAAAATGGGATGCAGTTTAATTGGAGATACCAATTCAATGTGCACTGTAATTAATGGGAGCTAGCACTGATTGCATTGGATCAGGTCCTTTGAGTTTGGAACAACATTTAATTGTCATCACGTGCACTTGTTAYTGGTTTGACAGATCTCCAGGGAAGGCAGCACTGTGGGCAAGTGRCACAGCTTTCATATGAAACCTGGGTCACAGAAAACCCCTCTGCTCTGCCCTGGTTATGGAATTTGCAGTTCCACCATGTGTGTTTATTTGTGYCCATGCAGCAAATCAACTGCTGATAAAATAACTACAAAAGCTGGAAAAATGAGACTAAAACAAGCTTCTCACACAAGATATACATCAGATGCTTTGAAAGCACTCTGGGCTAAGAATAAAGTCTCAGATGACAGATATGTATTTCTCATACCAAAAAAAAACCCAGATGGAACAAGAGAATGCATGAAAATTCCCTTATGAAACTCACATATTTGTTGAAAAATATCTCCTAGTGTCACATACCCCAAAATGAATAGTTTCTCTACAGAATACATGGAAATTAGGACGAACAGCAGGACACCAAGACCTGTAGATGAGAAAAGAAACTACTCATAGCAATCAAACCCAAGGAAGAAGAAATCTGGAGGCATCTTCTCCAAACTCATTTTCTCAATRTTAAATGAAATTTGATGGGAAAAARGCATAAGTTATGTAGGTTGAAAAGGGAGTGATAGTGACAGCTCCATTCAGGSAAGATTCCTGGGCACCACTAGAGGCAGTTCACTGTTCAATGGATATTGGATAGGTCCCAAGAGAATACAGGATGTTAAATGCATGGCCAGCCAGAAAACAATGACATAATTGTAATTAATTATGCAGATCTAGAGGCCAAACCTCCTCTGATCTACTGGTCCCACTTCAAAATAAATGCCCAGAGAGGGTAATGTAGCTCCAGAGACTGTACCTATCACAGAGCAATGGAAATATTTCTAGAAATCTTGTTCTGTAGAAAAGGAATTGTAAAATTGCCATTAGTTACCTTTGCAAGCAGTTTAGCAGCTCAAAATCAAAGTATTTGGATTGGGAAATGGTGATTGAACTCCCAAGTTCCATAATACAATCACAAAGAGGCAACCAGTGAATTTCAAAGGTGACAGAGTTTTGGGGTTGATGAAAAGAAGGAACATTTGACAGAAAACCCTAATAAAAGGTAAAAGTAAATGCCCTCTACTGCAGTAAAACAAAATGCAGAAATCCAGGAGACAGTTGCATTTCTGTACTGTTAGCAAAGATATTTAGCATCAAAAAAATCATCCCTGGCAATAGCAAAAAAAAAAAAAAAAAACCCAAAAAAATCAGTGCTGAAAGAAAGCAATGAATATCTGTTTGGTGCCATTTGTTTGGAGTCGGTTTTTACTGATGTTACAGAGCAAGCTGAGACCAGCAGAGGCAGAGATTCCTCCACACCTGCCTTCTCTAAGGACTGCAGGGAACATCTGCCACTGCACAGGTGCTGTAGCTCATGGGCTATTTGCTAATAGGTTCAGACCCAGTTAGATGGTGCTGAGGCTCCAAAACACATGAAATAACAATGAGGTCCTGAAACCAAATGCTTCAGAGTGCTCTAATAAAAGCTGATTTAAGGCCATGGGGCCTTTTTATTCATCAGCCCAATGGTAAGGATTTGAATTATGTCATTGGCAACAGCTTGTCATTTAATCTGACCCTTTGCTGTCACGTGCTAGAAAGTTCCTTCCTCTGGATCCATTCCACCTGTACTCTTCTTTTGAAACACCCAATGGTTTCATTGTCATAACCACCTGTAAATCAAGCACTGCTGGAGAATGTCTTCATTCTGAGAAGATATYACCAGAAATATTTCAAATTAACAAGGGGGAAGGTGAGCAAAATAACCATTTTTGGAAAGCATTTAAAAACAATAGATAGAACAGGAACTGATTGTATGAATAGAATCATGGATAGAATAGAAAAGACCTCTCAGAGTGTCAGGCCCAACCATTAACATAGCATTGCCACCTCCAGCCCTAAACCATGTCCCCAAGTGCCACAGCCACACATTCTTTGCACACTTCCAGGGACAACAACTCCAACACTGCCATGAGCAGCTTGTTCCAACGCTTGGCCATGCTTTCAGGGAAGAAATTTTCCCTAATATCAAATCTAAACCTCCCCTATGCCGGCGGCCATCTATATACAGACACGAACGGGACGGGGCAGCTCGGAATGCGTCAAGAACTGTTTATTTCCAGAATCTATCTAATACATAGTTTTTCTATGCAAGATCYTGACAGTTCAGCATCCAGGCAGCAAGCCAAAGAAACTTCCTTGTTACATGATACTAAATACTCATCACAGCCAATTACACAGAGAGAAAGCATATTGACAGTGTTTCTATCCAATCAACATAAACACACGTAGCTCGGGTTAAAACAATGCTTGCTTGTTCATTTATGAGGAGACAATGCATAAAACCCTATTCATAAATTTAACCTTGCTATAGAAACTTTTTGCATCTTAGAAAGTTATTCTGTATCACTAATACATAGCTCTATTGTTCTATTCCTCACAAATTTTCTACAGCTTACATGATGTATCAGCAATATTCATAACTCTGCTGCACTGCGGCCTGTATTTTCCCATAAACCTAAAACCCTCTAACTTTATGGATTCCCACACCCTAGCACAACTTGAGTCTTATTCCTCTTGTCCTGTCACTTGTTACCTGGGAGAAGAGCCTGACCCTCACCTGGCTAAAACCTCTTTTCAGGTGGTTGTAGAGAGAAATGTGGTGCCCCCCAAGCCTCCTCTTCTCCAGGGTTAACAGCTCCCCGTTGCTTTTTCTCTTCTTGTTAGCAACACTGTTGGTGGGATATTTGTGCATTTGATGAGTTTTGCTGTTTAAAAACCTGAACAAGAAAATGCATGTCCCCCATGATGATTTGTTATACACTTCCATCCTCCAAAATTTGCACACTGGTCCAAGATCCTGTTTTATGCACTTTTTCTGGCAAGCTTCAAAAGCTGCAACTTACTGGTATGGTATTTTAATGACCTCCAGGGAAGAGCAGAGGTATTATATATAAAAAAGAGAAAAAGAAGCAGCAAACTAAATAACATGGTGAACTCTTGTCTCACCCCCAAAAATCATTCAACTGCACCATCWTATAGACTCCTAGTTGTTCAATACTCATAGAATCTTCTAGATTTTTTTTATATTGGATTTTTGCTCACTTTACAATCCATTTATTCATATTTTTCCAGCTTTATATGACTATGTGCTGTATACTGTGAAGATTTCCTCTCAGGAGGAACCTGCCAACACTATTTTATTTCCTAGTGACACTGKTTTTTTCTTGTTGTGATGAACTACTGCCTTCTGAAAGAACAGAGCAAAAACTAGTATTAGTACTTTGTTTTTCAGAACTCACTTTTGTTCTTTGAAGGTAGTCAATATTTTATATTAAACTTTTATTGAAGTAATACTAGCTATGGAATTTTCAGGTGGAGCAAATAATGTATTTTTGATAAAGATGGAAAAAATCTTAATCATGATAACTAACATTCAATACAAATAATACTGTAATCTTTAAAAACTGTCAATATTTTCCAGATAAATATATAAAATACCTGTGACATACTTCAGCAGAAATTGTACATCCTGTAGAAAAACACTGGTTTGAATGGGAATAATTTTTCCCAGAAACCATTGGGTCAGTACTTTTAAATTTATCAGAAAATAGCTTTTTTTTGTTATGGTATTTTGCAATACATATCTAGACAGGGAAAAGATATTTAACCCATGAAAAGTCTATCAAATRGGGATAACTACCTGTTTATATTTAAGAAGGAATTAATGTGCTTATTACAGTCAATAAATACGCCTACATTTAGGGGAGGCTAAGTTTTGGGTTTSGTCTGCTCCTTCTCTTTGCTATTGGCAGAGAAGTTAAGCCTGTGTGGAAGTTCTCCAGCTTCATTATGACTCCCCACTGAATAAAAAAAGCCTGCAAGAAATAATGGGATCCCAGGCCGACACATGGCACTGCAAGAGCAAGTTAACACAACTCTGACTAGAGCTGATTTGTACCTGGTTGAGACAGGGGAATTGTAAACCTTTACAACCAAGTACCTAAACTCACTTTGTAAAACAAACAAAAGTAAGAAAATGAGAAGGAAATAAGAAGCAAAATGAGTAAGAAAATGAGAAGGAAATGAGGAAAACTTAGTCTATAACAGCCTTGTGAGAGCTTGAATCCACTGTCAAAGTATTGCACATCAGTGGAGGCACGTTAACTATCTATGCACGTTTTTAGGTCATAGATAACCTCAGATAATTGTACTAAAGCTAAATTGAATTAGCCCATGATAGTCAGGCTAATAGGACACACACGGGCATCACTGTGGCTCACCTAGCCCAGGAATGGCTAAACTCATAGAATTYGCTCATTTTTTGTGACCTCATCTTTGGGACATTTAGTGACTACAAGCAAATTATCCAGAAGGAAATGAGCTGCAGTGCAAAGGACCAACTCATGCCAAAACTAAGCTCACAGATGCAGGAAAAGCAGGGGAAAAATATCAAGGAGGAAGATGGCACTTTGAGGGGAAGATATGAGAGACATGGCATGCATACTGGGAAAAAAAACTCTTGGCCAAAGTGAAAGCCATCAAAAGACATGGGATGCAATGAAGTGCASGGACATGGACCGAAGCTTGCTAAAATTGATCCCCATTGGAATCCTGCAAAAAGAAAAGAAGGACTTCCAAACACTCTGGAATGGAGATACCATCAAATGAATTGCAATTGGAGGAGAAAAAAAAATTTTGGAAATTTAGTGACTACAAGAAAATAGACCAGGATGATATGAGGTGCAGTGGCAAGGGGCAAAACATGCCAAAAGTAAGCTCACAGATGTTGCAAAATCCAGGCAAAAACATCAAGGATGAAGGCAGAACTTCAAGGGAAAGATATGAGAGATATGGCATCAATACTGAAAAAAAAAAATTGCCAAAGTGAAAGCCATCAAAAGGCATAGGATGCCATCAACTGCAGGGACATGCACCAAAGCATGCCCAATTGATCCCCATTGAAACCACAGGATTTTGTTTCCCTTCCCGATTGGAAATGAAACTTCCTTTCAGGAAGGGAAACAGAATCTTGTGGAACACAAAAGAACGACTTACAAACACTCTGGAAAAGAGATAGGATCAAATGAATTCCAAATGAAAAAACTCAAAAAACCAGAAAATTGGGTCATTTAGTGACAACAAGCAAATGGTCTGGGAGGAAATGAGCTGTAGTGCAAAGGACCAAAACACGCCAAAACTAGCCTCACAGATGCAGCAAAAGCAGGGGAAATTTTCAAGGAGGAAGATGGTACTTTGGGGAGAAGATTTGAGAGACATGGCATGGATACTTGTCATCTTATTTTAAAAGTTCCATACCTTCTCAGTGATTTCTCATGGGCATCTCCTTGCAGTACTGAGTCCTTCATCTTCACAGCAGAACCAACAAACCTCACCTCGCCCAGCTCACCCACTCTTTTGTAGCACTCATCTTCTTATTGGACACAGCTGTGGCCTATTAAGGGCTGGCTGTTCCTAATCTTTGGTGATTAGTACAGCTGCAGCTCCTCAGGTGTGAGACTGCCTTCTGCACTATTTTCTTACATTTTATCCCTCCACAGATACTGAAAAAAAAAAAAAAATCTTTGCCAAAGTGAAAGCCATCAAAAGGCATGGGATGCAGCGAAGTGCAGGGCCATGGACCAAAGCTTGCTAAAATTGATCCCCATTGGAATCCTGGAAACAGAATAGAAGGACTTACAAACACTCTGGGATGGAGATRCAATCCAAGGAAATGGAAGARAGTGTAGCCTTGGTGATCCTCCAAACTCGATGAGGCTTAAATGTATTCTACAAGCGACCCTGTGCTTTCAGAGCAATGGGCTGGGTGATTCATTTTGGCTTTTTCATTCCTTGACTCTWATGACTTTCTGAGAATGGCTTCCTTCTGGCCTCCCTCCTAAATCCATGTGAGACTCCAGCCCATGASAGTTTCTCAGAAGGGTTTTACAGCTTGCCCATGACCCTGGGTCTTTTGTTAAAGTAGCCARTATATGGCATCCAGTGGATTTTTAAGCCTGGCAGATCTGATAAACAGGCAGAGGGTACTGAAAAGGAAAGGAACAGACTGGAAACCARAGGCTTTTGTGTGTTCCTGAGCAAAACAACTTATATCTGTGATGGGCCTGGGTTGAACAACTTACTGTGAGAAGAAGTGCTGAAATCCATACTTTTTAGGATAAGTATTCCTTTTTAAGAAAATGAAATGCTTATKTGTGGGAAAAGAACCCCAACCCCAGAAACCTGCCAGCAATCCTATGGCTCTTGGATTTGTGCAGTGAGCAGCACACTGGCAATCTTTTGGTAGGAAGTTTTCCAAATTGTTTCTCAGARGTTGTCAGAGTGAATCCAAGTGTTACTGTCACCCCCTGGAATGCCAGAGCAGAAAGATTTCCTGACTCCAAAGGTAAAAATCACTGGTTATTGCAGGAAATCCTGCTGTCCAGCTGTGGCTTTTCCAAACATCAGCTTAAAACCAGGCTGGAGTCCTCTCACTATTCTGACTCAATATCTCTAGACATTCTTCCTTCCAAAGGTGGGATATCATCATTTTGGTTTCATCTTCCATTTTATCCCTGAATAATTCTTCTTACTTTTCCATTACTGTTATTTTGTATTCCAAAAGATAACTTTGTAGGGTGCACCTGAACATATGCATGCTTTTAAACATCCTTCTTGATTGGGTATTTAACTAATTATGRGACAAGGAGCCTGGAGGGTTTGCTTTACTAGTGAGGAGACAATACAAAATTTAAGCACCATGTACAAAAGTATTTTCTATCATGTTTTTCTTGTTATGGTCAGCAATGTCTTTACATTCACAGATTGAAATTTATTCTACTGCTAATGCAGTCATGAAAAGAGAGTGAGGAGCACCAAAGGGGAAGAGGCACACATGTTGCTACTAAAATAATGAAGGCAAAATGAGAAAAAGCAAAGCAAATCACTATTTTGAGATGCTGCCAGCTGATACAGTAGAACTACGGGATATGAATTCAATCTGATTTATGGGATAGGAACCCTTTTGCACAAAGGTATCAGACTAACAGGCTGGTATGCAGTCTTCCTTGGAATAATAGAGAAAGGCATCTCCAAAAGAGGTCACAGTTGTTTTGGAGATCTGTCTCTGCACTGGATAAATCACTCTCTGGAGGTGATTTCCTGTCTCAAATAAAAAGCAGGGAGCCTATTTCTACTTTTGACTAGAYATTTTAAGATTTGGAAAGCTGAAAGTTCAGCAAATCTCAACAGAAAGRGTTAATATTTGCCTATACCAGCCTTCCCAGTTTTCAATTTTTGGATCTTAAACGATTTAAACTAATGACACCAGCTCTCAGTTTCCCTGGGAAAGTTAAAGTATAGGCAGGCAAGCTTAGATCCTAAATGATTATTTCTATTTTCCACAAAATTTGCCTTCTTACATAATAGAGTATCACACTGGGAGCATGTGTGGAAATGATCATCTTGTGCTTTTTGCCTGAGAGCACTGCAAGGGAATTTATGCCACTGCTCAATGTTCTACTGCAAGAAACCTCATATTGCAGACAACTTATCAAGAGGAAACCCCCGAGTGAGACTTTTATAGCCCTCTGCTGGAGATTTGCCACCAACCTCCTMTAGCAATGGGATCCCACACCACGAGTATTCCCCATTCTGATTCTTTTCTTCTTTTCTGATTTTATCTATATCAAAGGAGAGGRAAAGCCCTGTAATGGACCACAGTGGGGGAAAAGTGGTTTCAATTTAATTATTCATAATGCAATTTTGCAGCAACTACATCATGTGTTAGCTAAATTCTTAACTGCTTTTAAARTGGAGACAAGGATGTCACAAGTGCATCTGCTGGGGGTGTCTCTGTGGATGGGAGATGACTGAGAGCTCTGAGCTGATCCTGCATTCCTAGAAATAATTGCTTCATTACTTGAATGAGTTACCTCGAGCTGAGCTGATGTCATTCTCCATCTGTTTCTGTGCATTTGCTGAACCAATGCCACTGGACAGCAAGGAAGAGCTCTGTGTAATGTGAAAAACTCAGGAAGTCARAGCCTCAAGGTGCTGAGGAAGCTGGAGCTTCTCTGGCTTCAGTCAAAGGCAAATTTGAAGGACAAAGTACAAGGTTTRTATTCTCAATATATGGGCTTAATTTTCAGCACTGCCTCAGACTGACAGCWTCAGACATCATGTAACTGCTTCTGGCCTTCAAACTACAGGTGTAAAATGGGAATTGTAAAGATGATGATTGCCTTCCATCTCACTATTTTTTATCTGATTTCATTTTTGGATTAAGAGTTTCCTCTTGATGTTTGTAGCCTTGCACATACATATATACTCCACACTACTTGTCAGTACTTGCAGATTTATTTAATAAAGTTGGATTATTATTACGTATTTAATATCCAATCCTGTGGATTTTTTCAATATTTCAGGGTCTGTGAAAAATATGTCTGGGAAATATATGGATGGACCTCTTCTACTTAAAGTTTCTGGCTTCAGCTCCACTCAGCCTGTGTATGAAATGATGCATTTCTTGGAATAATGGCAGTAACACTGCAAAATTTKCTTGGATCTGTGGAATATGGGTGCAAATGCTGTGCCTCTAAATTGTCCTTTCAACAGATTATATTTTGCAGTTACAATGAGTGTGAACACCTCAGATTTATTTGGTGCTCTCAGAAATCTTCAGATTGAGAGGTCCTTCTCATCTTTCCAAAAATTGCATTTGTCACTTTATCTCAAGGATATAAAATAGGAATTTCCCCAYCAACAGCATCCAAACAAACACGTGAGCAGATTGCTCAGCTGCAGCTCTCAACAGGGATGGCAGAGCTGTGTTGCAGAGCTGTTGTGACTGCCAGAGGATCAAAAGAGTCAAGGAGAGAACAGAACATGTATAACTGGCCCAGGTCACTTCAGATGAGGAAAGAAACTGTGTGGTCAGCATCTGTATTTTTTTGTACTGGCTCCTCTTTATTGATAAGCACAGAGAAGGCCACCATKACTGCCTTGTCTGGACCAACATGAGCTGCAGATTTTTGCTGCATTTAGATTTGTGTTCTGGAACTGGTTTGTAGCAGAGAGTTCTTGTCATGGTCCTGTCTACTCACATCCTTAGAAGATAAGACATTACTCAGTCGAGTGTTTCACTAAAAATATTGAAAGTCACATCTTATTGTCTTTCCAGGGAAAATTCCTTCCTTTAAGGTCCCAGTCACCATCCTTAGAAGTGGCATAACTTGAGTCTCAGTGTGGGGAAACTTTGATATTAAAAATATTGTGGCTTTTCCAAAGGATTCGCTGCATAGGAAAAGACAAACAGTGAATGCACAGAACTAACAAGCACGAGTCTAATGGTGAATTCTCACCTGGATTAAACATTGGCATAGTTAAGGGACCAAAAATTGAGTAGGGTAGATTGAGGCAGTGCAAAAGCAGGACAACAAATGGAAGTACAGTGCCAGGCCTAATCTTGTCCACATTTTGTATTGACATGATGACCARGAGGAGGGGAACCTAAGAAAAGTGTACAAATAAAAAAGTGACACCAGACTGGGAGCACTGATCAATACTAACAAGGCAAGAAACCGGATCAAAGCTGACCTTGAAAGATTGCACCAGTTCTTTTTCCAAATTACTTCTGAAGTCTTTTATGGGAAAGGAAAAGGACATGTAAACCCTGGAGAGGCAGGGAGCCTAATTAACGTTGGGACTTTTAAAGTGCAGACTGAAAGCTTCCAAATACCAGCCAGAGAGGTAATATCAATGAAACACTTACCTGTGTGATGATCCATCACTGCTTAGAAAGCATTGTGCTGGATGGATGACAGCAAAGAGGGAAAAAATGAGAGAATCAAATCTATAGATAAACAGCACAAACTGAGGATGTCAGTGAGAGAACTCTTGAATGGGGACAGAATCTGTGAGCTTTGGTGTTGATTCCCTGGAAGCTTTGCAGGTAAGGGAAAATACAGCAAAAAAAYCTCTTAATATATCTGGTAACAGGTAGAAATTAAAATGTCTGAGTAATATAAAATAAATGAAAGAAACAGGAAATCAAGCTGAGACCACCAACTGGCATGGAAATTGTCAGTGCACGTGGTTCCAGGTTGTGCCTGTAATTGCAGTCAGTGTTAGATTTGGTGATTTTTCTGTCATTTGCTCCTGCTTTCAAAGAAGCAGGTAAGAGCCACCTGTATGTATCATATTCAGCTAAAGCTGGCCAGAGGATAATTTGACTTTTTAGCAGCTTTCCAGACATAAATGTTTATATTCAATCTGCACTAGAATAAAACCTAATTCCCTGTTACATTTTTGCAAAATGAATTTGATCTGGAGCACTGCATTTTTAAATCAGAAACATTCTGTTAAAATCTGTGAATAAATGAAAACTATGTCATATCAGAAGTTTTATTGTGGGACAATGCTGAAATAGGAGTCTTGAAAGAGACTTTTTGGGTTATCCAACTTTTGTGCTGTCAGAGTCAATGGGTTGTACAGCATTATGCAAAACAAAAAAAGTGCTCTGTTTTTAAAGAGCTATTCCAGACTGAGGATTTTATAATCATTATTTCAATATTTTGAAAGAGTCTTCTGATCTCCAACCTGCCTWATCTACCAGCCAATTCATCTTATTTATTCTTTTATCTGTATTCACCTTTAGATTTCCTGCCTCTGTGTTTTCTCATCAAGGGTGGCACTTCTTTGCTCTGCCAACCTGCACAAGCCAAGAGCTACTTATATCTTGTAAAACAGGTTATTTACATCTTGTAAAACATCCATCAATTTAATGAAGTCACAAAAATTAGTTCCAAATGGCATATTTGGACTCAGTGAGTGAATTTGGAGCTCCCAGAGCTCATGTTTTGAAGGTTTAGCTCTTTTGTCTTTGTCCATAACCAAGAAACTTCTTTCCCTCATGCTCAAGGAAATCAGAACTATAAATGTAATTATGGGACTGTAGGACCCGAACCACTCCTAAAAAGGACAAATACCAGAAGTGTCAGCACACTGAGAGCCTGACCTAAAGACAGCTGCAGTGAGTAAAAAACCTCCTTGGTCTGCACAGGCTTTAGTTTGGCCTCCAACAATCCTCATGTTTAAAGGCAATAATCAGTCACTCATGCATTTCCTTGGACACCTGGCTGTGCAAAGGYAGAGCAGAGCAAATGGGTGTCTTGAATTCCTATGGTTGGACCAAAAATGCCATGTCCTRTGGCACAAAACAGGGATCCAGCAGCAACACGAGCTCCCAGAGCTGCTCAAAGACCATGTGTGATATATTAATGAGTTTCTGTCAGTGTCAATGTCTCTGCACTGCCCTGTAGTTTTGAGTCCCATACCTAGTAGATATTCTCATTTTTAAAAATATCTATCACTTCTTATCTCACTCTCTAAGCACTTTGCAGCTGGATCTGAGGGGTTTATATGCTTCTGCACTTCTCTAATGTTTGGCAAACTCCAGTTTTGCCTTGTGACAGAGACAAAATGCTGTATTTATTTGCCACAGGTGACAAGTAAATGTCTGCCTGACAGTGTTGTGACATCCTTTCAGAGATATTCATTTGGAGAAACAGTAGGCTGCTTTCCCACCCAAAGAAGCCATGCTTATCTTGAAACACCCATAATGATCCTCCTCATCATCATCACTGTCATCATTCTCATCATCATCACATGAAACCAATGCTCCAKCCACTTTATAGACCTCAAGTAAAATGCTGTTCAATTTTTTAATCTAATATCTGATTATTTAGTGACACTGAACACAAAAATAACCTCCCAGTGACTTTATCTRTGTATTTCTTCTGCTGGGGAGTGTTTCTTAGATCAGTTACAAATGCATTCCCTGTTTTTCTGCGGTCAGTTCCTTGTCATTACACTTTATTTTTTGTTCACAATAAAATATTTGAAATTTTATCTTAAATTTACATACTGCCTCAATCTAGCTGCTTGGGTAAAACTATGGAAAGAACCAACAGTTCCAGTCCTTYTCAAAGAATAAGGATATTTATAGAGGCAAATAACATCTTTTGCTGAACCACCTGGTATGACTTGAAGAAAAAGATGAGATCTAAGACATGCAGGTCCTTCCTTAGTTCTTCTGTATCTCGTCTTTGCATTGCTAAAAATTCTCAAAAAATTTTAAAACGTGGTATAGTAATTAATGAATAAGTAATAAGTTAGTCTACAAATCAAATTGCTGGGCAGTATTGTAGGCTCATATTATTATATCAAATTTTGGTCTGAAATTTAAAAAGCATCTTTTGTAYAATGAATGTGTTTGAGGGTTAAAAGAGGGACAACTGTGTTATTGTTAATAGGAAATGGAAATGGAACTGAAAACTATAATTTGTTACTGTAACCTAAMATGAAAACAACATGATTTCAGCAGGATCAGAAGACAACTCAATGGCAAATAACTGTAAAGAATGAGAACTTTACCAAAAGTGTGAGTTCTGTTATGGAGGCAGATTTACCTATGCTATGTTGTTAAGACAAATTTTACAAAATATTATATTTACAAAATACATATTATACACTTCTAAAAAATTTTAGTACCTGGTAAAATGTTTATTGATAGTAAMTTTTGAAGAATAAATAAAGTTGGAATGCTGACCACTTAAAGAAAGAACTAATATGACAAAAAKGTCAGAAATATAATGTAGATTATATTGGTATGATAATGTGGAAAGGGTAGAATAAGAACTGGAGCTGATTAATTTCTGTGTTAATTAAAATATTGATGAAATTTAAGGATTATTGCTTCCAAAGCACTGGGTAATACCATGTCTAAGGGACCTGTCTCTTCCCTAAACCAGCACACTGTTATAGCTTTGTACATTTTCCTAGGTCATTAACCAAGTCTAAATTGAAGACAAAGTGAACACTGTACAGCAYTTCTTCCCTGCTGCTGATTTAATGCCCCTTCACCCCAAAATCTCCTTGTGGGGACCAGGGCAGAGAGATATCTTTCACTGAACAATGACATGGGGGMCATCCCAGCTCTCTGAAACCTGTGGGACTTTTCCATGTGATCCACCTATGGGCTCAGCATCCTTTCCCTCTCCTCTGTTGAGTTATTAAAAGACAAAGAAGAGCAGCTGCTGCTGTAGATGTAAAAAGTTGACAAATTTACAATAGGTGATGCCACCTGTGCCTGCCTAATTTAATCACAGCCCAAACAATCTGCCRTCCATTTACAGAGGGGACAATGTTCAAGAGCATCCCAAAGTGACTCAGGAGCAGGAGGGTGAGGAGCAGTTTGCTCAAACACCCTCTTGGCTGCAAAGGAAGTTTACAGAATGTGGCTGGTGGACATGAAAAAGCCTTTCCCTGCTTTTATGTAGAGTGGGGRAAAAAAATGTGGTAAACAGCTAACAAAAACACCATATCCAACACTTTGGTGCCAGATGGATTCATCTGCACAGTGTTATGTGAGCTGCTGCTGATGCTGATCCATCTGCAGTGAATGCTCCTTGCCAGTTGCTTGGCTTCCAGAGTGTTTGGGAGGCCAGGCCAGGGGAGGAAGAAGCTCCTTTGTTGTACAGGCACCGCATCTCATCCCATCTGGGTCAYCAGAAACTGATGCCTTGAGAAGGCTGACCTGTGACAGCTGTCACAAGGGTTTTTGGAATGAAGGAAGAGACGTAGATCTAGATCCTTGACTCTATTACAGAAGGCTTGATTTATTATTTTATGATATATATATACTACATTATAACTATGCTAAAAAGAAAAAGAAAGGAGAGTTTCCAGAAGCTGCTAAGCTACCTAAGAATAGAAAAGAAAGAATGATAACACACGAGCTGGCCTTGACAAACTCCGAGAGCTAGCTCTGCTGTGACTGGTCACGGAACCAAAACATCCACAGCAGACCAATCACAGATCCACCTGTTGCATTCCACAGCAGCAGACAATCTATTGTTTACATCTTGTTGCTGAACTTCTCCGCTTCAGCAGGAAAAATCCTAAAGAAAGGATTTTAGTGAAAAGGATGTCTGTGACACTGACTTAGAACAGAGGCTGGACAGAATTAAAGAATAAAGTAGGGTTTTCTTAAAAGGATCTCCTCAATGGATCCACCTTGGGCAGCACAAGAGCCCAGCCAGGGCTACACCCAAGATGAACCAAAATGGTCACAAAATGCACAACTGCTCATGGGGTCTCTCACTTTAAATTCTGGTCCATTTGCATATTGGAGTTAATTATCCAATTACAGCTTTAGGTTATGAAGTTCCATTCTTCTTGTTTTTCTCTCTTCAGGCCACGTTGTTGATGCTCTTGGGGCTGAGATTTGGATCATTTGTCCTTGGTCCCCAGCTAGAGCAGGAATTTTTTTCTCCCTACTCTGTGCAGAGAGCTCACCATCCCCTGCTATGAAGCTCAGACCCACACACTAAAGCAGCACAGAATCTGAAAAATATAAAAGCTCAAACCTGAGGCATCCATAGAAATGTATTTTCTGCTGGTCCTTCATGGACTCACCTACAACAGCCTCCTCTCCACTTCTATAGAGTTATTTCACTACAATTATGTTTGTTCATCCCTCTGATTCTGTATGATGGCTGGCTTCCAAATTCCAAATATCCATGTGCTCTTAGGTTTATAATTTTGCAAAATTTCTTGTAAAATATTCAGTTCAACTTTAATAAAAAACCTTCACAGCCCAGAAAAGAAGACTAAATACCCTTGAGACTCTTACAGTGCTTAACTTGTGGTACGAAGGCAGCAGCTGTGACTGTGACCTGTTACTAAAAATGTTTGTAGAAAAATACTTCAGTCAAATCTGGGTATAATTTTCATCACTTTACAACATATTTTCATATTTAGGCAATGGTTGAAATTTTTTTTGTTGGGATTTAGGTTTTATTTTGATTGTTTTGCTTTCTTTTCTATTTTTTTCCCCATGAACAATATCTCACCACAGAGAAAAATACAGGGAAGGGGATTTTTTTTTCCTCCCAGTAGACATAGTTACTCCACATTGACATCTGAAGTTTTAATTTTTTTTAAAACTCTAACTATCCTACTTTAATTTSTGGTGAACTTCTCTAAAATTGATCCCACAGAATTATTTGGATTTTTTAAAATTTCTTTATTGTAACGAGAATTAAGCAACCTTGTCTAGACATAAAATCAGTTGATTAATAACTGATAAACATTTTTAAGAGATGCACTTTAGTAAGCTTTGATTTAAATAGATAAAGAATATCCTCTTTTTTTCTCAAATAGGTTTTTGGAAATGTTTGATGCTTGGGTTTTTGTTTACATGTACTGTGCTACTTTTTCTCAGGGTTGCTTATTCGTATAATTTAAACTTACAGTGCTCAATTGGATGGATCAAGACTTAAATCAGACTTTTAGCTTTGACTTGTATTTTATCTATCAATTATGAGGTTACAAAGAGATAAGGAAACACAAAAATATTTTTTGTAATGATGTATGATCACTAGTAGCTGCAGCTCTTCAGAGTTTGTGGAATCCTGTGAAACCAGTCAGACTTTTTTTTTTTTTTTTACTGTTTTAACTGAAACTCCATCTGATCCAGCCAGGAAAATTTATCAGTAGAGTTTTGACTGATATTTTGAAACTAGTCTCACTTAAAGACTRAAACTCAAAAAGATTATTCTCACTAAATTAAGAAGGTAATTAAAAATGTATATCTATATTACTTTAACTAGTCTATAAATGATATTATATTTTTCTKCACTATTTCAATATAGCCCTTCTGTAGTCTGCCATAAAGCATCATTTAATGAGTAAAATTATCCTAATGTATGGGTTATGCTACAAAAGCATCCTTCCTCTTTGAAACCCCTCTTTTCATAGTCCTTCAGGCCAGAAGTCTATTCCTAATGAATGAATAAACTAATTGGAGTAATTTCTAATTCATTTCAGACCATCTTTCTTCAGGGGATATGATTGTAAATGAATAGATCTAAGACTAAGAAAAATAAAGAACCAGTAAAGTTATGCTTCAAAGGCCATTTACATCCCCTTGTGTATTTTTATGGTAATGTCTCTTTTGTTTCCCATTTTTCTGTTTCCACTGAAAGCTAAAACCCATAAACGAAATCTTTAAAAAATCTTAACAGGGAAATGTGTCAAAACATCAAAAACCTTTAAAAAGGTTTTTGAAATCTGAAAGAACCTGAAACAGAAATTAAAGTTTAAAATGGCACAGTACCATTCAGTGATAGTAAGAGGTGTATGTTTGGAAAGGGTGAATCATGGGTTCTATTTATATACATAAATATCTCTGTATGGGTGTTATATATTCTATAATAAGAATATTGAACTGGGCAGATTCAATCGAAACAAAATAGGAAAATTCAGAGAACCAAATKAGGAGAAAGGCAGGACTTTTATTTAAGGTCAGATATTAAAGGAGTTGTCTCACAGTTTTTAATTTGCACACAACRGTGATAACTTGGAGCTTAGCAAAGCTTTTTGTACACTTTGTTCTGTAAATATGCATTTGAGGGAAAGGTAAATCCAAAATAATCTGTAAGACAATATCTGATTAATTAACTGAATATTTTTTTAATTATTCTGAATATTTTGAGAAATGGGGAAAGGAAAAGTAAAGGGAGAATATTTCCCCCAACTTTTTGAAATTAAAGGATTTGCCTTTTTTCCACATGACTATTTTGCAGCCTACATTTGTTTAAATCTATTATATCTTGAGAAAACTAAAATCATCCAAAAATGAAAAAAAGAGAAAAATACCCCTTGAAATGCAAATTTTTAGACTTTCCAGTGTTCTTTTGTCAATTACAAAACATTAAAAATAATTTCCTGTAATCCTACTTTGGTTTGAGCTGAAATATCTTTTTCGTTTTCACTATCAAATTAAATTAAAATACCAGATCAGCACAGTACTTTGGTTTTTGTTCTCTTCRATCAAGGYCTTGGATGTCAGGTCATTAACTTCMTGAGCTGAACTTTTGCCCAGCAATGGTATTTTCTGCATTGCCATGGAGAAAAAGATGGGAAGCAGGCTTTGGTTAGAACCCCTGAGAAGCAATTATAACCCCCAGGTTATAACCTCTGAGAAGAAATTTTGCTTAACCTCCTCACCCACTCAGAGCAGCTGTCTCAGGAAAAGTTTTTCACAGTGTGGGTCAAACTGGTTCTCCTGCTTTAAGTGCACCTAAAGAAGTGTACTCAACTTAAAATACTTCTGTAATACATCAGGCTAAAATACTGATGTGATGTATCTGGAATTCAGGTGTGTGATGTAAAGAAGAGAAGGATCTGTGTGGTGCAGGTTGCTCACACCTCAGACACTCACTCTTTATTCAGGGTGTGATAGCTCTGTCCCCACTCTCTGAATCAGTCAGGGAGAGTGGTTACACAGCAGGAGCAGAGAAAAATCTTCAACTCTTTCTGAGAATATTTATCATTAATATGTCTTGGAAGCATCAGTACATAGGATGGCATGTGCTGTACAGGAGAGAAATTAGTTTTGCTTTCATATCCAGTTGAAGATGTGCTGAAATCTGGGTTATTTTTATTTTAAACCTTTAAGCAACGTACAAGCTGTGCAGTTATCCTGATGGAGTGTAGCAGCAAACTGGGGCTGCAAACTCCTCTTTGCACAGTCCAGCTCCTGGCATGCTGCACAGGCTAATGAGAAAAATAACAGAAGCTTCACAATTATTTTCCTCCTTTCTGGCACTGGCTGGGAGCAGAGTTAATTGTTATTCTTTCTCCAGGGTAACTGTCAGCCCTTAACTCGTGACTGAAGTTGCTGCTCCCTGAGATAATGGAAACAAACAGGGGCCAGAGTTTACAGAAATTGGTATTTGTCAAGTGTTCATAGGCACTTCACCTGGTGCCTGCTGGGAGCAGAGAGATGGGGAAGAGGCTGCTTGGTTAACCTCATTTTCTCTGCTGAGTGGACTGCAGGCATGTGTTTTAAAAAYCCTTGTCAAGGCTCGAGCACTCACGTGTCTGTAGCTCAGCTGCCACGAGCCCTGCTGCTCTCATGTGCCTTTTGCTGGCTGCTGCCAGTTTATCCCATTAACCTGGCCAGGGCTCTGCAGGATGCCAGGTCAGAGTTCCCCCACAGTCCAACACCTCCTTAAAAGTCAGGAGTGTCTCCAAATAAACTCATAAGTCTGTTTGCCCATTTAGGAGAAAACAGGAAAAGTTTTCAGAGATCTGCTCTGAATTAATCCCACTTAACTTCAAGCTTGTGACTTGATCACCTCATTGCTCATGGGTTTCTTTGTAGGCAATGAAAGGAGCTGAAAACTCCAAAGAAAAACTAAAATTCCTGTGTAAACTGTCATGGGTCTTCTGTCTCTCTTGATATCATRGCKTGACCCTGAATTAGAAAATTAATCMCCACTACAGAGTGGCTGGGACAGTGAATTTTCTGGGATGAATTTTTTTTTGTTGTTTTTATTTCTATTCTTAGTCTCTAAAGAACCCTGACTCCTATTTCCATGGTCTGCTAAATTACTGTAATTGTCACTACCTCATGTTCTAGTGTGTATGAAAATGCACAATATATCCTTGTATGCATAACCATGTAATTTTCTAATCAGCTGTAGTCAGACATGGCTTCAAATTGTGACCCCAAAAATAATTTTAATATTTAAGAACAGAATTATTTTTCTTAATAATTTCAATTCAGATTGTAATTTCTCCAACAGCTGCAGTTTCTTCCTAGCTGTGCCTCTTTGAAAAKCTACTGAATGCAATTTATGGGTTAGCAAACACAGATTTTTAATTTGCACTAGGTAATAACTGTTAAAATAATGATTATGTACAAATAAGTTTCCAAAAAAATGACTTTCTGTTTGTTTCTCCTGATTCTGTAATATATATTCCTTGCAATATATATTCCCACTGTATTTCTCTCTTGGGGCTGTTTTGTGATGATTAATTCCTCAGATCTCTCAATAACATTTAAGGATACAATGCCTTTCCTTATTTGGTGATCTATTTAATTAAGTTTGTCACAGACTTTACTTTTTCAGTATATTTTATTCTTCATCTTTTTACACACTTGTTTTACATCAGAAAATATTCTGATTKAATTACTTTAGGAAATAAATTACAGGCACAATACAAACTGCTGTCTTTTTATGGATTGCAGGGAGAGGTACAAAAAGGTGACAAATTGTCTTTTTCATAATGACATTTTCAGCAGAGCTGAAGACCAAAACAGTACAGATCTGACCAGTAGGTAAACACATTTTGCATAACGGATCAAATAATTCCTGACCATTTTGAGTGGAAACAGTCACTTACATGGTGACCGTAATCCTCATAATTTATAAAAATTAAAATGTAATTAGCTCWGAACAATGAATGGCTGATTAAAAACAAAAAAAAACTATCCCCAAACAGAGTAACCTTGTATTTAGTATAATAGGTATTTGTAGAACAGCTCACTCTGGTTTTTTATCTCACATTCTCCTATCTCAATGRCATGATTTGCCACTAATWAAGTAGAAATTATTTMATTTTTTTGTTTACAGTMAACTTTAYTAGCAAAAGTTAGAGACCAGTGCAYTGTGTAARGTGCTCAGCTTAGATGATTATTTTTGTAACAATTCAGAAGAGAATATTTCAGGTGTATARACACAAGAGTTGCCTCAGGTATAAGATTTTGAGTCCCTGTGCCCTGATTGRAGGAAGGTTCCTGGTTAAAGGCTGGGGGAGTGAGTGGAGGTCATGGACCTGGTATGTTCAAGTGAGGTCAAAAAGAGAATCAGGTTAGGGTTACTTGGTCAGCTCTTGGACTGAGAYACTTGGAATGAGGAGAAAGTAGGAAGAGAGTTGTAATTATCAGCACAAAATATTTCAGAAGAGGGAATCAACAATAATGTATCGTATCTCTACAGAATCAGAGCATCCTGAAATCACAGAATGTCTCGGGTTGGAAGGGATCTTAAGGATCACCCAGTTCCAATCCTGCTGACAGGGCAGGGACACTTTCCTCTATCCCAGTTTCTCTAAGCCCCATCTAACCTGGCCTTGGAACCTTCCAGAGACATCTGGGGCAGCCACAGCTTCTCTGGGCAGCCTGTGCCTCACCCCCCTCACAGTAAAGAATTTTTYCCTAATATACAATTTAACCCTATCCTCTTTCAGTCCAAGCCCATTACCCCTTCTTCTGTCACTCCAGGCTCTTGCAAAAGTTTGAGTTGTCCTGTCCAACTTCCTTGCAGGCTCCCTTCAGGCACTGAGAGGCCACAATTRGGTCACTTTAGAGCTTCTGTTCTCCAGGCTGAGCAACCCCAACCCTCYCAGCCTTTCATCATACCAGAGCTGCTCCATCCATCCCTCTGATTATGGGAATAAATCACACAGGACTCCATGTTCTTCATGGTAGAAAAAGGCTAAAGGAAAAAGTTATTCACAAAACTCCTTTAATGCAGTTTTACAGACCTTGTGTGGSACTCCAATTGGTTGGTAGTTTTCTTGMMAATTACTTGATTGGTTAGTGACAAGTTGTAATTCTRTATTGATTGGTCACTCAAACTCTGGGTGTYTACGTGCAGGGAGAGTTGTTTATTTCATTTTTCTATCTAATGGTGTAAAACCAGTTTAGTTTAATGGTGTAAAAATGGTTTTCATTTTTCTATCTAATGGTGTAAAAACAGTTTATAGAGATGCAAGCTGTTTTTTACCCAGGGATAGATTGTTATATTAACAAATTGCTCACAACAGGATTGCTTTCAAACAGGAACTTGCAAAATTCTGGCTTGACAAGGCCAGCCACTGATTCCAGGGGAGMAGACTTGGTTTTGTGAAGCCTTTCTTTATGATTTTTATACCAGATTTCTATATTCTGATAACCTTAGTGCCTCCTCTGGATTCACTCCAGCAGCTCCAGGTCCTTCCTGTGCTTGGCCCCCGAGCTGGAGGAGCTCTGCAGGTGGGGTCTGAGGGCAGAACCCCCTCCCTTGACCTGCCCATACAGCCTTGGATGCAGCCCAGGACACACCTGGGGCTCTCTGGGCTGCAAGGGGATGTGGCTGGGCCATGCCCACCCACCAGCACCCCAATCCTTCTTCCTAGGGCTGCCCCACCTGGTCACCCCCAGCCTGTGCTGACCTTGGGCCCCCACCCAGTGCAGCACCTAGCCCTGGCCTTGTTGAACCTCMTGAGAATCCCAGAAATCTCATTTCCAAACAGCAGCAGGCTGGTTTATGAAGCAAAGGCTGGTTACATCCCTAATTGTGTAGATTCTAAGCCATGCAAAAGTCAACCAATGTGAAAAATAATGGGTTTTAGTCAGGTCCTGAGAATTGTCTCGGGCAGATTTTCAGTTTTTCTGGGTARTGTATGTGCAATATTCCCCACCAGCCACTGCACAATATTTATAAACCTGTTCTGTCATCAATGATATTTTAGATTTGTCTCCAGATGTGCTGTTTTCCTACTCAAAAAGCATCCTTACTTAGATGAAACACATTTATGAAAGAAATCAAATGCCACTAGGGGAGTTCTCTATATGAGCCATGACTCCTAAGGCTCCAGGTCTTCAACACATAAATTTTAATTGGCTTATGTTGCCTTGTGTTGCCAAGAGCTTTCTGCTGACATAACGATCAAAATTTTTTTTAAACTCTGGACTTATCCCCAAATGTAAAAGCATTATTTGAGTTTAGTGTTCAGAATCCACAACACAAATAAAATGCTACCACAAAACTTTAAAAGAGCCAGATCAGTACAAATCTTTTTATTGTGTGAAAGCCTTTTTTATTCTGTTGGTTTTTTGTTGTTGTTGTTTTTCTTTTAACCACATGCTGCCTGAAATGTACCAGTAAACACGGGAGGGTGAAAAGATTTAGGTAAATTATAAAAAGATAATAATAAATGACATAATAAATGATAAATTGTAAAAAAACATAACAAATCAATTACAAAAGATAGCCAACTTTTTTAATTACAGTGGAAAGAAAAATTAGTGGATTTTCATAAGAACATACACAGATTAAAATTTCCAAAGGGAAAGTCTTTAAAAGGATTAGATGTGCATACTCACAGGTGGATTAACTGCTATGAATATAAAATGTCAGCTCTGTTCCAAGTCTGTAATACCAAGAATATTGAACAAATCCTCTTGTCACTTAACAGAGAAAGAAGTCTGAAAGCATCAATTTTAGCAAGAACTTAAAGAACAAACACAGCTCAGAGAGTAATTAATTATAGAAATGGGATCATCCAAGAATTCCCTCTGTACATCTTACAGGGAAAGATGATGGAAGAGTTTTCATGGACCATATCCAGTTCAAAAACCAACCTCTCTGGGARGCAGGGGAGTCTATTACATTTTAATAGTCTAGACAGGCAAAAAAWAAGTGAAGATAATATTCCAGTAAATTCCCAGAGAAGGAAATTTTGAGCAAAACACTAAATTTCTCCTGGTCTTCAGTGTGTGAGCCCATCTGAAGAAGGAAGCACAAAAAGACATTCAGGGACAGACAGAGGGAAAAAGCARTAGGGAAAATCAGAATTCACAGCTKAAGGAAGCAAGATTCAGACCCTACCACACCCAGCCACTGCTCCCTTTTGGAGCCAATGTGGAGATTGTTGCATCAATGTCTCTGCTCCATCCCCTGCTAAGCACAAGTGCAAGGKAAGATGCCAAAGGCTCTGCAAAAAGGGTGGTTTTCCAAGGATTTTCGTGCAAATCCAGCAATTCTGATGATGAATCATCTGATCTTTACAATTTTAAGACAACACCATCAAGAATCTGGTTGTCCTCATGTAATTTATTCAGAGATAATTTAGACTCAAATATCCCATTCTCCYGAATAAAGGTTTAAAGTAAAAGTAGCAGCCATGGAATATCCCCTTCAGACTTTGACCCATAACTCTACAAAGCATTGTCTTTGATTAATCRTGTGTGTGCTCTGCTTGTTCTCCTGATAACTAATTCCTCATTCTGGTTTCCCCATCATCTGTGGCATTTCTGCTCTGATTTATGGACTGTATTGTATTGTCACAGTCACTGGAGCTTTTGAAGGAAGGAGGCATAGAACTGAAATATTGCTCTTACAGTCAGGAGGCAGACCCTGAAAAAAACATGCATGAAGCTTAAAAAGGAAACTGAGGTTTTTTGGGTTTTTTTTCCCCTTCTGATTTCTTGAGCCCTAAAGCATAACAATTCCAAAGTTTTCTTTAAACTGCTTAATGATATGATTCCAGAAGCTATGGCTGTTAATTGCCAGATTCCCAATAAAAATCACAAAACACAACCCTAAATAATAGATTTTACTTTCTCTCCACAAATTTGTGTGATTTAGTGGAGGAAGGTAGGGAAAAAAATGAGTTTTCATTTCACTTAAGTAACAGTTTAACAACTTGTGAAAATCAGCTTAAACTGCTGGAGAAAGCATGAAATGAACATTTCCAGAACACAAAGATAGACAGAATTTTTGTATTATAACAATTACTGCATATCACAGGAAATGAGATATTTTGTCCCAGCAGAGAGCAATCTGATTGTGTAAGGCACTCAAGGTGACAAGAGTGATAATAAAACCTCTCATGACAAATTAGCAACTGCAATATTATATCAGCTCATCTGCAGCACCAAGGCTGCAGAAGCTGAAGTACAAATACACGTGTGTTAAATTTACCATTAGCATTGCTTTCACTGACTTCCTTTTCTCAGTCACAGGACACCTCTGTGTTCAATTCAGTTGGATTCAGAAACAGAAAAAAAGCAGAATACACTCCTGAAATCCCATTTAATTCCTTAATCACACAAATTCAATGGGAGGAAACTGAGGTGGGAAAAGAAAGCTATCAGGYTATTCAGACATGATTTGCCCTTTGTGAAACCACTTTGGTTGTCTCTCATCACCTCTGTCATCCACATACCTTCCAGGTGTTCCAGGTGAATCCATCCCATGATCTTACCAGGCATGGAGGTGAGGCTGACTGATGAGTAATTCMAAGGTCCTGCTTTTAACCATTTTTTAAAGATGTTAGGATGTTTGGTCAGTGAGTGGAAAAAGCTGCCCAGAGAAATGATGGAACCACCCTTGGAAATGTTCAAGAAGCACGTGTATATTGTATTTGCAGGGAAACGTCCCRATGAAGGCAGGAATRATGAATCTGACTCCRTGTTCTCAGAARGSYAATTTATTAYKTTATKATACTATATKATATTAAAGAATACTATACTATACTRAAGAATACAGAAAGRATACTTACAGAAKGCTAAAAAGATAATAATGAAAACTCCTGACTCTCTCCAGAGTCCTGACACAGCTTGGCCCTGATTGGCCAAAGAGTGAAAACAACTCACAGCAGAATCCAATGAACCAATCAATCACCTGTGGGTAAACAATCTCCAAACACATTCCACATGAGCACAACACAGGAGAAGCAAATGAGATAAGAATTGTTTTAATTTTCTCTGAGGCTTCTCAGCTTCCCAGGAGAAAAATCCTGGGAGAAGGGATTTTTTTTCAGAGAACGTGAATGCCACACACATATTATGTGTGTGGCATTTGGGAATATGGCTTGGTGGTAAATGTGCTCATTTATTGGGAGGTGGAGGAACAACTTCTGTCTTCCTCTTCTGACTAATGTATTAGTAAGACCCACTTTGGGGTACAGACCCTGTTTTTTCAAATGTGTCAATACATTGAAGAATAATTTTGCCTCCTGTTTTTCTCCCAGATTCTAATTTCTTAGCCTTTCATTCACTGTGTGTTGCCTCATCTGGTTTTGAGCAGATCAGCTAATTTCCTCTGCTCTAAGTACATGTGCTTTGGTTATATCTGCAGTTCTAAAATCTGAATTGTTGTGAGGGACCTCAAGTGGTCATTAATTCATCCTGCTGCTCAGGAATGCCTAATACACAGTSAGCTCCCTGAATATTCTCTTTTTAAAATGAACATCATGATGTTCCTGTCTGTCTATTCCTCAAGCTTAATGATGTTCATCTGATTGTGTTTTCCTTAGATTTTCCTTGGACTCCTTGGCASTACAGATTTTCATGAAACCTACTTGAAAAAGAAAGGGAACTTTCCAAATGTGTTTTCTGCTTCCTATTTTGTGAAATTTTATGGAAAATACAGATTTTGGCAAAGGAAAAGGAAATACTTGTCAGGAGGGCTGGGGGCAAGGTACTGKGGAATTCAGGGGCTCTTTGGTCCATTAGGGTGCATCCCATTGCCCCCAGTGAGACAGCAGGACACAATTCAGAGAAGAAAACTCAATTTCTGCATGAACTCTGCCATCTCACAAGTGGCARTTTTGCCTGATAGACAATGAGACCAAGCCCTACACTCCCTCCATGTAAGTATCATCATTAATGCAAAGGATAAGGAGTAATTATTATTGCTGGTTTGTCACAGAAAGCAAACCACACTAAGTGATACCATAGGCACAGCGATATAATTTGGCACACAATAGRACATAACACACATCCAGATGGCCACTGACAAAGAGAAGGTTTTAAATGCAGCCAGGAAAAGCCCAGCCTCACTCCCATGAAGATGTGATTGAAGCCCCTGATTTCTGAATGCTCATGGAGCACTGGAAAGAGGAAAAAAACACTGTCAATATCCTTATCATTTCTCATTAGCAGCAGGAAACTAACAGAACCTTGCCACAGCATTTATCCTGCAATAATTGTAATTCTGATGGTGGGACATTTTAAATGCAGAAAAAAAAATCTGCCCCTAGAGACAGCTAAAAAAAAATATACCACTAATAAACATAGTGGTCCTAATGATAATTTGTTATCAGCTCACAACTATAACGAACATTTTGCTGTTAATGGATGGTACTAAGTGGAATATATAATGTAAGGACTCAAAGAGAGGTTTTACATTTCAGAAAGCAAGCTCTGCTCATGCTGCTCTAAAGCCATAGCAGAGCTATTCAGTGCTGTGAAGTCACAGAGATGATTGAGATAGAGATAGCTATTTAGAAAGCCAATCCAGGAAGCTGCAAGCATACTTTAATTCCACCTAAATATTATTTTAGTTACTGCCAGTTATTGCAAATATAAACTAATGTTCTTTTTACTTGTATCAGCTAAAGAAATATCATGATAGATTACATGAGTTATAGAAAAAAGCAGACTTATTCTGGCTTTGCTGTAACAGCAATTCAAATCACAARCCAGCATCAGTATTTTTCCTCCTGGAGTCTGAAGGCACATAAATATTAAAATGTAATTTGAAATTTCTGGCCAGGTCCCAGAACAGTATTGTTTATGCAGTGTTTGACAGTGCTATTCAAATAAATCAAGTAACAAATGTGTCATGATTACTGTTAAAGTGRAAACTGCAGCACTAACAACTATTAAGATAAATGATGCCATGTGTGGAAAGTATTTTATGGGTTCTCTGTCTCTGTGCATGSSTGYRCASSCATGCACAATCAGCTGTCTCCCAGGAAAATTAAAACTGCATCCAGGGATGAATATTGCAAACAACCAGCAATGACAACACATTCACTTGTTGTGCATGGGATAAAATAGACTTCTGCTGTGATATTTCACTGAATCTTGGCTGCTTTTGGGTAAGCTTAGAGTTTGGGGGTTTTTGTCTTATTATTATTTTTTCCTTAACAGACAGAAAGAAATTTGGCAGTAATCAGAGAAATACAAGGAGTTACTATAGCCAGCTGTCTGTTTCTTTTTGTAGCAGCATGTTGTTGGGAGATATTAAATTGTAATCAAAAGTAGAATTTAATCTCCAGCAAAAAGAAGGCTGGAATTAGAGGTTTAGGGAGGGACTGATCACGTTCAAGGCCCCATCTCCACAATGTGGATGTCTACAGCTGAGCCATTCAATTCTGTATATTGTCATGTGAGAGACACAGGCATTTTTAGAGAAATCATCTGGCCTATTTGAGATGTCTATATTTAGCCAATGTCACTGTGACACAGACTGAGCATTTCTGAGTGCCTGTGAGCAATGTTTGCAGTGGTGTCACATTATCTCCATTCAAGGCCTGCACCATGGTGTGTTGTTCTGGTGTCTCTGGCTACCTGAAACCAATGGCACATGGGAGCGTGGTTATTTTGTTGGCTGGACAAGGAGCTTAGAAACGTCTGGTTAACTGTCCTCACCTTCTAGTGGTAGCAGGAAGATGTCTGAGCCCAGGCAGTGTAAATTAATGCACATTKCAACTGGTGGGCAAACCTAAAATGCAGGAGCCTGACACAAAAAAAAATAAAAAGTTGATGAGGATCACAAACCAATAAGCACAGGCACATCTTTTATTGTTGTTGGTAAAAGATGTCAAGCTCTTAAGTCCTTTACCTGACTCTGCAGGGTGTCAGAATTTGCCTGAGATCACCTTGGCTTGCTCTGGTTTGTGGTTGTTTCTCTGTAGTACCAAATATCAGAGAGTCCCTTGAATGAGGAATTGTGTTCTAGTTTAGCTTTAGTTTGCAATGATAACAAGTTCAAGTAAAATTAGTAAACTGAGGACAACACCAGAGTAAAGGGTTGTYCAGATCGAGAAGGCACTTGTACAACAATTTTAATTTTATTATTAATTAAGTTTTACCATTATTATATCTGTAATTACACAGCCCAAATTAACTAGACTGCTAAAACTTCAATTGTGCTAACAATAAATTCATAGCTCCGTATATATGTTGTGCTCTCTTTTGGCCATAACAAAACTTTTGGTATAACAAGATACTAATGAGCTTGGGTAATTAGCTACCAACAGCAGGTTTAAAATCAGCTTGTTCTATCCTTACTTTTAGCTTTGTAAATAATAATGAGCCTAACATTCTCATCAGAAAATTGATTAGKGTACAAAGTCCACTGGCAGAGTCTTTGATTAGGACATTGATGATGCAGTACATTGATTAAAGAGCTCTCGATGGCATTTACATTCATCTRTAGTTCCTTTGGCCAAAAAGGTGTGACTTATGTTTTAAAACTGATTTTGTAACCTAAGAAATCAAGGTCCTGGTTGGTATGAAGAAGATGTTGCCCTCAGAGACAGCAGCAGACCTCAGATGCCAGTCTGGATATGCTGCAGGAATAACACARCCTTTGTACCCATAGAAGAAATTTCAGTTAAAGGCTCATTTTAATAAAAGTAGAGAGAATAAATGAATGCACAGCTCATTCTCAGTGTCTCTACCTGTTGCCATGGTTCTATGCACATGTCAAAAATCCATGACCACTCASAGTGGAATTGCCACACACTTGATCAGCTGAGCTCAGAGAAACCAGGGACAAACTTGTTGAGTATGCTAAAAAAAAGCATAGAAGAGAGGAAAGACTTATATAACCTGTCTGAAGAGTTTGAATACCATGCTTGTAAATAAAACTCTTGTACCACTTCACCACATTTAGCTAAATGCACCTATTAAGATTTTAATTAAAGCTGATGGAGCATGTACAGAAAAAGTGAAAGAAAATTAGGACTTCAAGAAACATTCAAAAATGTAAGTAGGCATTTGAGACCAGGTGGGAGACTGGGGAAGGCCAGTGCCAATAGCCCTGACAATCCAGCAGAAACAGGTGAAAGCTGATATTTGGCTTGCTTAGAAATCTCATTTGCCAAAGCAGGACTTCTTTATGGGTGGGAAATCAAACCCAGTAGTGTAAGATGCCCCAAGCCTGAACATGAATTTCCCCTGCCCTGTGCACTAAGTCTGGAAATGCTGTTTGTGATCTATGTATGCTGTAAATCATGTGATGTTTTACCCTGTCTTAGGCAGATAACTTACTTTATGGAAATGAATGGGGAATAGATCAAACAAACACTTTGTACAACAAATTCAGYTAGTTTGATATTCACAAAGTACCCCTCAGTCACCAAAAAGGCCAAACAAGAAGAAAGGACTGATTTCAAACACGATCATGTCATTTTTGATGTCTGGAATCAGTTGCTCAGGGCTCTTTAAAGCAGTCACTTGTGTTTTAGAGTAATGATTAATCAGAATATTTTAAAGGCTGATGGGTAATTCAGTATTTATAGGAAGCTTAGTTTTTGGTCCCCATTTTACAGCTCCCTGTCACAGGATTGATTRCTGCTCCCTGTAGCTGACCGGTGGAAATTAGTGTTGCTGTAAATTTTCAGCCAGCTAATCAGCAAAAATATCCAGGAAGAAAGTAAATTCATACACTACTTATTCATTATGAAATGAAAAATAATTATTTTTGTCTTGGCTGATTGCTTATTTTATATGTATGTATATGCAAAATAGAGAATCAGACATAACATTGTGTCATCTCTGCTCCCCAACTTATTGTGAAWTTTTTCTATTTTTCTTATCCTATAGCATAATTAAAATCAGTATAATAATTTTCCTTTATGACTAGTCAACTATAATTTTCTACTCTTTTTAAATATCTTATTTTTCTTCAGACTTATGAAAGAGCATAGGAGAACTATTTTTAATACTTCCCTAAGTGTTTTCACCTCAAAGTTTCATTTGAGTGTCATAATTTCTTTCATCCCTCTTTTGTTGTTTCTGAAATAACACAGAATATGGAATTAAACATGGAATTTCTTTTCTTACCAACAGACATCATCAGAAAAGAGAGTCAGTTTGGGCATGCTTAGGGCTTTTATGTGATGAGATGCCCAAATTTTTTTACTCTTTTAGTTTATTTGTTTCTTTTCAATATATAGATTGTTCTATATCCACTTTCTATGAACAGAAAACAGCACTGCCTTTTGCTAATAATGGATATCTGGGAAATGCAGTAGCTCATAAGATCCCTGAGGAAAACAGAAGTAATTTTCAGTTCACTTAGAGCCTGGAGAGAAACAGAATTTTCTCATTGCTGGGGGAAAAAAATACAGTGGTTTATGTACTTTCTAGGGTCTGGTGTTCAAAGCCAGAAATGCACATGCCAGAAGAATTGCCAGTTTGTACACAGATATAAAAGGTGTTTACCTGAATTATTAATTCACATACCCATGAATTGTTGTGGTTTCAAAGTGCAAACAGTCATTACAAGAAATGACAGCAAAAAGCTGAAAACAATAAGGCAGCTTGCCARTGTTGCAAAGTTAGACTAGAATGTGAAAACCTTGTGCTGAAGGTTAATGTCACACCTTAATGAAATTTTTTTGAAGTTTATGACTGAAAAGTCCAGATGGTAAACCAACAGCTCAGGTGAAGGAATGAGCCCTCCTGATATCTCATAATAAGCCCAATGTATGATTTAAAATGGCACCCAGATGAGTTTTCATTTCCAGCTCCCTCATAATTCTACACAATGAAAGATTTGATAATGTATAAAAGCGATTAAATGCAATGCTGATATCCTCAGAGTCATCTTTTTCCCTGTGATATTGAAAATATCTGTGGTATATTATGTATGGTTTTGTAAATGATATACATTTTTCATAGCTGCTTTCACTGGCAATTTTCTTCTTCTAATGGCTGTACAATTAAGCAGTAATGGGATATTTAAGCTTATGTATATTCATGGGGAAGTAGTTATACAAAAACCCCTATAATTAACTATGACCCCCCCCAAAAACCACTTTTGTTTATGCACCAATTTTTATTTTTCATAGACCTTATTTTTCCCTGCAGATAATAATATTGACAAGCAGTATAGAATAYGAACTTTGAAATCCACATGAGGTCTTTGTGGCTAAAGATTTGTTTTCAGCACAGTTGGTATTAACTCTGGCTACAGCAATGCCCAGGGCTTGGACTCGTGCATTTTCAATGATCTTTCTACACACAGGGGGGCACATTAGTGTCTAGTCCAAATACACAGAGTGGAAAAACTAAGGGAGATTTGTTTGATGCTTCCTTTGCTGAACCTGCGGTGCAAAATTAGCTTCTTCTGTATCTTTTCCAGATTAATTATTTTAAGATTGTATCCACTCAAAATTTGCACCCTCTCATGATAGTAGTTTGTGGTCTACCAGCTCTTGAAATGTCCAGTTCACTAGAAAACAGGATATTTCATGTTTCCACTCCTTTCCAGTGATCTGTGGAGAGGCATGAGTTCCAGATGGGARCTCATGGCCTCTTGGATTTTCTGAACTTAAAATATTAAGCTAATTAAATTCAGGAGAAATTTGTCATTGACTTCAGGACATCCATGGACTTCTGTGGTGCTAGCATTTAATCCTCTCTTTTTGAATACTGTACCTGAATTTGTAGATACAACTTTGAATTTCAAATTCATTTTCATATCATAATTACAGGTTTTCAACATTAGTAGGACAAACTATCTGAGTAATTAATTTGTTTCATTCTTTTGCATCTCTCTTGAGGTGGGCTTTTTATTATTATTATTATTATTATTATTATTGTTATTATTATTATTGTTATTATTATTATTATTATTGTTGTTGTTGTTGTTGTTGTTGTTTTTCCTTTGAAATTAATATTTCACGGCACTTGTTTTCAGGGTTTATTTCCTAGTACATTCATTTTTCATGGATATTGTTGGCCTCTGCTGCCTTAACATGACTATCAAACTACAGCTCCATGGGTACAAACCTTGTTACTTATTCCAACTTGACTCCCATAAAGGAACATTTTCTCAACCAGCACAAGCAGAGACAGACCAAAGTTTGCCACCCCTTGGTCTGAACTGCTGCTTTCTTGGAACTTTTTGTGAGGAACCTCACACTCATAGAACACCTCTGAAAATGAATTTGTAAGCATGACAGACTATTATTGTATTTGTAAGGATGCCCCGACGAAGGCAGGAATGATGCATCTGACTCCGTGTTCTCAGAAGGCCAATTTGTTACTTTGTAATACTATGTTATATTAAAGAATACAATACTATACTAAAGAATACAGAAAAGATACTGAATTCTAAAAAGATAATAATGAAAACTCGTGACTCTTTCTAGAGTCCTGACACAGCTTGGCCCTGATTGGCCAAAGAGTGAAAACAACTCACAGCAGAATCCAAAGAAACAATCACCTGTGGGTAAACAATCTCCAAACACATTCCACATGAGCACAACACAGGAGAAGCAAATGAGATAAGAATTGTTTTCCTTTTCTCTGNAACAATCACCTGTGGGTAAACAATCTCCAAACACATTCCACATGAGCACAACACAGGAGAAGCAAATGAGATAAGAATTGTTTTCCTTTTCTCTGAGGCYTCTCRGCTTCCCAGGAGAAAAATCCTGGGCAAGGGGATTTTATCAGAGAATGTGAATGTCACAGACTATGGTCATCAAAGATTAACTTGAGGTTGTAAATATGAGAGTTTGTAAACATTTAGATTCTTTAAATATGTCTTTATTGAGGTTAACAGAATGCTATTTCTTGAGTGTATTTTCTAGAAATAAAAGTTTGTCATATTGAAAATATGCAGTTCTGTGATAYTTCTTGTCTGACTTAAAATTCACCCAGATTGGAACTTTTCAGCTGAGGAAAGGACACGAGATTTGGCAAAGCTATAAAATATGGATGATGGAGGCAGAAATAACAATGTGACATGTGACAGAGGCTTGGAGAAAGGGAATAAGTAACGATTGAGCATTGTTTTTTTTCTGAAACRTAAACAAAGTTGTTGTTCATATAAAACTCAGAGGTGAGAAATGCAGATGTGAGAAGTTACTGTTTTCATTCTACTTGTATGTAAATTGTGGAACTTCCTGCATTTTCTTACAAATGTTTGCAGGCACTCAAAAGTGAACTGGATGTTTTTTTTTTTTAGAAACTCAGTAATTTCAAACTTTTTAAAAAGAAATTGCATTTCACTTCAGCACTGCAAACGTGGATGGGATTATGGATGATCGATTCTCATGTTTTCAGAGGCTTGTAAAACCTACAAACATGCTGAGAAACATGAGTGAGGACATAAGGTGTTGGTTTGGCTTGTTACTGTTCTCTGACATATTTCTAGGCTGTGATTTTCAGATATAATAGATGAATGAAGATTCTGCTGACTTTGAGGAGTCTTACATATATTCTTGAACAAAAATGATGTCCCAGACTGCATAATGATATATTGAGGTTGAATTTTTTGTTTGTGGGTTATATTGTATTTTCTGCTCTTGATGCTAAGCAGGTTGGCTAAGAATTTCTGGTCAAAACATTTTCTTAACACTGRGTTAAAAAACAACTTTTGGTGGTATTTGTACATCTAGTATTTTTAAAATGTGGGACTGGAAATTTATTGCCTTAATCACACTAAAAACTAGATTATTCTGCTCCTCATATTTCTCTCTGGTGTCCCACAAGACTTGTACTGAGCCTGAGATGTGAACTTTTGCTTCTCCAGCCAAAGGCCCTCAGGCTGACTTCTGTTGTCATGCATTATAGACATCTGGCTGCCACGAGAAATCATTTCCATGGACTTAGAGGTGAGGCTGTGGTGAATTTTGGGATAGAAAATTCAGTGAGAATCTTGTCTAGAAAAGAGATTGTGTGAAGTACCTACATTGCAACTCCTTCAGCTTATCTTGGTGGCTTTTGAACAGAAATAGTTGGAGGTCAGCTGAGGTTCGTCCAAGGATTTATATTTCCTGTGGAAAGTTTTTAACTGGAAAATTGGCAAAAAGAAAGCCAATTCCAATAAGGTGAAGGTAATCCTGAGATCACAGATAGTCCTGCTTCTGGTTTTATAAAACTGTYCTTTTAAACATAGGGATTTCTTGAACACACTATTATTCCCCAAAATGCTAATGAAAGTCACAATAACATCACGTTGTACTGTATTTAATCCAGTCGAGTACAGCTGAGAGACAGAAATTATTATTGGCTCCTTTAGCCAACTTTCTACTATATAGGGTTATTCTTTTTTCCCTCTCTCTTATTCCTAATATCAGGACCTTAGAATGTAAGGTTTATTTAAGGTGAAAGCAATATCAGGAGCCCAGAAAACCAAACCAGTATGTGAAATCAAATGTGATAAATTGCAAGGAAAAGGCTAKGGTAGTAGTCTCTAACTCAGGAAAATTGAATTCTTAGGAAATATGATACAGATTAAGTTCCATCTATTGTACAGACCTGAAAAACTGAAAGATAGGATCACAGCTGAAAAATGTATGTTTACAAAAAGCAATGCAGATGAGCTAATTTGGAATGAACAGTGAAGTGGTCCCTGTAAAGTGCACTATGACATACATAAGCAATTACATTAAATATGGAATTAAGTATGCATGCATTTTTGTATATAATTATGAGTTTGRCGGTATGGTTCAGAACAAAAATTTTCAATAGTAATTTTTAATTAAGCCCAGAATTGCTGTCACCATTTTATGCTGTTGGTTTTTCTTTACTTTGTAAGAATTCTTCAAAGCAGGTCTTTTAAAGCAATACTTATTTAGTCAAATAGTAATAACTTACAGGAATGCTGGTCAATCAATAGTAAAAAAGGCACCAATTTTCCAGAGACAATATTCATACTCTTTTTCTCTAGCTGTAATTGAAACTGACTGCTCTGTGTAGAACTGACTGCTCTTTCTTATTTATGGAGAAATTACTCTTGATCTTAACAGCATGGTGGTAAAAAATATCTTATAAATCTGGGGAGTATTTTCATGGCATTTTTTTATCAAAGGGGTAATGATATAACAACATACATGTTGCAATCAAATAGTTCATATTCTCATCAATGAGATGTACCTACAGCATGGACATGTGTGAAAAAGTCTTTCCAAGCATGTTTTGGATTTACATTTTATTATAAATTTAACTGTATTTTAGTATCCATGAACATCTTTCTGTACAGGTCTCCAAAAGATTTTCTAAAATATGAAAATGRGGGCTGTGAAGATTGGTGCAGGAATAAAGAAGTTTTCCAATCAGAAAAAAAAGTACTTTGAGAATACTTAATTCTCAAAAAGTACTTAAAGGATCTACAGATGTGGGGAGATGTTGCAACTCAATGAATAATGATTTGCTGGTTCTTCATTTTGTTCTACTGGAAGCTTAAAGTRTGGATATTTTGGATTTGTTCTTTCTGAGGCTTGAGTGACTGAGGTCTTTTGTGTCATCTCCACATTTTAACAGACACTGCAAAATGCAGAGGAAACAACTGCTCTCACTACACCTCTCTAAACTAATCTAAATTCAGCCTCATCTGTCGGGAAACCTGGTGACAGTTCAAAAAAATAATTCATCAGTGCCAGAAGTTACCATCAGATGGAGAGTAAAGACTATTTTAAGCATGTTATTGTGTCACTGTCATATTTTCTGGAAAAATCCCTTCACCAGGACTTCTTCTCCTGGGAMGCTGARAAGCCTCAGAGAAAAAGGAAAACAATGTTAASTCATTTGCTTCTCCTGTGTTTTGCTGCTCTGGAATGTGGTTGGAGATTGTTTATCCAACATGTGAATTGTTTTAACTCAATGGCCAATCACTGTCCAGCTGTGTCAGACTCTGGAAGCAGTCATGAGTTTTTCCTTAGTATTTTGTTAAGCCTTCTGTCTGTACTAATCTTTAGTATAGTTTAGTATAGTATTCTTTAATATAATATCATATCATAAAATAATAAATTAGCCTTCTAAGAACACGGAGTCAGATTCATATTTCCTCCCCACAATGGGGGACCCTGAAAATACCACATTAGAGGGATTTTGATAACCATCTGAGCAGCTCCACTTCTGGTTGTGCAGAAAATGTGACACCAMCCATCTCTGGTTTCAGCATTTTGATCAAGTATTTTTTCAGCATAGCTAAGCCACTTTTATTCCAATATTAAAAACAAGTAAAGAGCTCAGGGAGAAAAAATGTTTTCACAGACTTTACAATCAGAATAGCAATATGTACAGATGTTTCCCTTTCAAAATAATTTGCAGTTTGAGAGCTATTGAAGATGTCTGCTATTGATATAAATTGTAGGTGGATGCATTTGTATCAAAATTGTTACTATAAGAAGCCAGAAACAGAAATTATTGCAGGCCAGATAAAGACACAAAAATGCTGTTCTGAAGAAAAACATTTCATCCTTAAAAGAATAATAAAGAATCCAGTGTCATTGGTTTTGTTCTCTCAAGTTTGTTGCAAACTTTTTTGTGTATGTATCTGTGCAAAGCTTCACATTGCGCAATGGAGAATATAAATAAATTCTTCATATTTATATACATTTACACACTAACACATGCATATTGTATGTTCAACTTTTCAGACATTTTATTTTTGACATTTGAGATATTCAAGTTATGGACTTAGGGTTTTTTTCTGAAAATTCTCAATAAAAAAGTCAAAAGCCATGATAAACCCTATATTCTGTGAGATAATCAGGCTTTGGCAGTGGCTGGGATCACTGCTRAGGAAAAATTCAATGCTTTGTGCAATTGCTGGTGTAGAAACATATGAACCCCATAATTTAATGTTCAAAAAAACACTTTTTTTTTTTTACTGTTAGCCCCACTTCCAATTCTCCACATTGGTTYCTGAAAGATCTGTAGCCTACAAGGTATTATACAGAGCTTTTTTTGCTTGTTTGGGATTTTTAATTTGGTTGGTTGGGTTGGTTTTTTTTTTGGTTTTTGTTTTTTTTTTTTTTTGTATGGTCCTGAAGATTAATCATAATTCAGAAATTTACTTCAAAATTTAAGAAGTCTTTGGAGAAGCAGAATAACCTTTAACCCAGAAGTGCTAGAGGAGAACATAACTCACACAGTGACATTATGATACAAATCASATTTTTCAAGTAGGGCACGAGGCTCACACAGTTGTAAGGCTGAGCTCTAACCCCTGAGGAATTTTTCAGYGAACTAATGAAAATAAAGATCAATTGTTCACTTTTCCTGTTGTGGAGATTCACACCAAGCTGTGCACAGAGCTGTAAAAGCAGCACAGTAAATCAGATGTGAGTTACCCATGCCATGTAGATAAGAGCATCATAAATCTGGAGCTGAGAGGTAACAAAATGCCACGAGTGACAGATCACTTCAGCTATTTCAGCACTGCTGAGGACACGAAAAATGATCAGTGGGAGGACTGAAGGTTGGATAATGCTCAAATGAACAACCAGAGCAGCACTGAGGAGCTCACAGCAGTGAAAAATTCCTCCTTGTGCTGAGGAAATCCAAGTACTGGCACCAGATGAGAGCTCAGAGATTCCCTGCTCTGTCCCAGACACTTGGGGTAGGACTGGGGACAGGTCCCTTCTCCRGTGTCACCTCCTTATCAATATCATTGAGGGGTAGATGGCTTTCCTTCTGATACTGCCCACAAAAAAGTCAGTAATACCCAAATCCAGTGAAATCAAGACATCRGATATTGCTGAATTCTCTGAAAATATATTTATTCGAGGAAAAGAAAGGAGGAGTGCTCTGGGAAAGTTTCAAAACCCARCCATACTATGTTGGGGTACTACCAAAAACAAGCCATGTTTTTATTTTGATGAAATGGTTGGATTTGAGGTTTTTTCAAGAATGTGAAGCAATTATTAATTTTTTAAGCGATGTCAATATGTTTTCTCTGTGCTTTTGCTTTTCTAATTTTTACTCCTTTAGAATCAGGACAAGGCCTTAGTGTTTTTGTGGCTACTCTCACATTACTATTGTTAAAAACATGTTTTCTTGGAAATTTATCCACCATCACCAGCTGAAAGTAGACATAATTTCTTTATTTTTAGTATTTTTACAATAGTGGAATAAAAAGGCATAAATTTTGTGGAATCATTTTATTCCAGGTGTTCTTTTTCAGACATTTTTAAAAATTCATTTCTTTTTCTAAGTTTTCAGTTAATTTTCCATTCAAATTATGAAGTTAATTCTGTACTTATGACATTTTTATTGCCTGTGCTGTGGATGGAGGCCTTCAACTTGCTGACATCTGGAGCATGAGGTATGACTGAAAAATGCACTTTCAGGATTGATAGGCATTTCCACCTACATTATTTTCCATAAATGAAAATTTCTTCAGCAGGCATTGAAMGAAATTGTTCTTCCAAAGATAATTTCATACATGATTTTACAGATAAGATGAACCAGGGAAGAGATAAAACAAGAAAAGCAGAGTTAAGGCTAAAGATAATGAAATACAGTTATCTGAAGCTAATCTAAAGTTATCTAAAGTGATATCTAAAGCTTAACTCCTAATCACCTTTAAAAACTATGGATTATTCTGCATGACCCTGCAAGAAGCAGGAAACAAAAAGAAGCCTATAGTGTGACATTTAAATTCCGTCACATGATGAGTAAAAACTTAAAAAAAAAAATAGGAAAGCTCAAATTTGAAAATGTTGAACACCTATGATTTAATACAAATAAATTTGTATTAAAGTTTTAAAACAATCTTAATTCTGCCCCATAGTGATAGRATTCAGATGTGCATGTATTATTTTGAATTTATAGAAAATGCCTCTCATCTTGACAACATGAATAAATGAATATTTCTTTTCAGAATTAACACATTAATTTGTGCCACTGCAATGTGAGTTTGCACTTCTCTGTATTTTCTTCTAGGAAGAGTGGGACTCTAAAATGGTTTCATAATTTAATGTTCCTTTTTGTATTAAGAAAAAATRAATAAGGCGTATTTMATTTTCTTTTTTCTTTCTTTTTTTTCTTTTTTTTAAACTTATATGAAATTATTAAGCAGACAATACCTGATGAGAGAACTGTAGAACTGTCTCTAAGGAACTGGGATAAGCACAACGTGGGCCACAGATCAGAACTGATTTATCTGGCAAGCTGCATTCCCAGAGAGTTAATTGCCTGGAAGAGTTGGGTGGTATCAGAGTTATTTTAAAACCACCATTGGGGTCCTGCTTTTATATTTTAATACTGATATTCAGTATTTTGAGTCAGAAATACACAAACTGAGCACTGCTGGAATTAGATCTGATTGTAATGAAAATTCGTTCAGAACATTCAGAATGATATACTGTTTTATTTGGCCTGACAATAGTGTGATCTCTAGATTACAGAGAAAGTCTAGAGGAAAAAAAACCCAAAACAATGAAAAAGCAACTTTTATAAAAACTTACAAAACCTTCTTGAAAACAAACCTTTTAAAATGCCACACGATGGTGTTTTCTTTCTGGTTGCTGACTTCCAGCTCCCTTTGACATCAGAGGGGCTCAGGGACCCCCCAGCTGCTCTTGCAGCCCAGACCTCTGTGGTGGAACCAGGAGATGTTTAAGGGAAAGCCTTGCTAAGAGTTTCACAGCCAATTAATTAATCATCAACTGGAAAAGAGTCAAGTGGAAGATAAATGGGGCCTAAAACTCAGGAGATTTCCATCTAATCTCTGGCAAGTCCTGGTGCAAAGATAACATCCTGTTCATAAGCTTTGGGTGTGAAATGTTTTGTTTGAGCAAGAGAAAGGCTGTCTGTAAAATAATGAAAGTAAAGACCTCCTAAAGTCTCCTAGACTATTCCTCTGCTTTTGTAGGCTTGCTCCTGGCACTCTAAATTCTCTGGATTTATCCTTTCATTAGAGAAGAGAGGATTGTTTTTTCAGGCAGACCATTTGAGAATTGAAGCTAATCCAATTTAAATAGCCRTGAAAATTTAAAGTAACCGTGAAACAAGCCAAGGTGGTGCTCCATGATCTTTTTGTTCCTTTGTGCTCTCTCTCATTCCCACTCCTGCATTCTGAGTTCCACAGGTCAGATTAACTCTCATGTTAACAGCTCACTCTGTCTGTCCATAACACACATGTTTTTGTACAGGCTTGAGGTCTTCAGAAAGGTGATTTTCTCCAGTGGGAATCCTAAATTAGGTTTCCAAACAAATTGGTGTGGGTTCTGGATTTGTCTGTCTTTTACTATTAACTGTAGATAATATTTCACTTTTAATTAGAAGCTTTGTTTTAGAAAGCTAAGGTTTGGTGAGCCGGTCAACTGTTTTAAATGAGAAGGTGTGTGATTTGGTTTTTGATTTTAAGAGCATATCTGTATACATAGATAAAAACATCCCTGTATTCCCATTGYCTAGAAATTGTGGTCCTAATTTTGTACATAGGTACAAAATTTGTAAGAAGTCTTGAGAAATTAGATAAAAGGTTGCAGTCATATCTGCTATCCTGAAGGAGCGAGAGGTACAGAAAACTTATTTATGATAATTAGCTCCAAATCTTTGTGGCAGGAGGCACCTTGCCTTGTTTCAGAGCCTGCGTTGCAGAGGTCCCGCTCTGAGCTCTCTGCCCACATCCCTGCTACACCAGTGCATCTGACTAAACCCAATCAGCTAAGCCTGTGTGAGATGAATCCTTTCCTTAACTTAGGTAGGTTTTAGTTTTTAACACTCCCCTAGAGCTTTCTTTTCATATGGAAAATAAAGGAGCTTCTGCCCTGCATAGCTGCCTGGGAGGAGAGCTGAAAGTCCTTCTCCGCTGTTTGTACCAACTGGAGCCACATCGTGGGACCATGGGGAGTCTCTTTCACCCTTCAAAACTTTCCAGAAAATAAAATAAATCTAATTTTTGCTTCCAGCATCTTTAGAATTGCTACCATAAAGGTTCTTCCTAATCCAATCTCCTGAGGGCACATTGCAGAATAGAGTTGAAATATAAACATGAAATATAAACAATCAGGATAYACAGAGTGACTGATTCAAACTGACRTGCCTCTGCCTTCCTTAGCAATAAACAGATTCACTCTATTTGTTTCTGTTTGGGACAGAAGTTTGAACTCTCAAAAATACCCACAGGACAGGAAGTTCAATTTTGTTTCCAATGTAATCCTGTCCTGAATTCTATTAGAGCCTCCTGAAGAGAATCCTTTTAATTGACTCCTTTTCGACAAGTCGTATAGTTTTAAATTAACATAATACTCTCWTGTTGCTCATTAAATAGGAGATATGATGGTAAAGTAGATGCAGCTAATTAGTAATGAATAAATTATTTATGGCTTCTTAAAAAGATGAGTGACCTGTAAGTTAACATTGTTGGAGMATTACTTTTTAATTGGATGTGATCTTGCTGCTCTTCACACTTCACCTCAAAGTTTTAAGCAGCCATTTCTTAACTCAAAGATCTGCAAGTTCACCTGCCAGAGGCACTGGAACAGGGCAAAATAAGGGTAAACTCTTGTGAACTGTCTGTGCTGGGATCACTGGAACCTCTTAGAGTTCTGCAATAAATAACTTGCACAAGGAAATCCAAACCCACCAAATCAGCAAATAAATTAATTGTATGCTCAACCTTAAGTCTGGGACACATTTACAAACTTAATTAAGTGCTGAAGTACTTAAATCTTTTTTTCTCTGAATAACAAGCAAAGAATTGYCATACTGAGGCAGGCTACAGCTTTTTCCTATTCCAGCATCCTGCTTGCCAACAGGATAGTTGGATTAAAAAAGAAATAGTCATTATGCAGGCAGATTTTTCTCTGGGGACATCATCTTTGCAGTCAGCAGTTTGTGGACTTTCTGGATGCCAGTTGATGCATCTGATTGTGTTYAGCACTCAAAAGGATGGACCAATTTTCCATGAATTTGCAAAATCCTTTTCTAATCMATTTAAACTTTTATGGCAACTTCCTGGCCATTTCCTACTTGTTTCTATGCATTTTGTTCCTACAATTTGAACTGAAAATATCCTGGATATTTGTTTAACAATACATACATCCTCCATTAAAAGATGGGGATATACTTTGCTTTCCGTGTAGTGATTAAAGATGTCTAAACACCAGCAGTGATTTTTACTCCCTGCTGCTGCCCTACAGCATTTTTACTTCTTCATTTTCAAAAGTTATGTTGAAAATTTATAATACATTTTTCATAATTTATTAAAAAACTACATAATTTTAAACATATAATTTTAAAATTATATTATATTTGGAAGAATACTTAGTATGTTCAACATCCATCTYGACATTTTCCCACAGAATGTTTGGGAAGGGATCTTAAAGACCATTGAGTTCCARCCCACTGCCATGGGCAGGGACACTTTTCATTAGACCAGGTTGCTCAAAGCCCCTTCCAGCCTGGCYTTGRACACTTGAAAATTTCCAGGGATGGGACCTCCCTGGAATAGACATATATTTTAATTACACAAAAATATAAATATCTATTTTTAAATTTTTTTTGTTAGTGTTGCCTAACAAACTCAATAGTTTTATTACTTCATCTGGTTATTCCAACAAGATTATGACACCAAACATAAGGACATAATTTCATTCAAATATTCCTGTGCTTTTGTAATGATTCATACTTTCTGTGGCATGCAAAAATACTATCATTATTTTAAATTTCRTTTCAAATCAGTATATAGAATTCCTGTATAGCAAACACAATGTAAGGATCATGTTTTTCTCAATAACTGCAATGTCTCGATCAAATCAGTTCAGAATCAGGAAAAAGAGCATACTGTAAGTATGTTTATTTTTCATTCAAGTTATTGTCGCTATTAATATTAATATTAATATTAATATTAATATTAATATTAATTAATATTAATAAAACTTGTTATTAATATTAATATTAATATTAATATTAATATTAATATTAATATTTTAGACATGTCATAAATATTCCAAGAAGTTTTCTTTATGCTTATAGACTCTGCAGCTGATGCATACATAATTCAAGGAAAAAAAAATATAGACACTCAGGTATCTATTAGAACCACATAGTCAGAAAATGTCCATGTGCAATTTCTGTGAAGAGTATTCTATATGGAATATATCTTTTGTCCTTCACTAAGTTACCCTATTTGATTTAATAATTAAAGCTGATGGAAAAAAATCTTTTGCAAATTTGAGCTTTGAAATATTTATTAGAATGGAAACAAAGTATCACGAGGGATAAATAAGTGAAATTGAGAGATGAGATTACTTGCTGGAGTCATGTTTGCAAAGTTCCTAGAAGTAGGAATCTTTCCTCCTCCAATACATTGTGTTTTCATTAGAATCTGTTCCCTTCCTTATAGAATGTCTCATATATTAGACTTTTTTTGTCCTTCTTATCASAACAAAATTGCAATGGATGCAGGATTAATCACAGGGAGAACTTCTGGTTGCTTGTGAAGCCAATTCTGCACCCACTTTCCAAGCCATGGCTTTGGCAGCCAGCTGTTCAAACAACCTTTTTTGGTTTTTCCTCCAAAATTCTTCGGAAATTAAAACATTTCCAGAATAATCAATGCTTTAGCCTTCATAAAAACAGAAAGTAAAACATTCCTGGTCTTCCAAGGTCACTTTTCCATCCRTTATGACTGTGTGTGCTTTTCTCCCACTTTCCTTTGTTGTTCTTGTTCTATCAATCCAAATAAGATTATTGCAACATCTGGATTCTGGTACAGCTGTGATCTTTCCAGATGTGCTGTATTCCTAGGGAATTAACTCTTTTCTAGGAATTAACTCTTTTCTAGGAATTAACTGTTTTCTTAGACTGGTTATCCTTTTAAGAGGCATGAAAAGCGACCCATCAACCCAACTCTTCTTGAAAGTCTCTTTTTTCCTATATGCATCTAAACATTTCTGTGATGAATATAATGATGGAGTTGAAAACAGATGTCAGCTTTCTGCTTGACATGCCTTTGTTAAATGCCACCACTTAAACCATCTCCACCTGTCCCTCCCATCCTTCCCTGTGTTCTTTACATCCATTACAGGGAAAACAAGTTTTAAGTGTTGTCACCCTGACCTTGATCATATTGTCTCTGATCTTTTTAAGTGGGACATCAACATTCTTTCCTAGTGACCTGACTTAGCATCATGAAAGGTTATTTTCTCATTTAGTGGCTTTTCTATACCAAACAGGAGATGATTTCTATCTAAACTCTTGTCAAGTGCACAAGTGCTGTACCTGGAAATACAGCAGGTTCCACATGAGTGTTTGAGTGCATCTGAGTGCCTAAAATATATTAAAGGGACTTGCTTAATGATATTCTTTAAAAAAGAGAAACTTTCTAATTTCCAGTTTTTCAACTGGCAATTTGTTGCAGACTGACTATTGAGAACTGCACAAGGAATGAACACTGTTATCAGCTTCCAGGAGCATGAACAATTTTTCTAAGATTTATTTAAATGCAGTATTGCCCACTGTCCTGGMTTGCYAAGMAMATTGTATCTATTTGCCATCTGTATGGCAGTTGTCTTCTGTTCAGGGGGCAGTTTTCCTTATCTCTTCCACAACCASTCCTCCCTSYRGGGAGACCTCTGCTGATAACAGCTACTGAATGTCACTGCATGGCTGATAAGAACTACAGCATCCCATTGGGAGATGTGAGCCCAGGGGGAGGAGCCAAGCATTCCTACCTGGATATAATCTGGAGATTCTGGAACTCCAGCACAGCTTCTGCACTGGATTTCCCAGAGGAACAGCAGCTGCCTCTTCCACTGCATCTTCAGAGGAAGAGACTGCACCTTTCTCCAGGATCCCTGCTCCAACAGAACCACCCCTGATACTGCAGGAGGACTGCAGCCACATTTCCAATTGGACTGCTGCCAACACCCTGACCCACAGGGTGTCAGGTTGTGTTCTGACTCTGTCAGCATTGTTTTAGTTTACTGCATTGTATATTGCATCTTTTAATTTTTTCCCTAATAAAGAACTGTTATTCCTGCTCCCATATTTTTCCCTGAGAGCACCTTAATTTAAAATTTATAGCAATTAGGAGAGAGGGAGTTTACATTTTCCATTTCAGGAGAGGCTGCTGCCTTCCTTAGCAGGCTCCTGTCTTTTAAAGCCGAGACACACACCAACCTTGGTTAGAATGGAGAAATAGACATTTTAGAAAGACATTTTTGGCAGMATAATTTTGGATTGAAAGTAGGTAAAGCAGAAAGGCTTGGGTAAAGAACAAGAAAAGAAATCTTTCCAAATAAACCCACTCATAACTGCAGGAAAGATTATTCAGCCATGTCTATTCTCTTTTCTTAAGATTTCACTATATTTTCTTTGGAAAATTGAAAATTATACCTTTAATTTATATTGTTTTTAACCCATATTAAAGCAGTACTATTTTTTAACTCACTTGAAACTTTATCCTGAGCCAATCAAACTTGACTCTGAGTCAATTAAAAAGTGTGCCACACTTCTCTTGTGACTGGAAAAACAAATTGTATTTCCCATGATATGCTGCATCTGTCCTCTACAGAAAATGTGATGAATCACTCTCCAGATATAATGTGTAAAATGCATTTTGATCCCCAAATCTGAGGTGAGAACAAACCTGAAAGCATTTGAACCTCAAACCTGTTTCCTTTCCTGTGACACCACAGTACTGCGTGATGTCAACACCCTTCTGAAATAAATTGTCACTTCAGTCCAACAAGTCAAGAAGTCTCTCTCCTATTTATTTTTTTTTACTGTTTAATAACTAATTTCACTTTATAAAMAAGGCCAAAACACATCCTCATTTCCATCAAAAAGGTATTCAGAATTTTGTAATATATTGAAATCTAAAAAATCCCTCTAGACAGAATATTGTTCTTTTAACTCACTTCTAAATCCCATTKTTTGGTAAAATTTATGAAAATAGTACAGAAGGTATGCCAAGTACAAGAAAAAATTAWTAACTGTGCTGCCTGTACATAGAGAAATTAGTGTTTTCCTCTGACTTTTCCATGGATTTTATGATGACTTCTTTCATGGATTTTATGATGACTGCCCTTGGACATAAATCAGCTCACCCAAGCTACTTTTTGCATTGATATTTASAGTGATTTTCTTTCTGTATTTCCTTCACACTATACTAATATTTTACCATTGGATGCATGGCTAAAAGAGGAGCTTAGGATCTCATTACACTTTCTATTTCTCATTGTTTTTTAACAAAGTATCCCCCTCTGGCCACACAGAGCAAATCACACAAAGTGAATCTAGTAATTTTCTGAGCTGATTGCTCACTGTCTTATACCTTCAGGGACATTTACAGGAAAGTAACATGAGACTAAACTTACTGGAGCTGCAGGGCAGTCTTACATCTCCTTGTGTTTTCTAGCTCACTGCCTGAATTTCAGAGTGCTGGGAAAAAAAATAAATTCCCATTTTCCCATTTTTATCTCAGCTGTATATTCACTGCAAGTCCTAACATTGATTGTAACATCTTTTTCATTCTTTTACAATGAGAAGTTTAATCATCTGCTGAACRAGACATTTCTGTTTCTTACAAGTTCTGCTTTATCTCAAAAGCACAAAGTTCTTCTATTCAAAGTTATTTCTCTGTGTTTCCAATAAGGAGCTAAATTCAGGTGTCTTTTTACTTGTATCATCTCCTTCATACAGACAGAACATGTCAAAAACCTGTCAACTTCCTACAGAAAATTTATCTTTAACATCGGAAAGTTTAGGATTAACTTCTGGAAAGAGTTTTCTGGAAGGTGAAAGCAGAGTCTTTGCTCAACTGCTGAATTTTCAGTAAGACTTTCCATGCAGCCAGGCAGGATCTGCCATTCAGTGTTTGTAAAGAAGTCCCTGGGAAGGAAAAGCAGGAGACCCCATCCCTCAGCCTGATGGATATTTGGACATCAGGCAGGGACTGCATCCAGCCTTTGATTGTGCATTGTCAGCTGCACACCAATATAATCTGACATGATTATCTTTAGAGGATACCATTAAAATACCTCCGTTAATTTACCAAAAGTATCAAGAAAAAGGTATTATAGAGAAAAGTCAGCACACAGCTTGGTAGGGCTGGACACATCTGGGGTGTGCCTGGTCACAGAGGGATCTGGGATTTCCATTTGTGAGGATATTTTAAATTGAAGCAACCTTTAAACATATCCTGAGAGGGGGAAATTGCACTAGAACTACCTCTGGCAACACCAAACTGCCTCTAGATGCAACTTTAGGCTGCCTCAAAAAGCACTTTTGCTTCGGACTCAAAGTAAAATCTCCTGATGTATGGAGATYAYRGCAGTAAGTGACCACAGCWGATGATCATCAGTAAAAGTAAAACRTGGGATTTTGAACATGAAATGCARACARAAAATGTTCTCTGCATGAAAAATGCTAAAATGCATTCATTTAGATTTATTATTTATATATGCGTTTATTTATTATTTATATATGCATTTATTTAGAAAGCTGATTGGAAACAAAGAAACATTAGGTGCTGCCTCATTAAATGTTCTCTGTGAATTAAACCTGGAGGCATCTCTCAACTTGCAGTTTTTCAAAGTTAGGTTCTTTTTACAAACATGTTTTAAAATCAGCTTTATTATTTTGGATTTTTGTTCTGACTTTTTTGAACTCATGGGAGATTCATGGATGGAAACACACATGGGGAAGTAAGTATTTATCAGGGCTTAATAAAGCTGGATTTTTTTCATGTTGTTGCATTCTTATATTTTCAGAAGGAAGCTTTCTTCTTTTTTTTTTTCCCCAGAAATGATGCAATGACATTTTTTCTTAAAATTTAATTTAAACAAATGAATCTGACACAAAATATTTCATTCCCCCATCCCCAAATAGCCTATTTAATGATTTAGAGTTTGAGTTCACATGCAAAGGGCAGGGAGGAAACCAGTCCCAAACCTCTAACTTTTGACTGTGAGAGAAACATGACCATGGTTGCAAGACAGAAAATAAATTTAATAAATTAATAAGACTATAATCTGGATCCAGATGCTCCAAGAACTGAGATAAAACCCTTCTGGAAACAGCAGAAAGATGTGTATAAGAGACAGTAATAAGACTATAATATGGATCCAGATGCTCCAAGAACTGAGATAAAACCCTTCTGGAAACAGCAGAAAGGTAAACTGCAGTTGTCATACTCTGTATTTAGAGTTGTCCAATGGAGGAGTGGTTACACTCCTGTTGCCAATACAGAAGCAGAGAAGATCTTCAATTATTATTTGCCTAATAAGATCTACCCCTCTGGGGAGAATCTTATTTGCCTCTCTCTCTTGTACCTCTCATACTCAGTGGATTGAATTCTGTTATTGGTTATATTAAAGTGGAAAATATATCTTTTTTTAAGAGAATACACAAGCCATGACTTCAAGTTGCTCACTCAGAACCAAGTGAATGTATCCATACTCTTCTTTTTCCCCCACTCTCCCTTCCAGATTTTTTTTTTAAACTCATCTCACATCTCTATTTTTCTGGTACAGTCACCACTTCAGAGCATTTCCTGGAGACCCTAATGTGTCTCTTGRYTTAGATCTGATTAACTTTCAGAATRGTGAGTCAGGAACATAAAGAGGAAGCTAAAACMAGGTTTGTTCAGTGATATTTATTCACTAACATGGTGAGATACAGTCACAACAGGGAGAAGAGGCTGCCCGGCCTTTTCATCCTTACAGACTTCTGCAGATCCAGGGAAGGTCAAATCGAGTTTGTGAGCTTTGGTTTCATCCTTTGTGGAGGTTTGTCCTCATCACAAAATGCAAATGGAATTTAATTCAATTGAGTGGAAAAGMAGGAGTAACAGACATCCAAAGGCTCAGTTAAAGTGTGTTGGCAGCAGCTTCTGGGAACCTTGTAACACATCCACACTGGCCCTTAGCAGGATTTTATTGTCAGGCTTTCAGTCTATTCCAGCCTAAAGCCTCATCAAATCAACAGCTAAAACAAGTTTCAAAGCTAGGAAGAAGAAAAAAAATATATAATTCACTGCACTAGGGAAATGAAAAAAAAAAAAAAAAAAAGAAAAAACCCAAGAAGAAGCAAAATCTATTCTTAAAATTTTGTGCTTAGAAAACAAAGAGAGAAGAGGAAAGAGCACTAAAGAAATGCTGAATATACTCTCTCAAGAAAAGTACCCAGACCAGACTAGACTGGCTTGTGGGAATTTTTATTAGTTCTGAAATTAGAAACAGGACACTGAGGTTGGGGAGAGGGGAGTGTCTCAAACCAGCTGCAACTCATTTTAATTAAGGGCTAATTAGCAAGTAGAGCCTGCTGGAAGTGGGAGAAGTCKATGTCCCTATATAATACAGAGCAGCTCTCTAAAGCATTTATTGAGTACTTTGGGATACTAGCAGAAGGGAGAAGAAAAGAGATAAAATGTAGAAATGCTTGAATGTTTCTGTAGGTATTATCTTTCCAAAAGTCTTTATTTCCTTAGAAATTCTTGTTCTGGTAGTAGAAAGAGGTTAAAGATGAATATCTAAAGAAGTCAGTTTTGCAAATCAAACTACCTAAATCACTGCTTGAAGCTGATGAAATTTACTTTTTCTCTTTTTTTTTTTTTCTTAGTTCCAATGGTAGTTATTCAGGAAGTTGCAAATTGTTATGGTACGGAAATTTATYTCTTTAGTTTAGTAACTGAGAATGATAGTAGTATTCTCCTAATCCTGAGATATATTTGTTTTGCCTGGGTATTTATGATCTGTACCTCCTTACAAAATATAAAGTAGATCAATGTTTGCAAAATCTGCTTTAATCTTCATATATCTGAATCTAATCTCTTTCACATGTGAGATCTTAATAGGTACCTCTGTGATATTTCCTGCTGCACTAAATTCAGTTTATCAGGGCTTTGAAAAAGTTAAGAAAAATTAACTCGGACAGTTTTATCAGCTTATTTAGTCTTTTGAATTTTGSCAGAAAATAATTAGCTATTTTTGCAAGTAATAACAGCAGAGGTATTCCCTGTCTAGAAATGGCAATGTGATCTCATATTGTGGGTTCTATGTGTATTTAGAAAGAGCAATTTACCGAGGTCCAGCTGCTCTTTATCATTCCACAGATATTTAGGGGGTGGTGCAGATCAGAAAAGGCTGCACTATTGAACAGCAGTGAATCCYTGGAGTGTCCAGGGCCAGGTTGGAGGATGCCCTGAGCAACCTGGGCTGGTGGAAGGTGCCCCTGCCCATGGCAGGGGTGGGAAGGAAATAATCTTTAAGGTCCTTTCCAACCCAGACCATTCTCTGATTCTATGAATAACAATTTTTAACCTTGATGTTATCCAATCTGTCTGCAGACCAGCTGGGTGAAGGGCAACAACTCTGAGAGATTTCTTTTAATGGGGGAAGATACTCCTGAATAAAATTTAAATCTCTCAGGGATAAGAATGGGTTTGTCAGTATTTAATAAGGTTTGGAACCAACAGATGAAAGTAAGAAGGGTTTTAATGACTGAAAAATGGCAGTAGTTCTCACCTTGTTAATGAGTGAGGTGTCAGAAAATAATATGAAAAGGTTATAAATATTTTACATTTCAGTTCCTTGGAAAAGTACACAATAGGTGCTCTTGAAAGCCAAAATAAGGTGCCTGAGCAAAAGGAAGGCGACTTCCAATGGCAAGTGTGGATTTAAGTATAAGTTGTGGGTAAGTTTTTGGGGTTGTTTTTTGGATKTCATTTACCTTGACTTCATTAAATTTTCAGTATGTTCTTCCATAACATCTTTTTTGTCYATAATCTAAAGAAAAAATAAACCCCAAAAACCAACAGAACAGGAGCAACAACAGAAGAAAAACCCACCAAACAAACATCCACAACCAAGTTATGAAGAAAATTTCACATGCAGCTTGAGTAACAACAWATTGTAGCTAAATGTGGGAACAGTGAAATATGATGAAACAAGAATTCAYATTAAACACTATGCTTTGATAAATTCTACCATCAAAGAACCAAGCAGAGGCATATAGTAATAATCCATAGCATGGTGTATTTACTCATAATTGCAGATGACTTCTAAGTAATATCCAMATAAGTAAAACTGCAGAAAGAAGTGGCAACTACCATTTGGAATAACAAGATTCTTAACATGATGCCTACMAGTGAAATAAATTTGAAATCCAAATCTAAAGCAAGAAAAGTGATCTGATAATTCAGATATAGTAGTTGTAAGCGGGTCCTCAGAACTTGGAAAATTACTTTGTCATTGTTGWTTGTTTGCCTGGAAGGAAAAGGAGTTCTTGTTTTCTAAAGCTGTGAAACTGTCTGTTTAGAAGATGTGCCTTCTCATTAACATGAAATTTCTTCAGTGCTGTAATGAAGGGCTGGCTTCTGGCTATGTTAATYTTAATTATAATTATTTTCGACATAACGCCTTTGTATCTGATGATTCTTGTCTTATCAAGCTGGATAGCAGATGCATAATCAAAAGGAAAAGTGCATCTAACRCTTGATTCATGGTAATTGGTTTGATTTTTTTCATGATCTGAGTAAAATAACCTGTATAATATAATGTATTATTTTTTTTTCTCCTGGTTGACTGTATTAATTAGGAAACATCAAATAACTACAGAGACCTAATTTACTTGAAGCTTATAACTTCAAATAACTTATTTGAATTGTTAGTTTGGGCAACCAAAATAAGAAATTTAAAATTGCATGTGACATTGTTGAATATGTGGAGTTTCATAATTTTCTCTGTAAAAGGATATTTGGAGATAGCTCTCCTGGTTGTATTAGGGAGAAGCAAGTTGATAGTAATGGTTTGCTCTGGAAGCATATTTGCCCACATCAATAAGTCAAGATATAGAGATTAATCTCATCTGAATTTTTTTTTTTTTCTAGACTAACTCTACAGTCAATGCCATAATCTCCTCTAAAGTTTTACATAAATAAAGTTTGCATCATTCTTAGTAACATTTGCCTATTGTGGATCACCAGCTAATGGGCAGTGTGGTTAGGATATGCAGATCACTTCCAAAACCTCACTGGGGGCTAAAGCTGAGTTCAAGCACCCTGAAAGGTGGTGCTAATACTTCCAGAAAAACAATAATTTTTAAGTTTTTCAGTTTCTACAATTATTTTGTTTGCTTTAGCTTGATTTTGGCATAATGAGAACTACCAAAAGGAGAAAACCCAGTTTTCCTGCCAGTTTGGTTGCCAGTGTTTTCAGTGGAAGTTGGAACTCAAGCTCAGCATCTCCTTGCTGTTCTAGCACATGGCTGCAACAAGAGGTAAGTGAACTATACCTGCTTTTCAGCTTCTTTTTGTTTTATTAAGTAGCAGAAGATGGATATTTCAGTATTTTCAGTGGTTTTTTTTACTTAGTTAAGCTTCCTTATAAAGAAATTTCTTCATGTTTTATGAGAAGTTTGTTTAAGTGTGCTGCTCCTGAGGCACAGCACTTGGATGTGCAGGATRCAATTTATTTGTCATTATCTTGAGGTCAGTGAGCAGCCAAGTTGATGATCCAAAAGCTGGCAATATAAGGTATGTAGAGCTTTGATGGTTGATATGGGTTGGATGTTGCTCCATTATTAGAAGTCTTTGAGCTGTGATGGGACCTTCAGCACTGCTCTTTTGGTCATTGTGTCTGCAGAAAAAGCCTGGAAGTGTCTTTATGACAGAAATATTGAATCACCAGCTCGTTCTCAAGCTTAAAAGGGAGACTAGTTCTAAGTGCATAGAATTGCAGCTTAGAGTTACTGCCAAGCACTATTACTGGTCCAAAAGAGAAGGAAACTATTCTGACTGGAAAACTCTATTCTGAAGGAAACTCTTTCTAAGGAAAAAAGAGAGTGTGGGTGTGTGTACAGCAGCTCTGTTAGGGCACTTTGATTCAAGGTCAAACAACCATTCTGGTCTGATTTATTTGGAATTTTATGTTGCTTTGCAGAATGTCTGTTATTAAGTATAAACCCACAACAATTCAGCAGACAGACTTGCTTTTTGAAAAATATATTTTTGAAAGGCGTTCTTGTTCCTTGTGGGAACAGCCACTCAATAACACAGTATTGTACTCCTGAAAGTCTCACAAACCTCTTCTGAAGAGATGTTCAGATCTTTGCAGCTAGGCAAATCAGGAAAGTTAAACATTACCTGTGTGAAAAAGAAACAACTTTTCTCTGTGAAGTCTGGCTATGGACAGAAGACATTTTCTAGTTATTTCTTCCAACTTTGAATATTTGGAATATTAAGCTGCCAAAAAGGTTGGCAAAGGCACTTTGACTTCAAGCAGATTTTATGGTGCTCATTGGCTTGATTTAGCTTTATCCACTTTGAGCTTTTAAGCTCTTTTTTTCCCCATCATCCCCAGTATGGTTCAATGTCTTATTTCATACACTTGGTGAGACCTTTAGAGATAAAATACAAAGGATTAAGTTCAGGGCAGGATTGAAGTTTAGGTAACCCTATCTTCTGTAGGACTAAATCCAGGGAAGCAAGGGAAGTAGTGCATTTCGTCTGATTTATGGGGCACACAGTGCATTAAAATGTTCTACAAAATATATTGCAGTATTTATTTACTCCTACTTTTATGCCACAGGATTTCAGTTCTGCACAGCTTAGGAAATAACTTCTTAATTTGTATCTGCAAGCAATTATGCCAACATCTCACATAAACAATTTTATTACAAAGTATTAAAATCAGTATATGGAAAAACACTGGGTATCTGCCATGTGTTTGCCAACTTACACTAGTTGCAAATAATAATGGAAAAAACAGTTTCAGTGTTAATTCTATATTTAACGGTGTGTTTTTGTAATATACTTTGATATCAAGGGTGGATATATTCTGTCTCCATCTGGACAGAGAAATCAGAATCCACCTCAAAAATATCCCAGACAGTAATAACTTTAGTTCATTTTTTATGCTAATCAGGCACTTCATAATAAGAAGAAACTTTTGAGTTCAGTAAGTCACACTGAGTAGTGACATGTCCTGCTATTGACCCAATGAGGATTTCTGACTCTTGTTAGTGTCTTAAATGGAATTATTTCCTCCCATTTGTAATAATTAATGTGCAACAATTAGTCTGAAGTATGGTCCCCGTTCTCAGAAATGAGGCTTCAAACCAACTTCCACATTTATTTAGTTCTGAGGGAAAATTATGATGGGAATTGCATCAAGCATGTAAAGCCTTTCAGCAGCTCGGGAAAATGTTGAGTACAGGTGTAGTCCTTAATTCAGTATTTGTGGTGCTGAAGGCAGGAGTGGAGCTTGCAGTGACTTCAGATGAATCAGACTGGAGCTGATTTCTCCAGATCTAAGCAGCTGCTTTTAACCTCTGCACTGATTTTTTGAACTTCTTTGGCATCAAAGTTGCTGTGATTGTTTTTGACTGCATTTTACCCACCATATATTTGTGAGCTCTTTKCTACTTCAGGAGTTGTAGGAATAAGGCCTAAAGCAATGAGATATGTGGCTGTGCCTCTGAATACATTGGGGGATACCTGRGTAAAATTAAACTTAATTGGTGGCACAGCTAAGCTTAATGAATTGCCAATTAACGTTGGAATTAATTAGAATGTGCTCCTGGTGTGATGTTGTCCACTCAGAGCAGAAGTGCAGAAACCATGGCTGATTTCTAATAGCAAAGCTCACTGAACTCAGAAGCATAAACAAAACCCTGTTTTCTAAAACAATTTTAGAACATCTGATGAAATCAGGTAACATGCAAGCACACTTTTGATTTATAAAAACTGGACTCCAAGCTTATCAGATTTTGAGGAATGAAATTGGAAGAATTCCAAGCTGGTACATGACTATCTAAGAAATATTTGATTGCAGCTAATTTTTAGACTAAAGTTKAGGGCAGCTTGGGGATTTTTACAAGATATATGCAAAACAGCCTTGCCTCTAGGTTTAATCAGTTTGGAAGTCTTTGTCTTTTCAAAGAAAGGCCAGGCAGAGGGTTTTAATCACAGAAGATTAATGCATGCTATTGGGGATTTTAATATTAGTTCATTCTTCTTTCCTGTTGTCTGCAGTGATGTCAGTTGCTCATGTTTTCAACCAGTAAAACACAAGCTAAAATTATAGGTTGCTAAATATAGATAACTTGCCACATCATTTAGCTTGACAACTTGTTTGTAATGAAGACCCCAAAGCAAAATCCAAAATGTTAATTGGGGCAGAAATGAAACCTTGCAATAATTTTTGCTCATTGCTTCTTAATTACAAATTAATAATGGTTAGAAAATATGATTAGAAAGCCTAAGAATAAATGTTATATGACTGCTGTTATGTCTGAGGAGAGTTTTTTTCTCTCTGGATTCTGTTTAAGAGGCAAGGGTGACAATTTCAAGGTAAAACATTCTGCAGCACAGGGATCTTTGTTAAGAAAAGTTTAATAAAATTGAACTCTCCCTTTATAAACAGATTAAATYGCTTTTAGCAGTCATAGGGAAAATGAATAATGCATGTTTTGTAACCCTAGGTTGAATTTAACTGCCTTGAAATCAAGGTTATTTGTGAAGGGAGTTCTTTAAATCTCTAGGAATTAGAATTCTTAGTAGGAAATATTTTGTTTATTTATGCACTAACATAAGTACAAAAAGGTGTGGATTTACTAGCCATTAACTGAAAAAAAAAGATGTGGGATAAATCCACTGAATGTTTTATTTGTCTTGAGGATGCCCATGCATGTGTGCATGAAAACAGGGAATTGCAGAGATTTTGGAAGAAATATTGCAAAAAAAAAATTCATTTGCATGTATTGAAGTTAAAATTCATATGACTTAGAACTTAAGATACCGGTTCAGACTTCTTTTTCCCCTTTTTTACTGGAAAGGGTTTTTTTTTCCCATAAATATCCATGTTCCAAGAACTAACAATCAGGTAAGTCATGCTGGTAGAGAGCTGAACTTTCCCCTCCAGATAAGAAATTTAACACTTAGATTATACAATCATGACTTTTGCCTAAATAACCCAAACCCACTTTTACTTCTGTAAATGGTAGAGGTAAAACTAGTGGTGATAGCAGCAGTAGATTATTTTATGGTCCCTAAAGGGATGTGCTCATCAGAGGGAGTAATGGTGAAATACCAAGACATTCTGCATTCAATTATTTTGGTACACTGATACAAAAACTATTCAGCACAACCAAACTAAGACTTATTTAAGAGTACAAAAATCTTACTCTGCTCTGAGCAGTTGGCATAATGGCTGAGACTGGCACAGGTGGCAGATTAGCTWTCCCTGACCCTTTTTCTGTCTGAGGTGCATAAGCCAGAACACTTGCTTCTCTTCCTAGAAACATTTTCACTTACGTTGCAGCTTCACTCAGGTCCAATAGAGTCTTTACTCTAGTAGRCTGGAGTACTAGACTCTTCACTATTAATCCTGCAGTAGCCACTTCGACTGTAGCTTATTTTTATTTCAGAAATATTCTCACAATGTCCGTTTTAAACTTTGGCTTATGGACTGGTTTAGACATTGACGTTTTGTTTCCTTTGCACACAGATTTTAATGAGTGAGAGGAGCTGCATCACAATTCTGGCTTGTGGTATTTTCAGGGTCCCTGGATGAAGGAGGAAGGACTCTCTATGTTCTTAGAAGGTTCATTTATTCTTTTATTATCTAGATTATATTAAAGAATACTATACTAAAACTATACTAAAGAATWGACAAAGGATACTTACAGAAGGTTAAAAGATACTAATGAGAAACTCGTGGCTCCTCAGTCTGACACARCTTGACAGTGATTGGTCATTAAGTTAAAACAATTCACATGAAACCAATAAAACGATGACCAGTTGGTAAACATTCTCCAAACCACATTCCAAAGCAGCAAACACAGGAGAAGCAACCAGTTAATTATTGTTTTCATTTTTCTCTGAAGCTTCTCAGCTTCCCAGGAGAAGAAATCCTGGCGAAGGGATCTTTCAGAAAATATGACAGTGACAGTGGTTCTCTATGCAGGTACTCACCTGAATAATGAAAATCCCACAGGTTTATTAGCAGCTGCCAAACCTGGCAGTGTTTGTGTGCTTCTACAGCTGACAGCATTGGTTAAAAGAATTATTAAAACCCCGTGCTCTGACAATTCTCCTATAGATAAACTCCTATAATCAGTTATGTTTTAAGATCAGGGTAGAAACTGCTTGGCTGATGTGTTTTTTAGGATACTATGATGAGGCAAATTAGCCAAGAGGAATGTTTTTCTTTCTTGAAAGGTAATACTAACAATTTTTGTACAAAGAAAAATACTTTGTCTTGGAAAGACTTTCAACYCTTCAGGGTCAGAGAATGGTGGTTAATGTAGTGACATGAACATCCTTGGTTATTATAGCAAAGATACTAACACAGGATGTTATAGTAAGGCTATTTGTAGTAAATAGCTTTGCAATAAAAGCACAGCCTTTTGCAATAAAAGCAAAGAGTGGAGAGCAGGTGGAATTGTTCATTGTATTCAAAGTGTTAAATGGCTTTTTCTACCCATTTCTATAACAAAAGAACAAAAAAATTATTAATGTAGTTGCTAACTAAAAATTCTAAACTGCCTTTGGAGGCTGTACTTAAAAAGCTAAATGGACTTTTCCATCCTGCCTATCTGGCATTTACTCAGTGTTAAACCTAAATGCATAATTTTCACATTAGCTGATGTTGTAGATCATGACATAGTTATAAGTGTAAATGCATCCCATGCATACAAACATGAACTGTGTTGTCAGCCAATTCCATGAGTATCTGCTCTGAATGCTAACGGAGTTGTCACTTCAGCTGTAATGCAGGAATCTACCTGTCTGCTAATAAATAAGGCTGATCCATGCACAGTGTATGAAGATGARAAGATCAAGTTTTTGTCCAGGGACACACTATGTTGAAGGTTGTTATYTTGGGTTTTTGTCAGGGAGCACAGAACTGTCATATGACTTTTTTTTTTTTGTATTTTTATGCAGAAACTTTAACTTTGAATGGGGCTCTGCTCACTCCTCAACTATTAAATAAAGATTCATTAAAAAAGCAAGAGAAGAAATGGTACAAAAATTGAGAGAGAAGAGGGAGTAGAGATATGAGAAGTTATTCCAAGGACCCTGAAGTTTTTGGCCTTCATAGTAACWCCAAGATAAGTTAGATTCTGGTAGTTTCTGTCATTACTGTAATGCTGAAAACGTTGCAGGCAGCCACGTGGGCCTAAGTTCTCTTCTTACAATACAAGGTGTTGAGAAGAATGAAATCCCTTCTTCTGATCAGAATTCTTTGAGGTGTTTTAAGTCAGGCACATGCAAACAGAGTCACTTTTAAAGAGAGGTCTGTAAGTTCCAACATCCAATTTCTGGAAATCTGAACAGCCAGGTTTGAGTTGATAGCTGGACTGTTCATAAATKTAAAGATGTTCTTACAGACAAAGTATGTCTCATGGTGATTTATCATTCTGTGCAGTTTGGCTCATGCAAATCCAACTGGTGCTTCTTTATTAGGTCMAATAATTTTATCACTTACTGGTTCATGAGCTGAGTATGTGACATTGGGAAAACCTCAGATGCACAGTCACAGCAATTCGTTAAATAACTTGTTGGCACTTTCTGTAGCAGGACACCTATTTGAACAACTTCCTCCAGAGAAAAATGGAGATATGTGAAATTCTTTTTTTGTCCAATTTGGGGAATTTTTTCCTCCAATAATTTCATATAGGAAGGCATATTAATTGTGGTATGAGCACTGCTATATTCTGTAATAACAGAATCCTTCAGCTAGAGTTTTCAGGGTCCTGGTATCCTTTTWTACCCAGGATAAATCTAGTCTGGGCACAGTTACCATATAAGTAGAGGACTTTTTAAGGCATAAGGGATACTCTGACTTGTGACCCAATTTTATTTACAATTTGACTACAGTTTTACCAGTTATTAATTTTGAATGCTGAAGAATTTATTTTGAAGATTAACCACTTAGAGGGCATTCAGTTCCATCACTTATCAATGGCTCTACCCGCAGAGTTTATGCATGATAGAAGTGATTTAATTTTCACAAGAAAAAACTTAGTATCATGAACTGACTGTGCCTCCAATTTAGGCATTATTTGAATTCCACCTGCCCTGCAAGAAACCAAATAACATGAACAATTGTCGAGCCAGGAAATATGAARAAAATATTATTTAMTAATAAAAATTTTTAGAAAATTACTTATGTGTAGTCTAACCCAATATTGATTTACTCTAGATAAAGCCACTTAGAGAACTGGAGAAAAGAACAGGCAAAAAGGACAATAGGTACTGATATTGCCCTCTACTTTTCACCTCACATAATTTTGACAGTCCTGAGGTAGGTCTAAAAAAATTGAGATTTCTATAAAGGAGAAATACAAGTTCTCAGGTTCTTTTCACTGAGAAATGAGATTTACTTGATCTCAGTTAACTGTAACTTTGTTTAATRCCAGCAAATTCTAATTGAATTTCCAAGTGTATTCTATCTCTTTTGAAAACAGTGACACGTTGGCATAAGTAGGGATGGTGTTTCATTCTGTGCTTTCAGTTTTCAGCATCATACCTCTTCAATCTTATTTTGGGAATTCCTTTGCAACTCTTCTTAAGCAAGGCTTGGTAACAGGACCTAAAGTATTTCCTCAATCTGCTGYTCTGGTTTCTGAGTGGTGCCAGTAGTGAGTGAGAGCAAACCAGGTAAATGTTATGGTAACTCCTGGGGATCCTCTTAGTGGAGGTCTCTGCTGCCTTACAAACACCTGTCTGGTTCAAATGAGAAATTAGGAAGTTAATGTTGGTTCTGCCATCCTCTGGGATTAGGAGTTGCATAGGATTAATATAGAAAAGAAACTCCTGACTCATTTACAAGGCTATCACCAAGATTTTGAAGTAATCTCTTCCCTGGATTAAGAGGCTGAATTTCCAAGTCCTGAACGGTTTTAACTGCACAAAGTTTCTGCTCAGGTTGTTTCAATCAGAGCCTACATAAGGACAAAATGGAAAAAGGAGTGTGCACTTCTTTATCAATRAGCATGCTTTAGTAATATTTCATACTTCAAAAGAGTTTGCAAAGCATTCAGAAAAATCSATTCCTGACATGAATATATGGGATTTTTTCCCTTATATTTTTCAGGCAGGATCTGGTRCTTTTCCACACAATTACACTAAGGGAATGGCTGTAGTGCATCAGAGGAAATGTGCATGTGACCTTGTATTCTGTCACACAACATGACCAATATTTGGTAAATGGAATAAAATATAGGAGTGTGAGAAATCAGCTATGATCCTTTTCTGGAGTGTTTTCTCCCAGTCTGACAAAATTTCTGTTTAGAGTCCCTCTAACCAGCAGAAGTGCCYTTACATAACAGCCCACAGTGAATTACTTATTTTATTATTAACTTCAACATCATCAATTGCCTTTTCAATACTCCTAAAAGTTTGCACAACTGCCCGTGGCAAGGAGTACTCTTTTTAACTCTCCACTTTGAAAATGYATGCTTAGTTTGGATCTGCCTGCTTTAGATTTCATTCCATTGAAAGAGACAATGAACGACATGTTATCCYTTTATCTTTTATGTGCCACTGATGGCATCTGTCATGTACTTCTTCACTCATCTWTTTTTTTTTTCCAGGCTGAAAAGAGCTGGTCTATTATACACTCATCATGCTGATACCATCCTGTACCTTTGATCATCCTTGTATTTCTGCAAGGACTTGGAGAGCTACTGAGAAGCTTAATGACATTGCAGGGCAATTCCAAAGCTGGGTTTACAGGTCTCTCTAAAAGGTCTTGTCCTACAATACAGATTGCTCTTAAAGCCACACATGGTACCTCAAACTACCTCTGCATCAGYTGGAGGTGGCCCTAGCAGATTTTCTTTGACATGATTATTAGTATTACATTCTCCTCCCAAAAAAACATGAATCCAATAAAGCACAAGAAGAGAGGAGAGGTATAAAGGAAAGTGGGACTATATCCATGCTCATGCTGCTGAAGAATATTAACATATTAAAGGCAAAAGTTGTTTCAAGATCTGACTCTGCTAGAAGAGTGAGGTAGCTGGATCTGATATCTAAGGCTTAGTACCTCTAACATTTAAAGGGGTGGTAGGAGATTTTACCATTTGAACAGTCTAAAAGACACTTCAGACAAGAAAATGCTTTGAAATCCTTCATTTGCTTTTCTGAAAACCACTCGTCTCACCAAGGAGGTGCTTTCTTCCTCCTTGTTTTGTGTTTCATGTGTTGATTCTCTCAAGCACATGGTGTTTTAAAGTGTTGTCTCTTTAAACTTTGCCTTGCAGCTTGTAATCCTTTACAGCAAGGGAAATGAGCAAGAAAGTAATTTGAAAACAGATATAGGATTTACTTTTCTTGCCTGAAGTAATGTTTTGGAAGCAGTGCTTTTGGTGTTGCCTGGTTCTGAGAACAACTCTACAGCCCTGTATGTCCAAACCTGTCTCCACATGCAGCTCAAACTGCTTGAGTTCCATCTGTCCACAAATCCTGTGTGCTTGTGTCAGAATGATTTTTGTGGCCTATCAAGATTGAACTCTCTGTCTGCAAAAGATGGGTTATGTTTAGATAATGTGCATRCAGTTCTGAGGGCGCTCTCAAATGCATTCCACTTGTAAAATTTTAATATTTCCCCCGCTCCTGGCAAATGCCATGAGATCTGCTCTAGAAGAGACCACAAGGGCCCTTGCAGAAGAGCAGTGAAGGAAGTTTAGTTTGCTCCTAAACTGGCACTCTCACATCCAGGAATACCAGGGAGGTGAATGTAGATCTTCCATCCATGCAGGGACAGTTTCCATAGACACTGAAGGTCAGCTGCCCACAGATCTCAGACTTACTGAAACACAAGAAAACCAAGTTCCCCTTGGCAGTCCCTGGCAGGAGTTACAGTGCTGGGCTATTGCTCATTTGCTGAAAAGTCAGTGGTGCCCTTGGAATTGTCATCTCATTTCAGCTGACACTTGTGGGAAGGAGAGTGAAAGCTTCAGGGAGAGGAGCCAGGTCCTCAGCTGACACAAGAACTCAAGCTTCAGTGCTGCTGTACTTCAGCAGCCTTAGTTCAATCCTGCAGAAATAATCCTTTGGAGAAGGTGCAACAATCCCAGGTACAATGTTTCTTTCACAACTCATTTTCCTACTGGATTGCRCAATTTCTCACTATTCTCAAATTAAAGAATTGTGATTAAATCCTGTAGAGATTATTTTCTACTGAGAGACAGTGTCCTGCTGTTTGAATAGTTTAAGTGGAGAATATTGGCTCTGGAAGCAAAGATGCCTTTGGAAAAGGGATCTTACAATATTAATATCTGGATGCACATTATAATGGGTCAGTTAAAATTGTGTGAATTAGTATCACATCTATGGCTTGGTATGAAGATCTAATATGGGCTGTAAGGTTTTGTCTTAAATTTCAAGGTCAAAATATTCCCCAAATTTTATAGAATTAGAGCATCCTGGGATGCAAAGGATGCTGGCAAATGAGGAGGTTTTCAGATCCTGCAGGCTTTCAGATATTTGTCAAGTACCGTGCAATTTGAATGGAAAATGTTTTAAAATTGTAATTCTGGAACTGTCTTGGTGACATGAACAAAGAAAATCCTGAGGGAAGATTTAAGCAGAGGTGTACAGGTGACAAGACTTACACTGTGTGCCTCAAAATTACAGTTCTAAAAGATTTGGCATTCAGATGCTTTTTTATCACACTTGTTAAATATTTCCCATGCCTGTCTTACACTGAGCAYACTGGATTCTCTCTAAGAACCTTAGCAGAACTCTGGGATCATGGAGACAAATGTTTTCTTGCTGGAGACAAATCAATACTGCAAGATCTTGATTAAAATACCTGGTAAAGAGGCTTTTATTCTTAGTTTACACTGCAACACACCTCAGACACAGGAAGTAATTAATTACAGGCAGGTAAAYTCCTCTCAAATACCTTCTCAGTGCTGATTTCCAGGAAACAATTCTCATGAGAAACGAAGTAAATGAGATTAAAAGAACAGAGCAAACTCTATATCTGATTGCAAAACATCTCTTAAATTGAAAAAAATCAGTGTAGGAATTGGGTGTAAGCTGTCTGGGGTGTGTGAATAAACAGATTTATACTCCATGAGAGGATAGCASACTGAATCTCTGCATTAGTACTTAAGTCTGTGCTTCTTATTCACATTTTCTCTGAACATATTTAAAAACCTGGGCTTGACAGGCTTGTTTGATATCAAAACATACTTAATCAGAAAGGCTGTGGGTGTTTGACCATGKTTATTCCAGCAGTGTTCTCCTTACCTGCACCTCCTACCATTAAGGAACAGAGAAACAATTAATTTTTGTGGCAGGTTGTCCAAGTCAGTGTTGCCATAGGAACTTTAACTTTCAGAATTCTTTGTCTCCTCCATCTCAGATTATTCACTTTCACTTTTGGCAATGATGTTAGTTCTGGATTTAACAATAGGCTTTTGTTTGTGAGCCARTAAACAAGAGTGTATAGATTCAATGTGGAGTTTATCTGTTTCTGRCACTCTGAACTTCTAAATCTGCAGTATTGAACATGGCAGGGTGTGAATGAGCCAGCATCATATACTGAAATATTGTTAAACTCAGTTTCTGCAGATATTCCTTGGAACATGTCAATGAAGTGTAAACAGCAGACATTTGCAAGATTTAAAATAAAAACTCTACTTCTTCCTTGATTTATCTACCTACACACAGCCTTTCCCACAATGGATCTGATAGCACAGAGAACCACAGTGATGCATCCTAAAATCACTCAGTGCATCTCAGACTTGAACTACTTAGTTTATAATAAAAATCATTTGTTTCTTGGGGAAAGAGTGAATCTACCTAGCCAARAAATCTGGCATACTCCTGCAATAAAATTTAATGGGATTTTTGTATAGGAGAAGATATGACCTAGTAGCAACAACTGCAGTTCTAATAACAGTTGTGCATATTGATCACTGTCTGCTGCAATTGCTTGGATGAAAGGTTATCACAAATAAATACATCCCCTGCCCCCCCAAAAAATCCCAAAATAACAAAAACCAACAAAGACAACAATCATGAAAAATTTATATTTTAAAAATAACTCGGACTGTGTCCCAAACCAGATTCCAGATTAGTTAGAAGAGGACCTGCTGAGAGAAAAAAATTCCCACAAATCCCATATAAAACTTTCCAGATGTTGATGTTCTGCAGACAAAATTGGCACACGAGAAACCAGCTTCATCTTGTAGGAATTTGATTTCTTGACCAATTACCCTAAAAGAAATCCACCAATCAAAATGCAGTTTACCTGTGTCTGATGAGTGCATCTTGAAAGATGATATTGTAGCTGTAATTTCTCACTGTCATGTTGAACAGAGACTCTTMATTGAATGGGAATTTTTACTTTTCCTTATAGAGGCCATTTCCTCCAGTATTTTTGAATGCATTGATAAACCATAGCCAGAGAACTTGGGCCAGTTTTGTTCTGTGTGAAGTTCATTAAAATAAGTTGACTACTGTCAATGTGATTTTATAACCCTTAAGAAAATKGAAAGAAAGCTGAAGAATACATTAACAAATTTCTGAGAGTGCAGGAAGAAGGAGTATAATATTCTGTGTTCTCTCATTGGAGTATCTTACTTGACCAAAGATATAAAACCAGAGAATCTTTCARGTTGGAAAAGATCTTTTAAWTCATTRAGTCCATCCACTGCCATGYTCACTAAAAAACACATGTCCCTAAATGCCACATATTCTCATATTTTAGATSGTAAGTTGTTTGCTTTCCTTTAGGTACACAGTTATCTTTTGGAAAAAGAAATTTCATTGAGATTAAAAAGCATGTTATAATCAAAAATTTCAAAGAAATTCAGCATTACTGTAAATTACTTCAAATCCATGTTGGTTTCATTAAAAAAAAACAAAACAAAAAACAACAAACCAACATATTTAAACTCATTCCCTTTGGTTTAACCCRTTTATATTTAAATGGTCAATAACTTTATGTTTGAACTTTGTATAAAAATGTTGGTATCAATTTTATGTAACAATAAAAAATAGGTGGAAAGTCACAGGTGTAAGTGCTAGCATTGACTGGAGCTCTCWGTGAGACACTGTGAATTTTCATAGAGAATTAAAACTTTCCCACTCTGCCATCCCAGGGTTGTGTGTGTTTCCCTCTTTATCCTGAGCACATGCATTTGGATGAAGGAAATTACTGACTCCCTTATCACAGCTTGAGTTGGTTGGACTGAGCCTGAAAAAGCTCCTGCCATAATCCTCTCCTTGCTCAAAGTATTTTTAAGCACCACAAGTGTGGGGTTTTGGGGCCACGCCAACGCTGTCTGGCAGTGCCTGAAAAACTCCCACCTCCTTCCAGGGAGCTGGATTCATGGCATGGAGCCCTCAGCTCAAAAGATGCTTTCATGTGGTTGACTTTCTGCAGCTAACAAAGGGTGTTTTTTTTGTTTTTTGGGTTTTTTTGTTTTTTTTGTTTTTTTTTTTTTTTGTTTTTTTTTTTTGTTTTTTTTTTTTTTTTGTTTGTTTGGTTTTTTTTTAATTCCTCCCCATACAGCCCATATACATCACTTACATTGTAGAAAAGGACCAACAAGTTCAGATGCGTCCATTTGGCAAAACAGTTGAACCCCTCTGCCTGAAATTATGGTTTGTTCYACCAAATGCTAAATAGATGTTCAAAATGGACCTGTTAGCCAWGATATAAATTTCCACAGTCACGTGAAAAATCTGAGAGGCATTAATCGAGCATTTCAGGGTAATCACATTTAATTGTCTGTCTGTGCAAGGTGCTCTATTCCATCTCAGTACAAAGTAAAAGTTRCATAGATGAATAATGAAATCACTTTATATCTTGGAACACATGAGGAAGAAAGCTGTGTTAGCTTTTGATTAGGCTTCTGTGGGAGTGTTTAAGAATGGCTTAGTGAGAGAAAGATCTTCCCTGTGCAGTGTATTTTATAGCTGATTACAGCCTGGGGTAGGTACAGATTGATGGGCATGCTTAGAGCTCTCCTGAGATTACAGCTGGCACAGATCCTTTGGGTTCTTCCTTGGGATATGTACATGGATTTTTTCCATTWAAAAAAACCCCAAAACAACAGCAGCAAGAACCAACCAACCAAAGAAACCTCCAACCAACAAAAAAAAAAAATTTAAAAAAACCAAAACAAAACCACATCAAATCAAACAAACAAGACCAAAAAATAAACCAAGAAATCTGATTTATAAGAGTCTGGTCCATGTTGCAGTCTTCATAATTTAAACAATACATTTAATGCTTTTGTGTTATGCTGCTGCAGGGAAAAAAATAGAGATGTTCTGTGAAAGACAGATGTCCTCAGTTTTCTCTTTGGAAACACATCAGCATCCACTATCTCARCCCCTTCTTTGCTAGTGCATTGGTYAGAATAGTTAATGAAACCCAGAGTAAAGAAGGAGGATAAAAGCAAACCTAATATCTGATATCTTCTAAGTATCCTTTTGAAAAAATGATAGTCATCCCCATGACAGTTTGAAGCCCTGAGGTAAAAARGACATAAATACAACTATTTGCTCTTAGGTCTGTCTGCTTCAAATTACACCAGAACTCTCAAAGACYAAATACCAAGTCCTATTTCATGTTTTAATCACTATAAACTATAATGGGATTCATATCTGCAAACATTTATTGCTCTGTATCACAAGGATATTTTTAGCTACTTTGAAGGCTGTTATTATGAAAAAAAAAATTCAACAAAGGGAACATGATAGCTGCTCTTAAATTAGATATTAATCTGGAAAGAACACTTAGGCTAAACAGCAAAGATAACTTCCCCAGAAATTTAAAATTAAATTTCTAATGTGCCATTAAAGCAAAGAGTCAAGTACCCCAGGTTTTTTTTCTGGTTTTGTCTTTTACTTCCTGAGTTGTATGTTTTAAAGTTAAGCATTATGAAAGTAGGATGCCTGAAAAGTCCAACTGGATTATCCAGCATGAAGGCAGGAGCCTGTTAGGGGAACAGGAATATGGCATGGAGAAGAGGTAACAAACACAGCTCTGCCAAACACAGCGTTAAATCATAAAAGGAGGAAAGAGGTAAATGGGGTGAACATTTAAAAAAAACCTAAATGTGTGGCTTGACTTACCTAAAAATCCAACCTTTTCAATGGGTCTGATACCTGGTTTTTCCTGGATGAATTGAACAGGGTGATTTAAGGGACTCATGCCATTTTTCTGCCATTCAGCTTGGCCAGAGAATTCCCTGTAGAGAATTAAATCTGTATTTGAACAAGAGTTTCTAGAATTTAATTTAGTAAAACACTTGTGTGGCAATGATGGACAATAGAGAAGCTATCCTGACCCTGAGGTAAGTTGTGCTCATTGTGGTTATTTTTCTTCACTGTTTGAGAGTGCAAACAACTTCTGGATTGAAAGTGTCTGGTTTCCATCTCCAGTTCACAGMCAGGGAACAATTCTGATCTCTCCCTGGTAATTTAAAACAGAATATAATCCCATTTTAAAAGGTRTATTGATGCCTGAGAGTCTACCTAGAACAGAGGCTGGACAGTGTTAAAGGAATAAAGAAGATATTTGTTAAAAAGGCCTTCAAAGGATACACCTTGGGAAGTACAAGAGCCTGGCCAAGGCTACACCCAAGATGGACTTAGAGCCATGAGTTTTCACACTTTTGTAAGTTTTGGTCTATTTACATATTGGGGTTAATTGTCCAATTAAATATTCAGGTTATGAAATCCCATCCTCCCAGATTGCTCTCCTCAATTTGCTGTTTGCACTTTTTGGGCYTGAAGCTGCAACRGTGTCCTTGGTTTTGGGGCTGGAAAAGGATTGTTTTGTCTGRCTAAACTGTGAGGAGACCTTGCTAACACTTTATATGAAGTTCARAGTTATATACTRATGCAGTATGGAAAAATATGGAGCTAAAACTTCAGGCATGAGTACAAAAAACTTTGCCTCCCTCATGATCCAATCACAACATAAGAGGGCAGTGAGACAGGGATGGATGGATGGATGGATGGATGGATGGATGGATGGATGGATGGATGGATGGATGGATGGATGGATGGATGGATGGATGGATGGAATTGGATGGATGGATGGATGGATGGATGGATGGATGGAGTCTGCAGCTGCCTATTTTCCTGTGCCCTAATTCAGTCCATATGGAATTAGCTGGATTAGCCCTGGGTGATGGAGAGTTTGGGAAGCTGACAAGAAGTGCAGCTTAGGTCTCATTTCTCATTCCCTGTGTTGGACTGAACACTGTTATAAAAATGATATCTCCTGTGCTTTTAGTTTTTTGYCAGCTGAATACTGGTGGACAGGGTTCCTCAAACACAAACTTTTAATGCAAGTATGTTTTTGTATGAAATTGCTAAAAACATGCAGGACCAAGCAAGCAATTCTGACGGCACAATGGCAGTGAAGTCATTGTTCTTCTGCATGGTCAAGATTTAGTTCAGCTAAATCATTGCAGCAAAACAATTKAAAATAATTGACCTATCTTGACAAGTGATTTTCACACAGTTGAAAGGACTAAATTTATCTGGTGAAAGATAATTTTTTACCATGTTTCTTTAAAATTTTCTGAAGCATGCAGTTATGGAAATAGACAGACTGAACACAGGCATTTTTACAGCTAGTTCCCCTGGACATTTCAGAAGAGATGTTGCACAGCAGATCCATTCTGTTACATAAAAGTTTTAAATTTTTTTTCTATTTTTTCCCTGTCACTTTTTGACTATCAACTTCCCCCCTCCCCCCCAGAAAATTCTATTTAATCTGATAAAACTAAGTAAACAAATGAAGAAAGAAGAGGATGAAAACAGAAAAAAACCTCCTGTGATACTTTAAAGTGAGTTCAAATATTTACCATCAGAAAATACWGAGGACAGGAAAACCTCAAGAAAGGAAGCATACAGAAAACAGAGTGAAAGAAAATAGATATTCTCAATACAGCATACTTCCACAGAGCAAAAAAATAGGAGAGGGAGAAAATAGTTGAATTGGAAAGATGATKGGTTTTACATTTTCTGAAAYCRTCTAAAATATAATCATTCTTTYCTTTTTTCACTCTTTCATTACCAAYGTGCCTTGAAAGGTGCTAAATCTCCTTTCAAAACTTGGCTTCAGATTTATTATCCTGATGACCTGATCTTCCTTGACATTTGCTTTGCTTTTAGTTTCCATTTATTTTTACCTGTGTGCCAATAACTTCAATTTCATAATAACCCAAAGTATCCATGAATCATTAATGAATATTTGCTGAATAAGTAGTTATTCATCTTATTTTCTTCCATTTGCTTCCCTGTCTCTTGCAACATTTTACCACAATAAAACRGAGATGAAGTTCTTGATTCTTCTAATTTCTCTACAACAAACAAAATTAAGTTTTGGAACAAAATTAATTGTAAATTCAAACAAAAATTTGTGATGTTTGTAAAATAAAAAAGTTGGCAGGATTTCTCTTTGGGTAGAGAGTGAAAATTGAAAGGTTTGTCCTAGAKCAATATAGAACAAATTTTTCTTCTTTTAGTCACAAAATCTCCATGTGATATTTTGAAGGTGACCAACATTTTTATAAGCTTTGCCAACAACGTTTAGTAGGCAAAGAATAATTTCARCTATACATGACATTAATCTAATTTAATACATTCTTGGAGAATTCACAGAGCCAAATTTTACAGATTTTACATTTCCATGATTTTCAACAGAACTGGGTCTCTTAGAGACCATCTGTGTGTATACATATATATATATATGGTTTTTCCTTGACACTGTTTCATTGGTATTTCTACAGACATTTTAATCATCAGCTAAAATTTCTCACAGTGGCTGGGTAGTTTCCTGAGTAGTAAAATATAGTGTATTGCTGAAAATTAAACAGCTGCATTGAAAGATTTAGCTATATTTCATGTCTTGTTAGTCATCCAAAATACAGTAGAGCTACTTTTCTGCTTGATATTATAGCTCAATGGAATGACATTCTACTACCCAGTAGCATGAGAAAGAACCTGAGCCACCAGAAATATTGTCATGAAAATTTTTGTTTCCAGGAGCAGATGCAGTATGAGTGTGTCACTCTGAGGTCAGCTCAAGCCCATMTGCCAAACCCTAAACCAGCAACCTTAAACATAAAAATGTCTCGTTGTCTGTTAACYGTGAATGACTTATCCCAGATCTGCTGGAAGATTTTCAGATCTGGGAAATGAACACACAGCAATAAGTGTAAATCTGTGTGTTCCCTGCACTAACAATTCTCTATATTTTTGCAGGGAATCTGTTGTTGATTGAGAGGAGCATAAACGAGACTAATAATCACCTTTGTCTCAATGTCACTGCTTTTGTTTTGAGAATTGTTCAGCTTCATCCATCTACAGCATCAGTATTTCATAAAGATTGCCAGTTTGGAACTATTGCTGTCATTCATGTGCGTGTTATATCCTTCCAGTCATGTCAATCTATCTGCAGGATCAGGGCCTTGATTTACATATTTGAACAGTATAATTATGAAGGATGTTATCTGGGTGAAAATGTGAGGCTGCCAAATGTCAGATAATTTGCAAACAACACAAATTCAGAGCGGCTGCCTCTTGAGTGATTTTGGAAAGGTATGGGGAACAACCAATTGATGATTAAGAGACCTCCCAATAGACAAACTAAACAAAAGGTAACAATTTATCCCAATGTTTTGGTTCACTGCTGATGAATTTTCTTAGCATCTGCTTAAATGTTTGATTATTCTACAAGCCCATCTGTTTCTGGCTGATACGAAACTCTGCGTGATGGGGGAATTTTTAACAGCTTGCACACCTCATTTAGCAGAGAAGACATAAAATTAGTGCCCTGATCTGTTGAATTTTCTAAGGGTAAGCCCACTCTGATAACAGCATTAATCAATTCATTAGCTTCATGTTTTGCCAACTAAGACTTCACGGCAATACTGTGGGGTTTGAATGTCCTGGTACCCCTCCCAAGATCTGTTACGTTCCTCAGACAAGAAATTTGACTAAGTGAGAGTTAAGATTCAAATTAAATTTCCCTAGTCTGGCAGTACAACATGAYACTGGATAAAAAATGGAGATGACACACTTAGGATGTCTCTTAAATATTTTGTTGTTCCCACGGGGAACTCCAACTCCAGATGCCTGCTGGAAGAGCAACCCAGCAGAGAGGAAACAGTCTGGGAGGWTCCTGGAGTGTGTGGAACTTGCTGTTTTCAACTACAGAAGGACTTGTGGGTGATATGATGGTCAAAGGCCCYCTTGGGGCACAGCAATCRCAAAATTATAAGAGTTTGGGATTTCTGGAGACATAAGGAGARCTGCCAGCAGAACTTCTGCCTCAGACTTCCAGAGGGCAGTGTTTGGCCTGGTTAGAAGATTGGTTGAGAGAATCCCTTGGGAGGGAGAATCCCTGCTGAGACATTCCTGGAGGGCAAAGGAGTCCAGGATGGCWGGACATTCTTCAAGAGGGAAATCTTAAAGGCTGTTCCCAGGGAAGGTCATGGATCACATCACCTTGAGTACAGGACAGATCAGATCAGATCACACTGCAGGTACAGGACAAACCCAGCAGGGGCTTGGGAAAGGCAGGTCCTGCTGGCCACCCTGATCTTCTGTGACAAGGTGCCTCACATGGTGACGTGAGGGAAAAGTTGTGTATCTGGTCTACTTAGACTTTAGGAAAGCCTTTCCCACCATGYTCTCCCGGAGAAACTGGCTGCTCATGGCTTGGATGGGTTCACAGTTTGCTGGGTGAAAAACTGGCTGGATGGCCAGGCCCAGGGAGCAGTGAGGAATGGAGCCAYATCCACGTGGTGGAGAGTCACAACTGGTGTTCTCCAGGGGAACACTTCTGGGGCCAGCTCTGTTTAATCTCTTCATTGATGCTCTGGATGAGGGGAGGGAGGTACCCTCAGTCAGTTTGGAGATGACACCAAGCTGGGTGGGAGTGTCGATCTGCAGGAGGGCAGGAAGGCCCTGCAGAGGGATCTGGACAGGACGGACGGACGGACGGACAGACGGACGGACGGACGGACGGACGGACGGACGGATGGATGGATGGATGGATGGATGGATGGATGGATGGATGGATGGATGAATGGATGGATGGACCAAGGCCAATGGTCTGAGGTTCAGCAAAGGCAGGTGCTGGGTCTACACTTTGGCCACAACAACCTCCTGCAGAGCTCCAGGCCAAGGGCTGAGTGGCTGGACCAGCTGCATGACAGAAAAGGATGTGGGGGTGCTGGTGACAGTGGCTGAACATCATCCAAAATGTGCCCAGATGRCCAAGAAGGTCAATGCCCCCATGCCTTTATCAGCACTAGTGTGGCCAGCAGGACCAGAGCAGTGATTGTCTCCCTGTGCTGGGCACTGGTGAGGCTGCACYTCAGATCCTGGGGTTCAGTTTTGGGCCCTGTTCTCTGGGAGAAGAGAGTTCAGCCATCATTAAACTTTTCTGTGCTTTCTACCATGGGGCCAGAGAATGTACTTAGTGCTTTATTTACTGTTGTAAAATAGCTCCAAGAATTATGGTACTGTGCCATGCACTCATTCTACAGGCATTCTACAAATTAATAAATCTCTGTGTTCCAATTTCCTCTCTGTAAAGTTAATGTCATGGTCCTGCTATTTTTATAAAATCTGTTATAGAGTGCTGGGGAAGTGATTTTTCCTTTGCWAGAGTGAATTTTCAGGGTGTATAGAAGGTGACAGCTAAGCCTGAGATTATCATGACCCCAGGCCAATGTGGATTTCATTACATGCAGAAGTCGTGTTCCTGTGCTGCTGTCTCTATCAGCAGGAGAGCTTTGTTCATCTGCTCTATTTGTGCAGTTTCTGCACAGGGGTTCCCATCTCAGGTGAAGCCCTTAGATAAGGCTTTAAAGTGAAGAAAAAGGAAAAGGTATAAACATTATTGGCAGGAGGCTCCTGTTGGGGCAAATTTCCTTCCACCTTATGGCAGCGAAAGGAAACTGCTTGAGATTTGCTCATTTCTTTCTACAAAACTGCACAAAAATGGATCCTTTGCTTCAGGAACTCCTGCCCTATGGAGCATAGGTGTGCCAAGGGGTCCACATTGTTAGGATAAACTTTCCTGCCTGCTCTGAGAGTGTATAAATAGTTTAGAAGAAATCAAGGGCTTGTTTTTGATATCAGGAAACTGGGCATGTGCTKAGCTCACAAACTATCACTGTCAGAGTTTGAATTGGGGATGAGCTCAAAGCATTAAATCCTGATGCTGGACAGAAGCCTGTGAGCATCAGAGAGGACTGAGACATGGGATTTTTTTTCTGGGGTCCTCTGTAAATTGGAAATGGAGGAATCAACGCCATTTACTTTTAGACTCAGCTCATATATTTAATCTTCACGCTACTCTAAAGTTACTTTACGGTACCAGCCACATTTTCACCATGAGTGGAAAGGACAATAATAATACATGGGCAGCTACAATTATTTCTCTCTCCTAATGTTTCTCATTGCAGAGCATATACAATTTGAGGTCTCTGTCTAGAACACACAGTGATATTTCCTGTTGTAATGCATAATTGTGTGCATCTCCTCCTCATGGTGTGAATTCCATGATTTCTGTTGTGCAGTCATCTGAAAGGAGCCTTAATTTCCCTTCATTAACAGATGTTTGTTATTTCAGATGTTCTCTCTCTATATTTCCCCATCTCTGCCAAAGAATAGCCTAAGATCAAACAGAAACATGTTGGCTTTAATACTAGCATAATGATATTAAATTTCTACTTATGAAAAGAAAGATCAGTTKGCCTTTTTTTGGTACTTTTAAATTAATAAGCAGACAAAGCAAGATAGTCTCTATGCTGAAATGATGAAATTATTAAACCAACATAGAAGCTTTTCTGAAGTTCAGTTTTTTCTTGTGTATAAGAAAACATTCCAGCTAATATGATCAGCCTGAATAAAACTAATTGCTGTCCTATGTCATGGGTGAATATTTGCCTTTTTCTGTAATTAYGAGACATTAAAAAGCATAAAGGTTGGATTAGTAATTAAGCTACTGTAACCCAATGTCCATTTTCTTATGTAAATGMAAATAAGTATGGATTTATCACCCTGAATCAGCAGAAACACTGAGARCCTTGAATGGTAAAAGGGCATTTCAAGACTACTGTGTCTTTCAGACTGTAATTGTGATCATCTYACACAGGTAATCTTTTGAATCCAATTGCTTTCTCTAACTTGCTTAGAAACTTAGGGAACCTTTCCTTTCCCTGCARCAAAATCCTGAAGGCAATGATTGGAGATATTTTCTCTTCCTGTCAGTTGCTGCTTGTTGTTYCAATGTTCAGCTGCACAAGTGAATTCTCAAAGCAGCAAGAACACTCACTTCCTCTAAAACTGAGGMAATTTTCTTCACAACAAAAATTACAGAAAGCTGAGAAATGCAATAATAAAACTACTGTGGGTTTATACTTGTGASTTCATCAGAATAACCTCAGAATTTGCAGATATTCCCTAGGTTTTGAAGGTTCCTAGATTTTAAGGCATTGCAATTTCTCCCTTAAAATCTGATGTTTTATAATAGGAAGGGGAAAAAACAGGATCAGGCAACTTAACTTTGTGAATCCTTTATAGGAGCATATCCCGAATATGCCATGCATTTAAAAACCTTGTTCTCAACTTGCTTATGGCATAAACATTTGTAGGKATGTTTGTTTCAATGTGGTGTGACTATAAATTATCAGTGTTATGCATGAAGCTGGAACATTTTCAACAGCACAGAGACTTTTCTGAGTCAGGAAAGGCCAGGTAGATCCAATAAAATTACTGATTATTATTTTCAARTTCACCAGGACTGCTGTGATTATCTACCATGTTTTTCTGTGATGGAAGGTTGAGAGAATACAGTGACCTTTTTCAAGAAAAAGAACAGACTGAAGGAATGAAATCTTCAAGTGCTCAGATTGTTTTTTATAAAGATCCATAGAAACACCTACCCACAACATGGAAAGAACTACCAGTGAGCATCATCTTCTGCTTTAATATTTACAGAGATTGAGCACCAAGTAAGCCTGTACAAAACCAAAACCAAAACCAAAATCAAAAAAAAAATACAGCAATCAACTGGAGTTTCAAAAAAAAAAAAAGAAAAAAACAACAAAAAACCATTTAGAAAAACATTGGTTTAGATTTAGGTGCAGCTGGTGCTGTTTGGTGGAGAGAGCTGACTTCTGATGGTGCCCTCATGTCCATCCACACTTCTTTTCTGCAGAGCATGTGTTTTTCTCTACCACATTAACTCTATTAATTTATGGTTGAACTAAAATGGAGGTTTTAGAATACTTAAGGTAAATGTGGCATAACAGCAGATAAACATTCAGCTGTGGAGACAAAGGTAACAAACAATAATAAGGCAGCAAACACACTGGAACCTACTTAAAGTGCAAGCCAAATCATTMTAGAAAAAGTCTTTGTAGTCTTTACAGATAATTCTTTGTGTAGCTAAAACTGAACAAAGAAAACATAAAGACATTTAGAGAAGGTTTAGAAACCAAATTTGAAGCTATAATCATATCATCACATGCTTTCCTGGCTTAGCCTTTTGTAGCACCATTCCTTCTCCATTMTCTCATCTCAAAAATGTATAGCACAAATGGAAGAGATCCAAACCTGATGGAGTTCTTGAAGGCACGGGAAGAATGCTCAGTTTTGAGATGATTAATTCAGSATGTTACAGAAACATGCAGGGTAATGAATGTCACAGAGAAGGTAAATTAAAAAGTCCTTATTTACTTTTTCATAGCTCAAGGGTATATGTTTAAATAGAAAAGAAATCAGTATGAATCCAATAACATGAATGTGAGTTCTTGCATGTGACACACTGCTGAGCTCATTGATRTGGTATTTAATGGGAGATCAAGCCCTAGAACTGTTGATTTACAAAAAAAGTCTAATTTTTTTTTGCTACAGGCAATGCCTACAGTACCAAAAGATAGGCAGTGAARCTATTGGGATTTGCCAAAATTCAGGCAAAAGACAAAAAAAGCACTTAATATTTAAGTGTTTAATASTTCAGAACAATGTACCTTTGGGTCCAAGGCAAAGTGATTTTGCCATTGATGATTTCTGTATCTAGTGCATGATGGATCTCACCTGGTTYCATTTTTCTAAAAGTTTCTGCTCAAACCCAAACATCTGAATTCCTCTCTGTGGTTATTGGCAGGAGGCAACTCCAGAGCTGGGCTGTCAAATCTCTTCCCTCAACAGTGGCTGAAACTTAGATAAATTAAACTGTATTTGAGTTATATTCAGGCCTGAATTRCATGATAAGGAATATCACAACTAACCAGTCTGTTCAGTTCTAGACAGCCCTGGAATTAGCCCATTGCATACCTGACCTTCTATGGATGATTCCAAAGCAGCAGCAAAGTTGTCTGCAGCCAGAATTTCTTTGAAAAAGCCTATTCTGCTACCCAGCAGTAAAATATCTGCTCTTCAGATGATGTGAGCAGCAACTGGAAGCATTACTCAGCAAAAAGGATCTTACAGAACATTAAAAAATAAAAACTGCAGAGCCAGCTGCTGAAAGTGTCCACTTTGGAAACACAAAAGTGGAAGAAAAGCATTGGTCATTTCCCAAATTGGGTTGTTCTGCTCGTAAAACTACATTTTTCAGCTTAAAGGCATTCTTTTGTAACTTTACTACTTCAGATGATTGAAAATGAAATATTCAGCAGGTTTCCACTACAATCTTGYAATGCATATTTCAGAAATATTATAACCCACTTTTTGAAGGAGGAAGAAAAAGCACCTGAACACRTACTGAAGTCTGCAGTTTGTAAATTCTTAGTTCCTGAAGTTTTGGTCTCTTTTCTGTGTCATTGGCAATTATATCACCACCATCTGTTGACCAAATAGCAAACACAGGATTCCAGGATGACARCATTATCTGTTATGAAGTTTCCCTGGTGTGTCACATTACAAGAGAGTCTTTTTATTAGTTCTAACATCAAACAGTAATAAATTGGACTGAAGAGACTTTTGTGCTCATTTTTCCAATGCCATGTATCTGCCTCTTGTTTCATTGCATGGGTTTTCTTTGCTGAAAGGGAGTTTTATTTGCTTCAGCTGGGAAAGGGAAAAAGGCTTTACTCTTCCAGASTTTGAATTTAATTTCTCATCTCAAGTGTAGGCATCCCTAAAAGGTAAGTTATCTGACATCAAATATTTTAGGAAGGGAGGAATTCCCCTGTAGGGAGGTCTGTGTCATCTCTGAACATAAAGACAACATATATGGCTAAAGATTTACTCCCTTTATTGTCTGTATGTCTAGTGAAGAGAATTCAACCTCAACAATAATGCACTTGAACTCACTGAGATATTTGTTGGTACTCCTGATGACATTGGCTCCCACAGRGGAATGAGTTTGGTCTTAGAGAGTGACAATTTTTACATTTCCAAGGAGGCCAGACAATCTCAAATGGTCAATTCTGTGCCACACCAAAAATATTCTCTGTATTTACAGAGATGTTGGCAGGTCTGTCCTGGTGTGTGCATCAGAACAATTGAGATTGTGATGTGTATGTCTTTCTCTCTGTAGCACCACAGTTTYAGGCTGTTTTTACTTTATATTGCCAAGAGCTGTAATTGTGGTAGCAATGTGAACAGTCTGATAGAAAGAAATGCTGCATTTACTTAGGCAGAGGAAAGAATTCAAACTATTTCTTCCTATTTGGAGTATTATAGCAAGTCCCATGGACTGACATCTTCCCTTTTGAAATCTAACCTGGTTTCAAAAGCTACCTTTGTAAAGAGCTCTCTGGAAGAAGTTTTGCCACCAAAAAGAAGGATTCCAATCTATTTCTTCCACTCTTTCTTTTGTTTGTCTTTAAGTGACCTCCTACTAAGTGGCCTCTAAATTGATAAATTGAGTTAACTGATGTCAAAAAGCAATAAACTTACTGATTCTATGCTGTTAGTGACTTTGTCAGTGAACTGAAAAAAGCCACACATTGAAATTGATTCARTCTTATCAATAAAAATTCTACACATGAAGAAGCTTCTTTAGTACAGCATTTCTCAAAAAAAAAAAAAAGTTCCAGTGATACCTTTACATATAGCTCTAGAAATGAACAATTCTGTTTGGAAAACAGGCTTTGAAYAGCAACCAGTAAATAAAGCATTGATACATCTGTTATCAAGTTAAAAAAATTAAAAATTAGTAGGCTATTATAAGACTGCAGCAAATAATTTTCATTCCACATTTCAAGGATTGGTCTCTGCAGAAACTCATCAAGTTCCACATGGCCAGGGCAAGGTCCAATGCCTGAGTGGGGGCAGTCCCCAGCATCAGTAATGAGTGRGTGATGAGGGGATTGAGAGCAGCCCTGCCAAGAAGGAYCTGGGGGTAGAGGTGGATGAAAATTGRACATAATTTGTTCTTGTGAGAATCCACSTGGAGCAGTGTCCAGCTCTGSGGCCTCCAAGAGCAGAAAGAGATCTCCTTGTTTGAGCAGATCCACAGAGAGGCTCTGAAGGCTGGGGCATCTCTCCTGTGAAGTTTGAGAGCCTGAGCTTTTGAATTAGGTCTTAAAGAGTGATAGCAGAGGGAACAGAAGGCTCTGGTGACACCTCAGAGCAGAGTTTTGATGCTTAATCAGGATCTAAAAGGTCAAGAGGGACATTTTACCTGGGCCTCTAGCAATAGGACAAGGGACAATTGTTCTAAGCTTAAAAGGGGAAAATTTAGATTTGACCTAAGGAAGAAATTCTTTGCTCTGAGGGTGGTGAGACACTAGAACAGATTTTACACAGAAATTGTTCATGCCCCATCCCAGGATATGTCACATTGGACAGGACTTGGAGCAAACTGTTCCACTGAAAGATATCCCTGCCCATAGCAGAGGGGCTGGACAAGATGACTTTTAAAGGTCCCTTCAGTCTCAAACCATTCTGTAATATGCAGCCCTGAATTAGTTAGAACCATTGTAGGAAAAAAAAAAAAAATCATTCAATTTTATGATAAAATTCTACCTTCTAATGTAAAAAACATGAGGGTGCCTATCTCTGGTTGCTGGACAAAAACAGTTTCCTCCATTCCATAGTGTCTGGGTGGATTATTTTCCAACCCAGAGTCCTTTTGATCTGCTTTTCTGTGGGTATGTTAAACATCTGTGTGAATAATGTATCTGTATTGATGAGGTTTCATAAATATAAATGTATTTTGTACTGCAGTGTAAAATATTTCACCAAGAGGTTTAGCACTTCATGTTCTATACAAAACATACTGGCTGAAGACATTTATGGGGGGAAAAAAGGGAAAAAAAAGAAGAGGACTAAGTTTTCATGATACAAGGGTGGTTAATAGAAAACAAAATAYTTTTTTTCTTAATGTTTCTTCTATCAGGGTTATCCAGGATATTTTGTCATTCATAGGAACTCCTTGTATGTCTTTTCACTTCCTATTACCCCTTGCTGTTTATTCTGGTTCCTAATATCAATACTGTGCTGTGCCARCCATGTTTTTTGATCCACATTTTGGGATTCCCCTGATCTTTGGCAATTTTATCTCAATGCTTTGCAGTTGTCTTAGAATARGAGTATAGCCATGGTCAGAGCAGCTGGTTTTGTAAGGTTTGTTTGGTTTTTATGTTATTTCCTTTCTTGCATCCCCAGCAACAAGAAAAGGACAACAAGAAAAAGAACCTTTTCTCTGGCTCTTCTCTTGGCACTGTATTGGCTTTCAAGTAATGTGAATTTCTGGGATATCTGACACCCTGACAAATGGCATTTACCAGGATGTACAGAACAGAACTCATCCTCTACACAAATAAGGACACACAACTCCCTGTAGCTGTTTCTTGGATCACTTTAGCCCATCCAGCAGCTTGAATCCTGTGCTCAGACTGGAGACATCAAGATGAACAGCAAAAAATTCATAACCAAAACAGACTGGAAATGTAAATCTCATGGCAGTTATCTCACTCAGCACTGTGTATCCTGCCAGYGCACTCCCCAGGGATGCTGGAGGTTCGGGCTCAGAAACTCTGTGCAGTTCTGGGTCAGCAATTTATCATCTCCTCTTCCAGCCCAGGCAGCACTGGAWCCTGAGCTTTGATCATCCAGGTCTGAGTGCTCTGGGTGCATAGACATGTAAGCAGTCTCTTAGCAACCCTCACAGAGAAAACTCCTTTTCTGTTTGAGGCAGCAGCTCCRTGAACTTGTGGCTGATTTCATGACTGGTGTATTTTCTCTGCTGCATTTGCAATGACATTCACATTATAGAGCCAGATGTGTTCGGAAAAGGTCCCAGAGTTGGTGTCTTAGTGACAGGAGCACATCATTGAGGACTCTCRACACCATTGGGCAGTGGGATCATTTTCCTAACCCTCTACAGGGATTTTTCTGGGCCTAAAACAATTTGGTTGACTCAAGGAAATTCCTACATCAAAAAACCTTTTGATCTCTCAGCCATGGGATCCCTGCCTGGGAATCTCCTAATTCTCCTTCACTGTGTCAAGAAACCTGGGTTCYCACACTGTGAAAAGGTAGTTGTTTCAGAGGTCCCTCTTGGAGTGATCAGCTCCAGGTGACAATGTATTCTCTATTTTATCAATAATGGAATGGGAGGAAATATATTTTTAATGTATCTTTTTATAGGTTTTTTTTTTCATTTACTGTAAAGAGAATTACAAAATACGAGGTCCGACTGGCCTTTGAACCCTTAAATGGCTTGTGAATCCCCTCCACTTGCCTCCCACCTCAGATCTTTGATTATTTTATATAAACATCATCTCTAGATGGTTTGCAGCAAGCCAAATCCCACAAGAACAGAGAAAAAAATAGGAATATAATGCCTGGTTTGTATTTATCACAGCTTATCAGCAGATCAAGAACTTGATTTCAAGCTTTACATAGTGCCAGGGTAGTTTTGGGGCTTTGTGATGTTGACTCCTCAGTACTCCATATGAAACAGCTGCTTGGGATGCATTTCTTTCACTAGATCTTTCCACTGAGATATTTAAATTTATGGTGATTTACATTTAATCAGGTTTGTTGATATTTGAGTATATGAGTTTTTTGCTCTGCCATACTGTCTGAATAACATTAAGTTTACTACAGATTTAGAGAATCTGGATAATTAAATCTTTCATGTTGCCAAAGAAAAACAACAACAAAACAGCATACCATAAAAAAATATACAGCTACAACACCAACCAAACAAAAACACCTTCAAGATTTCCAAAACTCTGTATTCAGACAAAAATTATTTTCAGATATTAGTCATWGAGAGATATAGTTCTAAATAGATATATAAACACATCAAAATCTTTAAAAAGAAAGTGGAAGTTACTCTCAGTCTCAATGCATTCTTTTCAAAGAAAATAGTGTTTAAATTTTATTGAGAAATCACTTACAAATGTATGCAATACTTTTCACATTTTTCGCATAATCAGAGCTCTTAAAAATTTAATCAAACCACCACCTGCCTCAAAAATTCATCATAAAAGTATTTAAATTTTAAAACACAATTATCTGTCAAAAGCACTTGAGCACTTCCAAATCCATAATAAGAAATTGTTCAAAAAGTTCTAAGGATGCTCCAAGTAACACAATTATTCAGCAAGTGAATGAATGAGCAATCCCCCTTTTAGGAAACAAAAAGCAGTATCAGTACACTGTTCCTGAAAAAATATATATATTTTGATCTCTGCCATATTTTGATGCTGTGTGTCCATCCCCATGTGTTTTAAGGTCTTTCATTGCAGCCAAGCTACATCTATTAAAGGATTTAAATTGTCTTCTCTAGGTCTAAATCCCACAGCCATATATCAGTCCTGACTCTGAAATTTCAACTAAAGCCAAACTTTACACTGGGAACTTGTCAATAAAAATATAAGCAATGGTGAATCCTGCTTAAAAGGCTCAAATATGTCACCTAGCAGCTTCTGGAGATGACAGCCAATTTCACCCCTGTTTTAACTATTCCAGGGAATTGTAGCATTCACATTCTCTGAAAAAAATCCCTTCACCCTGGATTTTTCTCCTGGGAAGCTGAGAGGCCTCAGAGAAAAGGAAAACAATTCTTATCTCATTTGCTTCTCCTGTGTTGTGCTCATGTGGAATGTCTTTGGAGATTGTTTCCCCACAGGTGATTGTTCCATTGGATTCTGCTGTGAGTTGTTTTCACTCTTTGGCCAATCAGGGCCAAGCTGTGTCGGGACTCTGGAGAGTAATGAATTTTCAATTATTATCTTTTTAGCATTCAGTAATTATCTTTTCTGTATTCTTTAGTATATAATATCGTATAATAAAGTAATAAATTAGCCCTCTGAGAACATGGAGTCAGATTCATCATTCCTCCATGACATGGGGGTCCCTGCAAATACAATAAGGTAATCCCTAAGGCACAAATGAGCCATCCAGAGCTGTGATCCCACCCATGCAGGGATTGGCAAAGGAAAAATGACTGATGGTCACTGCTGGGGWCAGCATTCAGCTCTTCCACTCCCTGKGTATAACCAGGTTATACCTTTGATRGTTTGATGGTTCTCCACTGCTTCACCTCACTGTGAAATCCTCTTCAACAACACAGTCAGCTTCACAGAGGGGCAGATTTTAGTCACTGYTTTCAGGGTCTCATTCAACAAAGACAGATACTGAAGGAGCATTTTCCTAYGGGACAAATTGTCCATTCTAAATTTTGCCTTTTAATTTCTTTTCTGTGTCCAACAAGAYCTATGTGYTCTCTTTGTRAAAAATGCATATTTTATGATTGGCTTTTKGCAAATATTAAAATGAATATTATATGTGTTRTGTTAGTTATGCTGTATTAATTTGCTTAAGTAGTGTGTTAAATATAATTTTAGGTTGTAACATAATGTTAAAATAGAAGCTATGCTATGTAAGATACCTTTTTTAAGGAGAGGAATGAGGGACTCACACTGAGATAGCAGCCSCAGGACACCTGAATCTTTCAGAGAAAGAGAATTTATTGCTGCATTATCAGAAGAAACGAACTTCTTCCTGCCTTGATCAGCCCTGAAGACCCCATCAGGATTCAGAGGAAGAAGTTGACACTGACCAGACAGAATCCTGTGTTTGAATGGAATTTATGCATCATGTATAAGGTGTATGAGTATGCAACAGGCTGTTGCTTTTAAGGGTTAATCCTCTGTTATCGTGGGTCTTTTTTTGGGCTTGTTTTGCCCAGATAAAAGTACCTGGACTGTTCATAACTCTTTGTTCTTATTGCCTTGTATTGTCCTAAATCCTAATTGTCCAAATTTTTATTACTCTAATTTTATTACTATTTTTATAACCATTTTATTCCAATTAAAGTTTTAAAATTTTAAAAACAAGTGATTGGTGTTTTTCACATCTTTATCATTAAAGAACAATAGGAGGATGAGGGGCCATTGCTTTGCCTAAAGCTTTAGCTAAATATTGGTTTGAGAAGCTTTTTTTTGCTTTTCATATGGCAAGGATATGGCATGCAATACTTAACATTTGCTTTTTCATGACAGACTTCAAGTGAACTTGGATGTCTTACATGTAAACTAGAATTAATTGATCAAAACTGTCAGATCCACATAAAAAGCAGTAAGAAATAAACTCAGTTACAGGGGTGTAATGAAAACTTACATGCTACGACCTACATAATATATATTAGTGCCAAGTAAATTACAACTGACATGAAGACACTCCTTGGGAAACTGGAAATCTGCCATTAAGGGTGAAAATGAAGGTACAAACATTTAATAGGCAAAGATGAGATACCCCCAAATATTAGATGTAAATATTTATCTAATCTTATTTTCTCTTTCCTTGAGAATGAGAGGCAAATCTCCTGCTGCTCGAGTAAGTGAAGGATATGAACTGTAGAGAAATACTAAATAACCTGGAGGTACCTTATGGAAAAATCTGAATACTGAGTACAGGGATTTTGCCTCTGTCAACAGCAGGGAGCCACTTTAGTGTCTAACATAGTACAAAAATGTTCTAATTTCCACAGTACATGTCAGCTGTGTTAACCTAGCAGTGTTATCAGAGCACCAGAGAAAAAAACTTTGGTGTGTCATGAGGCATTTGAATGAGCTGAAATTTTTTATATGTGTAAATAAAAGTGTGGCTGTTTTAAAAAAACCAAAACCTGAAATATATTTTTTTCATAAGCCTGTATTATTCTGTGTTTTTAAGCTTCAAATCAATAGATAGGCATTTTATCTGATGATAATGTTAATTGAAATATTATTTTATTAGCAGTCACTGTATTAATGTGGCAGCACATTATAAGAGTTGCAGAATATTATGGACATATATTGTCACCTTGTCAGCAGGTTTGAGGGTAGGATGTGATGTTAGTTACTCTGCTCTGGACCTGCCTGCAAGCTTTGCCCTGATTTAAACTCTCCTGAACTGCTGCCCAGACTCGAGCCAGAATTTTGCACATTAAAATCTGCATAAATCTTACKAACACCGACAGCACAGCAATACTTYTATTGTACTTTTCACAAGTGGAATCATTCACCCAGGTCCTGTGAGGCTTGAACACACAGAGAAGTCCATTAAAAATTAGCATGTTTAGTCTGCTCCTGTGTCCTTGGTAGTCCTGCTGTGGTGGCACATAAAGGATTTGCTGTTAATTATCCAACTGCCTGCTAAAGGCTGCCTAGTTCTGCTAAGACAAGGTTTAATGGCTGCATTAGGAACTACTTGAGTGGGCACAGGGTTATTTTTGGGCACAGGCACAGCAGCTCACGTTAACAGGGCAGCTTTGCTGCAGCAGAAGCCTCAGAGGGAGCTGCTCTAGAGCTGGGAATGGATCAGGGTTCCATGTCTGGCAGTCCCYAGCTGGGAGCTCATTCTCTGTCCTACACAAAATGATTATTTCAGTGACTTCTGAGTCAAACTCAGGCTCTATGCTTCTTCAACTGTAGTGGCAGCAGTYGATTTGTCTAGGAAAATGGAATTCCAGGTCTTTCTGACTGTCACATTTGTTTCAGATTTAATGTTAGGAATCCTGGCTGTCACAATTATCTCATCTTCCCTTTTTACAGTATTAAAATTTAGCAGTATATCTCTCTGAATTCATCAGATCTATTCAGAGCTTGACAAAGACTCACCAGATTCTTAACAAATGTATCCTTCCATGCCCCAAACATGTACCTGCTGTACATGTATCTAAACCACTAGAACTTAAAATTTTTTCTTTCCTTCATTTCACCTTGAATATGAAGTAAGCCTACAGACCTCTGAAAAAGAGAAAGAAAATATTATGGATTTATCAGAATCTTCTAAAACTGAGAACTAATCCAATTATGTATTATTTTCTCTCCATGCCATTTATTTAAATTAATTTAATTMTTTTTTGCCTAATTTAAGGACTGAAAACACAGATGAAAGTCAATAAGAATTAATCTCTTCCTAGAAATGGTTCTGCGTGCCTGTACAAGCAGCGATGTGAGTATTCTTTCTTACTATGAATATTCATAAGAACTGACTGTAAAACAAATGTAAAAGGGCTTTAGAAAACAGAGACTAAGATGAAGAATTTTAACATTTCATGCCTAAACTAYTTCCTTATTCCTGACAGCTGCTCTGTCCACAAAGAGAATGAATGGAAGAAGCAATTATGGTATTTTAACACACAGAGCACAATCCTAGGAGGAAGATTTGACTTCAGTGAGGTACAAATGGAGCCACCCTTGTCATCTGAAGTTTTCTTCCAGAAAATAAACATTGTCAGCTCCAATTAGAGCCAGATTGTCACAAATGCTCTGTTTGCTCCCTGCTGAACATCACGTTGGCTGCCCAGCTTTCTACTGAATTCCCAGCCTTGAATAAGCCCCTGAGGGTCCCCTTGGGGAGTACAGTCAGTCACCCCAGCTAAATAACCCTTKGATWATAATAATAATATYAACAATWATAGTAATATTTAGTAAAACAATGAAATCTATGAGCTAGCCATGAGGAAAACACAAAGAAGGAGGTGGTGAGCTTGGTGACCTCAGCAGCTAAGAAAATGTCTTCCACTTTTTTATCATTCTCAGATTTTTTTTTATTCTCAGGGAAGGTTCCTAAAGCTTTTTGGGTTTCTTTCTGCCTGTGACAGAATCCACACAAATTAGTGTGAGTGTTACATGCCTTTGAGATGGGAGAGTCATCAGTCAAGCCACCCAGGTTTTGCAGAAAGAACTCTGCTGCCTGCATACCAAGGCACAGTTTAATCAAGCTAGATATTTAGCAAGAGATAAATTAATTTTTTTCCACTGGAAAAAAAGATGGATTGAATATTTCCTTGTGAAAAAAAGGCAAATCCTGAGGAATTATTTCAGAGGCCAGATACCTCACCGAAGCATCAAATAAATCAGATGGCCTGGGGAAGAAAGCATCTCCTATCCACAAGGACAAGTTTCTAACCACTATAATCTCTGCAAGTTACTGCTTTTTAAACACATCTTGATTAGTGAGAAAAGGGGCTGTTTCCTTGGCAACAGCATTTATTAGCATAAAGTAAATATAGTAGTTGTAGAAAATATTCTAGTGTGTGGAGACAGAGAGTAACTGGATTTCTTTTGGCAAAAGAGGATGGTTATTTAGAGCCAAACAATCCCTCCTATGATATCAATGTAGAATATTAGGTTCTATTGTAACTTTAATTTTTCCTAAAGTATCCTCAGCTACACAGTGTCATGCTCTCACACAGCCACTACTCTGCCAAMGTCAGGACTGTTAAAAACATAAAAAATGGAAAAAATAAATATCCCAGTGAGCAGTTGTTCAGCAAGGAAGTTAGGGAATCAGACACATCATTTACAAAAGGAGAAAATAATCCATTTCAAAATGGCAAGACTGACTGAAATCTTATTTTCACATCAATGGCTCTGGTCTTGAATCTGATTTTTCTGCTGCACAAGGGGCACAGGGAAAGGAAACATTCACACTAAAGCCAAGGCTCAGCGACAAGTTTTTCCATGCCTTTCACAAAATAAATGGAGATTTCTGTTAAAGCAAGTGAGGAAGGAAGAATTCACATCTCTGACTTGTATAGAAAGTAGAAACCTGTTTCGGACATGTAAAGGCTACACATATAAAAATTACAGTGACTGTGGAAGGTTGAAGGACACGTGTATTGTGTTTGCAGGGAAGTCCCAACAAAGGCAGGAATTATGCATCTGACTCCATGTTCTCAGAAGGYTAATTTATTACTTTATTATACTATATTATATTAAAGAATACTATACCATACTATAGTGAAGAATACAGAAAGGATACTTATTGAATGCTAAAAAGATAACAATGAAAACTTGTGACTCTCTCCAGAGTCCCGACAGAGCTTGGCCCTGATTGCCCAAAGAGAGAAAACAACTCACASCAGARTCCAATGGAACAATSACCTGTGGGTAAACAATCTCCAAACACATTCCACATGAGCACAACACAGGAGAAGCAAATGAGATAAGAATTGTTTTCMTTTTTCKCTGAGGCTTCTCAGCTTCCCTGGAGAAAAATCCTGGGYGAAGGGATTTTTCAGAGAATGTGAATGCCACACATGTGGAATGGGAGAATTAGGATAAATTAGGCTAATTGAGCATGTGGACAAAAACAAAAAAATTGTGGTTTTTGCCATGAAGAGTTTGGCTTTCTGTGCAGCATCTCTGCTTTCTGCTGCTCTGCAATGCCCTGGGCACTCTGCTGCAGCCTCCTTGCACTGTGCAAGGCACATGGGTGCTGTGCTCTGATGAGGAGGTGTTTGGGATCCATGCAAGGTGCTCACTGGCTTTGCTGGGAATGGCACTTTGTCTTCCCATGCACTGGGGACAAAGGACAGCTCTGCTTATAAATTAGAAGAAGAAAGGTTCTCTTTAAGATACACTGAACAGAAATTACTGATGTGCAAAAAGGCGTCTGGAGGATGGTTCTGAAACTGCAGAAGAATGTGTTAGTTGAAAATATGAGGGTCTTAAGACATCCTGTAATGATACACATTGTATAGCAATGCCAGTTGAGCCAGACACAACATCCAGCAAGAATTTCCAAACCCCTAATCAATCCTTACATTATACAGCACTTGATCCCGAGAGAGTTATTTCCAAAGGGAGACAAGGGTGAACACAGAGGTGTAGCTGATATTAAATAACCCTTTTTTGTCACTGTCATGTTTTCTGAAAAATCCCTTCGCCAAGATTTCTTCTCCTGGGAAGCTGAGATGCCTCAGAGAAAAATGAAAACAGTATTATCCCATGTGCTTCTCCTGTGTTTTGCTGCTTTGGAATGTGGTTTGGAGATTGATTATGCAACAGGTGGATGTCTGATTGGTTTCATGTGAATTGTTTTGACTTAATGACCAATCACGGTCAGGCTGTGTCAGGACTCTGAGGAGAGGGTCACAAGTTTTTAATTAGTRTCTTGTTAAGCCTTCTGTCTGTATCCTTCCTCTATTCTTTAGCATAGTTTTAGTATAGCATTCTATGATATAATATAATATAATATCATAAAATAATAAATTAGCCTACTAAGAACATGGAGTCAGATTCATCATTTCCTTCCTGTCATGGGGGAAAAATACCACAGTTATTTGGGTTTTTTTCCTAGGAACTCACATTTTTGGAGATGGGGTACTTTCCCTGCAGTGAGGGGGATCTCTGATTTCCTTGGATAACCTTGGATTTCAGCAGTGCAGGGCTRTAGAGCCCAGTGTAACACAGAGACTTCAGCCAAAGCCCAGTGTGGTCCTCTTTGACTCTGGGCATTAACTGGAGATAAATACAGAATTTAGGCAAATCAAAACTATCTGTWGGCATGGGCAAAGCTGGCAGCTGCAGAGGGCAAAAGGATTGCTTGGGGTRGGGAAGGATGAAAGAGCCACATCCCTGTTGCCCATTTTATCCACACCAAAGCTGAGGAGAGCCAAGCTGGGACCAGCTGCTGCTGCTGCTGCTGCTGGGGAGGGAAGGGGAGGCAGCAGAATGGGGGCTGCACTGGGGGGCTGCATGGATGCACCCCTGGGAACAGCTGCCCTCTCTGCCAAACCCTGCCTGCCTGCTGAGGGGTCAGAACTGACTTTTGCACACACCTCTGAGAAATCCTGAGCCAGCTTTAAGTCAACAGGGGCTCAGGAAAAAAAAAAAAGGAAAAAAAAAGTAGAATAAAATTGACAAAAAATGCTGCCTTTCTTCATGTTTAAAATACTCGGGAGAAGAGGATGAATGTAGTTCCAAATAAGGTGGTATTCTGGGATTTAGGGAGAAGGATGGACTGCAAAGATCTTTTTCTGATTAAAAAGGTGATGTATGACCTGGTGAGGTAGCACATTGCTTTTATAAGTCACTATTTTGTTTTTCAGTTTTTCAGCTTTTCTTTAGTTCGTGCAGAAAGCCAAAGGAAACAGATACACATAAGAGAATTATTTGTCTTGCCATTTCATCTCTGCTTCCAACTATGACGTATTAAAATGGATTTCTCTTTCCATTTGAATAAAACTATTGGAAGGCTATAAAGGAACATTTAAATTTCTAAGATAACTTTGCTGAATTAAAACAGTAACACAGAGAAACTTTGTTGAAAAGCCTTTTCTTTTTAACAAAAATTTTGAATCTGAGACAGCCAGGAGTTCTATAGTTTACTATAAAATTACTCAAAAATTAACCTAGTAATTAAAGCTACTTTACCAAAATGAGTATTTGGGTATAAGCATTTAACTCTGAAYAAATGTATAGAATTAGTTCTGCTTTAAAGGAATTAATTTCTATTTTTTAGTAATTTTTTTCATACTTTCCTTGGTGCTGGGGTTTTTTTTCCTTCTTTATAATGCAGTCAATATGTTTGAAAGGTTACTCCAAAGTATCATTACCCAGAAAAGGTTGCAAGATGCCTTCATGAGAAGTCTGTATTTTGGTAGCATATAATTAAGCTGATTGGAAGTATTGTTCTCAAACTCCAGATCTCTGAGATGCAGCTTCGTGGCTGTTAAATTTATTCCTGAAAAAAATTTGCTTTTAGATGAAGTGAATTCTTGTCTCAGAAGTTTTATACTGTCTATGATCCATACCCTTCCCTGAGTAGGTCTTGGGAGGAAGTAAAAGGACCAGGTAAAAAGGGATTTTTTATAAAWGAAGAAGTAAACTAAGTTGTGCTTTAACTTAGTTTCTTTAAATAATGAGCATTAGAATAAAGCAGCAGTCTAAAAATAAACAAGTGTTTTGAGCAGCCACATCATCTCAGCCCAAAGCACAGAGAGTGTCTGAGTTAATTAAACAGCTTCTGCCTAGCACAGGCAGGAGGAGACATTATTCATCTCATCCCATACTGCAAGGCTGCTGGATTTTGGGCAGATGTTTGAGGCAAATCATGGCAGTCAGTGCTGTCTGAAGAATGCTCAGTCCCTCTCAGACAAGATTAGGCAGAGTTGTTTCGTGTCATTTACATATGTTACTACTTCTTTCTCATTAAAAATGGATCTTCAARGGAACTCAAGGTAAAAATATTCACTTTACTGTGTCCCATGGTCACATGAAACAGCTGAGCTCCMCAAAAAGACAGCTCTTGGTGTTTCTGAGAGTTGCTTTGTGGTCACTGATACTTTTATTGTGATTTCAGCAGGGAATTTTGTTCCCAGGTGACACAGGTTCACTGTGTCTCTGTGATGCCTCAGGTTTGAGCTTTTCTATCTCTCAGATTCTGTGCTGCTTTAGTGTGTAATTCTGAGCTTCATATGAGGGGATGGTGAGCTCTCTGTGCAGAGCAGGGAGACAAAACAATTCCTTCTCTAGCTGGGGACCAAGAACAAATGATCCAAATCTGAGCCCAAGATCACAAACAACGTGGGCTGAAGAGCGAAAAACAAGAAGGATGGGACTGCATGGGCTAAAGCTGGAATTGGACAATTAACTCCAATATGCAAATGGAGCAGAACTTATAAAAGTGAGAGACCCTGTGACCAGTTGTCCATTTTGTGACCATTTTGGTTCATCTTGGGTGCAGCCCTGGCTGCCCCAAGGTGGATCCATTGAGGAGATCCTTTTAATAAACCCCTACTTTACTCTGTCTGGGCTCTGTTCTAGGTCAGCCTTCACAAGACATCCTGTGGACTTAGTCACAACATCCTCTCTTGAAGCTGACTTGTTTTCACCACAGAGATGGATGGTGAAGTTCAATCCTGCTTTGTGATTGCTGTTCCCAGAATCCAGTATTATGTRCATACATCATATTTAATGTCTTCATCTGTGAGTTGATTGCACAGTGTACCTTTCAATTTACATCAGTAGTATTTCTGCTTAAATATTTATTTTCTGTAAAGGAACTGGATACAACTCTACTAAGTAGAGTTGTAAAACCTTGTAAATCCTGGTCTGTTTAATACAAAAGGCCATGAGAGGGATTTGTTAAATTAAAAAGTAAAACTGTTTCTAATAGATAACTTCTGATAACTCCAATCCAAGGAACCACAGAATGGTTTGGGGTGGAAGACACYTTAAGATCATCWCATTCCACCCCCTGCCATGGSCAGGGACACCTTCCACTATCCCAGGTTKCTCCAAGCCCTGTCCAGCCTGGCCTTGGACACCTCAGGGATGGGGCATTTTCTCTGTATCTATAATAATGTGTTAATTCCAGTTCTCTTAATGGGATACCCATTCTTAATGGCATTCTAAATCCTAACCTAATGGATAGGATTGATGTGGTGAATCCATACCCTTCCAAACTGACCTGCTGTAATGTCCATGTTTTTGKAGCAGGACTATATATGGGAACAGAAAGAACTGGAAAAGCAAAATCTGTCACTTCCACTGAATTTTCCCTGATCATTGTACTCCACTCCAGCACATTTTCACTACCACTGGCAAAAGTATGAAGCTGAGGGTTATTGAATACTATTAATTCCCCTGTGTAACCTAATGGCTGGTGAATCTGTTATAAATAATTTAAAATAATTTAAAATAATTTTATCAATACCTGGCATTCAAGGTTCATATTCACTGACTGTATTATTAATCTCTGGAGGGATTGTTTGTCACCATCTGTAGCAAAMATGTGGAGTAGGGGAATTGATGTCTGATTGATCACTGCTTTCCTGTGGAATTAATCCCTTGTGAACATTTTATAACACTTATTCAAAACATGCTCATCAACAGCCCTTTTGAATTAACATGGTGTAGGCTTTGAAATGATGATCAGCTCTTCAAAGGATGGATTGAGTAAAAGTGGTTCAGTTGTTTAGTATTAATCCAATGTCAAACATAGTCCCTGAAAATCATATGGCAGCATTTGTTCTTTGATTAGATATTTTAACCACAAACATATTTTTTTACCTCTAGATAGCACATAGACATAAGAAGAGTTACAAGTCATTAACAAACACATTTTGTACTGGTGTGAGYATGGTTTTTCCTCTGACACAAGCTGTCACTGAAGTTTCTGCACATGAAAACATCAATCAATAATTTTATTTGAAAGAGCATATGTGTGTGTTCACTTTGGCTTTGCCTCTTCTGTACTGAAATTTAGGTACTTGGTTCTTGCTACAAGTGATTCATATCACAACAAGATTATTATATTCAGGAAAACTTAGAATCAGACATGAAAAGATAACATAAAAATTTCTAAGATTGCTCTAAATGTTATGAAAATAAACTGCTAGGAGGATAGGTTCAGATTTCTCTATGTACAGTTCCCATAAATATCATAGCAATTGGAGGCACATAACCTAAAACATATTTATCTGCTTTAGTTACCAAAGAAAGTATTCACAGTGCAATTGAGACATTAGAAATAGCCTCAAATTTTTATGACACTGTAATTTGTTGAATATTAACAGGATAAAATCACAAATCTTCTTCTTAGATGTCTCGGGAGAATGATTCACTAAAATGCAGAAATAGATGGAATGCTGCCCTTTGTGGGTTTTCCTCCTGTAATTTTTCCTGTGATCCATTACTACATCCTTTGCTATCAAGTCTTTTTGTACTGCTCTTGAGAGGTGCAATGTGCTTACCAGGCCATAGGAATCCAAGGACAATGCTTTTCCTAGAAGTGAACTAAATCCTGGGCACCACCTGGAATAAGAGATGGGTCCATGGTGCCACAGTTCTCCCTTGCAGGTATTTTCCTGTCTTAGTTCCTTCCCATTTTACCTCCTGCCCAAATGCAGTTTGGTTGGCAAGGGCAGTTCACCTTAACAATATTTTTGTGGACCACTGAGTGATAGGTAAAATAAGCCTCTGAGTTAGAGGGTAGAAAAAAATCAGCAACTTGTGCTTTATGAAAAGAAAAAAGAAAAGAAAAGAAAAGAAAAGAAAAGAAAAGAAAAGAAAAGAAAAGAAAAGAAAAGAAAAGAAAAGAAAAGAAAAGAAAAGAGAAAAGAATGATTCCCTCATCTTTCTTTCTCTCATAACATAGCTAAAAATATTTTGACAACAAGCTTTTTCACCGTTTTTTTTCCCAGTATGACAGGTTTAGTTTGGTAAGTAAAAACATTGGAAAAAATGGAAAAGGARTTGTTTTCAAGAACACAATATTAGCAATTAAAAAATAATGTAAATACTTTCCTAGTGAGAAAATAAAGGAAGATTTGAAGAATGAAAACATAAAATTAAAATCCTGCAGCAACATAAACACCTRCATTTGCTGTCCCACTATATTTATATATACACAGAAGAACACACTATTATTATTTCTATTACATTACTGATGAGAGACTGCTTCAAGAAAAATGAGACTTARGGAAGATTAAATTCTCCAAGTCCAGAATTTTTTCTTGCTTTTCTGACTCTCTCCTGACATTGCTAGCATGAAACATCTTGGTTTTCCTTGGTGGTAGGTCCTGCATAGACTGGAATATCTACCAGCCCTATGTAGGAAATCCAACTCATTCACAAGATATTAAATGATTCCTCTGGAATAAGATCTGTTACAAAAAAGTCTTTTATCACATGAGAGAAAGCCCTCAGCTCCATAGGTCATAGAAACTAAAAAACTTCCCACAATTTATTTTCCCCTTCTATGAGTGATAACTTTCTCCAGTGTTTGGCAAACCACAGTGATTTACATCAAATTTACCATTTATCTAAAACCCCTTGGCAAGAAAGCAAAAATTCCAGCAAAGCATGCTCATGATTGAAATACAAACAGTAGCTGGTTTGGAAAGCAAAAGCTCAGGAAATGGTGATTGCTTCCATCATGCTCTGATTTTCCATTCACATAAATGACCATGAGCTGGGAGCTGCTCTGCATAACCCACCCAGAGCCAGCACTACCAGTCCTGGCTGGCACAGCAACGTGGCAAATAAAACATTTAACAATAAACACCCACTCCTCTTTCAGGCAGCAGGCAGTTGTCTGTAGTGCACTTGGAAACTTTTAATCTCCCTCTTTAAGGTAAAGATGCCCTTTCCTTTGTTTAAAATGAGCTGGCATGTAATTTGTTGTTCCGCTCGTTAGGCCAGGAGGCAGCCAATTSCTGTCATTTCAAATACATCTGAAACCAATGAAGCTCAAATGGGATTTTTGTAGTTTGCTGGTGGCAGTTCTGCATTGCCCACTTACACTGGAGTTTAATTCTGAAATGCTGATCCCTGCCCAAATGATCTTCCATKAATTGCTACACATTTTTATGTACATTTTTATGTTATGTATTTGTGTTATGTTTTTCTGTTTATGTATTTCTTATATTAAATCCATTGCCAAACTATAATAGTTATATTAATTACAAGTTAGTGGTTGGTTTATTTATGTACACTCTGGTTTTTGCTTTCCATTTTTCATCATATCACAGAATAAATCACAGCATTACACAGTAAATGCTTTTGTCAGAGCAGCACTTGTTCTTATAATCAACACAAAATAGTTATTTACTAAATCCTTAAAACAAAAGATATGCCATTTGGCTCTACACTGTAAAATATGGATTACACTTAAAAATAGAGTAATGTAAAAGATACAGGAARGAAGGATCAGTGGAAGGTAGAGGGAGGCAGAAGAAGATCTGGCTGAGAAAGGCATAARTAAAAAGTCAACTCAAAGATTTACTAAAACCATATTGTTATAGGACATGGAATCCTTGGGCAGTTGAGAAGATCATATCAATGCAGGGAGACCAAACAAGATGCTGTGGTAATCACATCTGCTGTAGGATTAAACAAGACGATCTCTAATTTCCTTTTGGGAAAAACTAATGTTGCTTGGGTTTGGTTTTTTTTTTTTTCCCTGTAATTCCACACAGTTTCAGATTTTCACCTTGAAAATTCATTCTTTTGGGAAGATAACACAGTTTTCTGTGTTATCATACATACCAAACTAGAAATGTGGGAGATGGTAAAATTTTGTGAAAAGAAAAACTCACAGACTAGTYTGTGACATCAATTGTGCTATTAAGTCAAACCAAAGTAGTTTGATCAATTTGTCAGAAAGCATTCACCCACCACAGACACAACTCAATGAAATAGTTGGAGGTTATTTTATAATGTGATTACAGTGACATTTTCTCAAATGTTTTTAGCTGTTGTCAACTTTTTAAATGGAAAATTTCCTTCTTCAATGCACATCATTCTAAGATAATTTCTGTCCAGTTCAAGAGGTAACCTTTTCTTTACAAGAATTGTGGCATATATAACCATGGTGAAAAAGAACTTACCTTCACAGTGATGCACACAACATTTTCAAGAAGGCTGCATATTTCGGGATGTCAGTAATAAGTCCTGAAGCATCACAAAATAACCATTTGTGATGTAGTTTGGGTCAGCAGTGATGAAAAGCTATTGCCATTGGATTGCTGATTGATTGCCTGTGTGAGCTGAGTTGTTGAGGGGATTGATCTAACACATAGTGGGCAGTGGTAAAATACACTCCAAGGACCAGGGGCACTTCTTAAAACAAGAGAGAAAAAATCCCAGGAGACAGAGGGGGAGGCCCAGGGGAACAAGAATGGACAGACCTTGGAAAATGTGGAAAAAGTGACAAGCACTTGGAATAACTRCAGGGATAACGATGATTACTTTGGGTCTTGGATCTCTGACTGAAAGTCATATACCCCTGTCTTAGGTAGGAAATGCAAAATGTGGCTGGAGATGTGTTATCTACTGCCATCTGCTACAGATGGGGCAGTTTTCTTTATGTCTTCCACAACCAATCCTCCCTTCAGGAGATCTCTTCTGTTCATGGGCCATTAATCATTAATTATCTTCTGTTAATGAGCCAGTGAGGGTCCCTGCATGGCTGATCAAATTCCATCATCCCATGGGGAGATGCTCCGCCCAGGGGAGGAGCCAAGCATTCCTACCTGGATACAATCTGAGCTTTGGGACAGCACAGCAGCCTTTGCCCACTGCATTCCCAGAGGAGCAGCTTTCTGCTGCCCTGCATTGCCAGAGGGAGCCCAGGCCCATCTCCAGCAGCCCTGGAGCTGCAGAGGAAAACTCCCCCCTTGTGCAGGATCCCTGCTGCAGCAGCAGCACAGCTGGCACTGCAGGAGGGCTGAGCCCCCATGGGATGGGGCTGTGCCACCACCCTGACACACAGGGGGCAGCTCCTGTTCTGACTCTGGTAGTGTTGTTTTGAATTACTGCGTTTTTTATTTTATTTTTATTTTTTCCCTAATAAAGAACTGTTATTCCTATTCCCATATCTTTGCCTGAGAGCCCCTTAATTTCAAAATTATAATAATTCAGAAGGAGGGGGCTTACATTCCCTATTTCAAGGGAGGCTTCTGCCTTCCTTAGCACACACCTGTCTTTTCATGCCAAGGCAGTACCATACATATCTACCATGACCTAAGTGCCACAAACAGGTATGTGGTTGGGAGAGGAACTCAACAAGAAATTAGGCCAATCCATGTTGGTGCTTGTTCTAGGAAATACCCATCCCAGTTAATGATTTTGGATTTAAGGGACTGCTCTAATACTTTGGTGTGAAGCCAAATGCATACAAACTGCAGTGACATGGAGATATAAAGAATGACATCACAGCAGCATTTATCACCAGATGTCTAACAGGAAGGGAAGGTCCCCTTCATCCAGCTAAAAAAGGGAAGCAATATGTCTGTCTGCATAATAAATAGTCTGACTGCAAATGTGACACATCTTCTCAGTTAAGGGGGGGTGGCCTCAAATGCTGTTATTGATGGCATTCTGCAGATTGTTGTATCACACTCGGGCCCTTTCCAGTGTGAACTGTGCTYTGCATATGTACAATTCATAAAAAAACATCCTTGAATCAATAATAATTTCAGAACTCTGAAATACATTCAGTGATCTCATTCCAAAGCTTTCCTTGGAATACTGATTTATTGCATTATAGCATGGACAATTAAACATAGGATGATTGGCTTSTCCCCTCATCTATTCATGTTATCTGACTGCAAATGTTTCTTACAAATTGCATAAGGAAGATGGTTACTCTTACCAGCTTTATGTCTTTTTTGTTTTCATACATGAATAGGTGTTCTCTGAGTTTCATTGTTTAGGAAACASATTTCCTCCTTTCTGTCTCTAATCTATAATCAACAGCTTGCAAACATCAAATGCAGAGGCTTTCAATTTGAATTCACTTCGGTGAAAAGTAAATGCAAAGTGTTTCTAGAGCAGAATATTACACTTTGCCTAAAAGTACATAATTACCCAGAGAATCAAAGCTTTGAATCACAATCTTTAAAACTATCATGGCTAGGTAAAATATCAGAAAATAATTTAAAAAAATAAAGAAACAACACACCCAAAGATTTACCTCCAACTCCAGAAGAAGTAAAGCTCAGCTGATAAGCACACGAACATGGAAGTGTTTTTATCTCTGGCTGCCCTGGATTCAGCTGTGGTTGAGGGTGTGAGATAGTTGGAGAGGCAGCAGCTTCATATGACTGTCCATTGAATCCCAGACACAACTTCAATGCAGTCCTACCTGGATTGCTGGTAGACTACCCTCTGGCTGTGATTTTAGGTTTTGACATGGATCCATGAGCTGACTGATCTGGCAAAGGGACTCACTGAGCTGAAACCGCATTAAATAACAAAACAACAACAACAACAACAAAACCAAAAAAAAAAAAAACCAAAAAGAAAGGAGGAAGAAGAATCCCAATAAGCATTGTGAACCCTCATTACCTAAAACTAAACAAAGACTTCATATAAATTATGAGGGACAGGGGAAGTGTAAACCATAATCTCTTTCCTTCAGAGAGGTGTTGCTTGCTCTCCACAGCTCCCTCATTAGCCCTACACACTGCTCAAAATGCCTAAAATTGGACTCCTGGTGATTCCAGCTCTTCCTTCTTTCCAGGCTGAGGGTTGTAGGTACTGAAACATAAACATGACTGTCCYTATCTTCTCCATCCAGTTTTTTACAGTTTTTTAAAGTCCTGATCATTCCTCATTCTCCAGGCAAAGCCACACATTGAATTCTCTTTTATGAATTTCATGGAGACCCTCATTTTGCAACTGCAGGATGGAGGTAGATGGAAGAAGATGGAGATAGACTGGAATTAGATCCATTTCCAACCTGGATAACAAGCTAGTGCAGGCTCTCCTGTATTGCATGGAGCACATTTTATCCCAGGGTTCAAATGGGGAGAGGAGGATATAGGTATTGGCTGGCCAGTACAGGGCTTTATATTCTGCAAGTGTGAGATTAATTTTGTTTGAAAAAATTATTTCATGCTATCATCCACAGATCCTCTGCCTGCCATTGATCAACYTTACTTTTTATGACACAAATCACTCTGTAACCTGCCAACAGCACTTTTTGTAGTCTGTCAAAAGCATTTTTTACTACAATTTTGATATACTTCCAGTTTTGCAATATTGTTTCCTTCACTCTTTCTATTATATATTATTTTTATAGGTTGCTTTTTTTTTAGAAAAACTTTTGTGCTTGTAAACCTATGAAATGCTGGCCTTGTCAGATCTGTGGAGAAAAAACAGTTCTATACCTTGTCTCCTTTCACAAGAAGTCWTGCTAGATATATATAAAGCAGTGATTTTCAGCTCACACAAACACAAAAAAAGTGAAACCTGTCCTCTTCTCCTGACAGCAGGAATTTAGAAAGCTGAATACAGCAGAGAAATTCTGCCTGAGTGTAACAAACATGTAGATCTGACCTTTGTCTTTTAAAATGAAAAGGTAGCATTGCATTGTCAGCAAGAGGCAACCTATGATTTTTATGCATGTGTAGTTAGATGGGAAGAACTTTCAAAAGAAAATACAGGATCTGGCAAATTCCTAGGCTGCTGTTACTCTTGAAAGTGAGCATTAAATTATTAAAAGATAATGCACTGTTGCTAAGAGATTAATACATATTTTCTCAAAGGAAAAGAGAATATTCCCCTTAGTCTACCCTTTAAATAGGACTTCAAAAACATGGAGAGATTGTAATCTCCAGGAGCAACTGATAACTTGGAAAATTCTTCTATATGATTGCAGCAATCAGCCATGGCCATGCTGCCCTTGCAGGGTTGAGGAAGGTATCTTTGGTGCTATGGCCAGTCTGTTATTTAATGTGACATCTGCTCCTTTTCCCAGCAGTTAACTTCCTATAAATGGGAGATAAATCAAGGTAAAAAGYACATTTGACAAATTTAATAGTTCTGGGGGGAAAAAGATCAACCTTACAACACCAAGGCTGTGTGTTTCCATACAAATAAGGATTCAGAAATGTACATGTGACAATGCCTAAAGAAATATAGTTGTAATTTGTTATTTCAGTCAGCCAGTGCTCAATTACCCACCAGAGACAAAAAGGGAAGAGTAAAACTAACTCCACTATTTCTTGAATCCCTATAACTCCTTTGTTTTCCTGATATGAAGATTGCCTTCCTCTCTACTCCTAAGAATTTCTTGGGGTCATTCTGATAATCACCATGAATGAGATGCAAATATATTTAGGATGACAGAGGAATATTTTGGGTAATAACCTTAATTTGTGCTGGGCAATAACATAACATGCTGAATCTGGGCCTTATGACTAAATCCCARAAACAATCAGCTCTAGTGATTCCAGTAATTGTTCCTATTGCAAGACACAGTAAAATGTTTCTGAACTGAACTCCAGGCCAGGYAAAGGTTGAAACACTTTAATATTTTAGGACTGTGAGAGTGATTACTTGGAATTGCTTTGCCACACCCAAAAAGTACAAAGTTTCTTGTGCCAGTGGTTTTCTACCAGCAATCCACTCATGMAAATCTCCTTTATTGATGTGTCATACTGCCCTCTGCCTACAGTTTTTTAAAGTATCATGTTACATCTCTTGCAGCAATCCAAACAAACAGTACAGACTCAGATAAGAGATTAATTCTTTCATTCTCCTCATATCTAAGATGACATCCTGTGGTGAAATGTTATTCTGTGCATATGGCTCTGAGCCATCCATATGCAAAGGCTAAATTGCTCAAAGAGGAAACGTCCTTGCAAAGTTCAAAGGTCTTTTATGATTTTGCTTTGCCAGCACTGATTGTTTTAAATGGGTTATTAAGTCCTGAAAAGCTCATCTGGGTGACAGCTCATACACATTTATGTTTGCTGGCAATTTCTGAAAGGAACATGAGAGAATAACTTYGTTTCATTACCATCTGACCTCTTTGAGAGAGAGCTCTCAGTGTCTTTACAGCAGTAACTGTGATTAATTACAGCTATTGAGAAGATCAGTCTGACAGTTAAAATAACATTTGTTTTTCATCCTTTAATATTTCCCTGTGAAGATTTCATCCCAGATATCAGAGCATCATCATGTGTATTCTACTCTCCCCTGGGCAAATAGATCTGAAGGTCTACCTCAGAACATTTTGATGACTTTTATTGCCTTAATCCTTAAGAAAACCCACAGCAACATGAAAGGTCATGTTTCAGTTTTCCTTGAAATTCACATATTTATCCTAGGTGGATTTAGAATTAAACCTGGCCAATTGTGGATGGGTTTTGTTTTGTTTTGGTTTTTTTGTTTGTTTAAGTATTACTCATTCCTGTGAGCCCAAATGAGAAGAGTGCAAAACCAAAGAAAAGCAAACAATAATTTAAGAAGGATAATTAGATAAATTCATCTGYAGGATGAAAACACCAAGCCTTCTGAGGAAATTTTTCAAAATGTGAGCACCCACAGGTCTGCAGATCTGCTATTCCTGGAAGTCCCTGGCACTGCAGCAGTTTGAGCTGCATAGAAAATGTCAGTTCATCATGAAGAATTTCTATCTTTGCACTGTGAAAAAGCCATATAACTATTTTACAAAGGGGAAGATGTCAGAAAAGAAAACAAATCTGTGACAAATTCTTCTGGAACGGAAAAATGTCGATGTATTCCATGGGGAATTTGGTTCATTCAGTTAGGCAGCAATTCTTGGCTGTCCTCTAGATTTTCCTCCTGGCTTGTTTCTGCAGCTTTTCATTCAGCATGTTCATGAAGACTGTCARTGCATCCAGATTTTGTCCTGTGCTTTGGATGAGAATTTTAARCACACAACTGACACCCCCATGTCACCAAAGGGGAGGAGAGGCTCCTGGTGTCCTGTTAGGACAAAGAAATTGGATTCCCTGTCCCACATTTTCCTACTCCAGTGTAGCTCAGAGAGAGGGATAATTTGGCACAGCGTCAGTGCCCTGGTAAAATGGGTAATTTTGTACATCTGCAGCCCAATGATCCTCCTCTGGTGTGAAAGTCTTCCTGGAAGGTAAAGGATTTGCCAGACCTGAAAGTTGCCTTCTGCAAAGCTCAGAGGTGTTAGCAGATTTCCAGGTTAAGCACGCTGTAATTGCAGATCATTTGGCATCAATCTGAGCAGCAGGCTTGTTCAGGTGACAGACAGCTGGCAGGAAATGGATTTAGGAAGGAATTCCACAGTCCCAAACTGTGGGGGATTTGTCATTTTCTCATCTGGTGTTTCAAAGTTCTAAAACCTGGCAGTCTTCATTTGGGGTTTGGGTGAAAAGCTTGAAATCCCTCTAATAAGTAACATTAAAAATGAATATATTTCCTTTTTTTTTCTTCCCTCTTTGCCCAAGTGGAGTATAAACATTTTTTTTTTCACTTAATCCTTTAAAATCTTAATAAATAAGCATACAGATGTACACTGCTTTGGTCTCAAAAGCAGATTTCTRAATGAGTGGTGTTCTAAAGAGAATCTTTAGCCAAAGTGAAGTAATTCCTTCTTTCCAGTTGGAAAATCCTGCTAGGTCTTCAGGCTGTGGGACATGGTTCAGAAAAGCTCTGGAAAGCTCTGAGAGTGAGAGTTGGGCAAAGCTTTAATGAGGCTTTAAATGAGTCTTAAGTTATTTGTGAATGGAGTTCAGAAAACTACAGTCAAARCATGATTTTCTGTTTCAGGATTTGTCTTTTCCTGCTATTTCTTGTTATTTGATCCTTTTATGCCCAAAGTGTCCTACATACTTTGGCTCATATGTGCTAAACCTTTAATTCAGAGTTCAAGGATTTAATGGAAATTTAAGTGGAATTTAGCCAGACTGTTCAGCAATTTGAAGGATTATGTCTTTTTCATATAGCCTACTTCTCTATATTAGAGGACTACCACTTACTTCCTTTTCTTTTTTTTTTTTTTTTTTAATACTAATGTTCTGGAAGGATGATGTGAAAAATTGAATGTTTGGTAGCCAAATTTCTGTTCCAACAAATGCCTGCATCTAAAAAAAATTCATTAATACTTTACAAAAAGCAGAAAAGCAGAATGGTGGATTTCAATGCTTTTTATTCTTCTGAATTTCCCAAACCACTTACCAGTGTTTTGACATCAAACAATTCAAGCTTTTCTTCCTTCTGAGAGCTACAACCTGAAATGCTTTTAGAGCCATCAAACCAGAAACTTGTTTTCCAGYTAATCATTCTTCCACATCACAGCCCTAGAACCCTTAGCCAACATTTATACATTCTTTATTTGCCAAATAACATACCATAAACTTCAGGAAGATTTAGCAGGACATTGATGATGACAAGAAAAATTATAAAAAATATTGATAAGGGGTTGGCAAATCCATGCTTTCATTTAGGCAAATAAGCATGAAGAATTGTACTTACAAAAAGTCTGGTAGGCACAACTGTTCTCCTGTGAAGGACAGGAGAACCATGTGGCCAAGTAAATTAATRTCCATGTGAGGCAAAACTCCTTGTACAGCCCTTCTCCTCACTTGCTTTGGTAAGATATCTGTGCCCATGGGCTGTGCAGTGCAGGGTGCTGCATGAAACAGAACTGAATTCAGATTATTTTGCCCAAGGAATTCAAGACAGAGACTCCACATCTTCAGTTTGCWGTAGTCATTGCTGTGGGAGCAGGGTGCCATCATCCACATGAAAGTTTTGGCTGAAGACCAGTGAGAATTCTAGTTATTATGGACTTGACAGGATCTCAGCAGCGTCAAAATGATACACAAGACATTCAAATACATTCAAAGTGTGAGCACTCAATATCTTTGCRGATCTGGATTCTTAGTGCACACTCATAAATGAATAAGTGACTGGAAATTACCAGCTTCAAGCTTCCTTGACATTTTTAACATTTCCCCTCACATGGAAAACCATTAACATTGCTCTTTTTGTGGCCTCTCTACAGCTCAGCAGTGAGGGCAGGGACACACCTATCTCAGGAGAGGTGTTCTGGGAGAACAGCTCTTTTAACTCAGGAACCCACAGGCAAAAATATTCTCACATTGGAAGAGCAGTCAAGGAAAACTGTTACCAATGGCATTGATAATCCAAATAACCTGTGGATGGAAGTTCTGAAAAAAAAAAAAAAGTAGTTGGGAGAAAATAAAAGTGGATTTAAAGTACTTTAATGAAAGTTTCTAAGGGTAAATTGTAGTGATAAGGTACTGATTTTTTTTCTTCTTTTTTTGCTATTAGACAAAAACAGCATTATGATTCTTTTTAATAGGTTTTAGAAACATCTGTTATGGTAACAAACAAAAAGGTACTTAATCTTAAATGACACAGTCTTTTCCATRTAGAATGCAGTTTGCAAATTGAATACTAATCTCTTGGAGAATAATATGCCACCTTTCCCTTATTTATTACAGACATATTGTCATTATCAGCTATGCTGAATCAAGGTGACATCATATGGGACATAATGATTGCTCACAGTGTGAAGTAATTAAAGGATATTCCTTTGGATTATTATAAACTGAAATAAACTCAGRGCAAAGCTCTGTCTCCTCTCTTTCCTCCCTTCTCCTTTTCACTTTCATTAGGTCATGAAGGCTGATGACCACCAGGTGAGATGGTAGCTGAACATGACACGTTTCTTCCTAGTGTTTGTTATTTTTATTCCTAAAAGACATTTGGACCACAGGACCAAATAAMAGCTTTTAGGTAATTCTGGTTTGTTCATGGAAAATATCCATAAGATGTGGTATCCAGCTACTAAAAAGAGATCAGGATACTTTTTCTTCCAAGGTCTGGAAAGATTCATTTCACTCAACCCAAGACATTTGCAGCAGCAATTTTAAGTTATKGATCACTCACTGCTGTCCAGTGGTTTGCAACTCCCTCCCCTCTCTCCATTTTCTTTCCCCAAGCAATAATGTCTGAAGTTGAAAACAAGCCCAAGCCAGCAATATCTTTCCCTGCATCAAACCCTTTTTATTTTCAAGACTAATATAATTACTTTCTGTCCACTCAGTAGCACCAGGATCTGCATTAAAATATCATTATTCGTTAAAATGCTATTCTAAGTGATGTAAGAAATGTTATGAATTAAATTCCTTCTATACTTCCCTAGTCTGTTCTCTGGACAGGCCATAAAAATTTATTTTGATCCTCRAACCCCATTTTTGTGGATTCATGGACATAGATGTGCTAATGAAATAAACACATAAACTGGCTTTTTGTTTTCAGGGGGTGATTGGTTTACAGGCAGATTATTTGTTTGTTCAATGACCCTCAATTGTGTAAGGTAAAAGTTATAAAGAGTTATTGAGATTTTTGCAACACTGTCCTTACTCTCCCTTTATATATTACCTTCTGAAATATCTGATATATCAACACTCCTGAAAGCATCTCCCTCTCAGAAGGAAAAGAACGTGGTGTTTGAAAGTAGTTCTAAAGAACAGGGAGAGAAAAGAAATGGCAAGAACGCCTTCCATATCTAAGTACATTTTTTTATATATGTGTATATATATTTCTCATGCCCTTTTTCCTTTGTGCAAGGTACTCTTATTGGTTTATAAACATATATATGTCAGCACATATATATGAATGCATTTAGAAAGAGCAGAAGGCCTGCACTGTGCTGCATGTGTCTTTGCTATTACAAAGTGACTGGTGCATTATATTTATTAAAAATCAATATGTCTTTTACAGATACATCCTCAAGCCATTGCTGTCTTAATGTTCTGCCTCTAAAGAACAAGACTCTCCCATTCAGCCAAAATACAATTTTCTAKCTTGAACTCTTGCATTCAATTTGTTTTTAAAGAGAAGTCATCCATAACAGTAATAGATATGATGGCAGWTTCTTTAAAATGAAAGAAAAAAAGTCTGTTCTGCAGATTTAAGATAAAAAGATTAGAGAAGTGCAGTGTGCACAGTGCACACAAGCTTATTCTGCTTGTTTAATTTCCAAATAGGTGTATGTGTGATGGTTTAATACAGCAGAACTAACTGAAGTGCCCAGAACTGATATAATCCTCAACCTTGCACAGATYACATAATCTTTTATAAGAAATAGGKGGATGGACATTGTGCAAGGACCTSCACTTTCCCCTTGGGAGCTTGTTTGATCAAATATTAGTGCTACATAAAGGGCAAAAATGCTCATTTCAGACCTTGGAGAGCTGTTCAGTGGGTCCAGKTCAGAACTCATTTTTGGAAGAGATTATGACACCTTCTGTATTCTTCTATAGGGGGCATTCAGGTTGGACACCAGTGTGGCATTCACATTCTCTGAAAAATCCCTTCGCCCAGGGTTTTTCTCCTGGGAAGCTGAGAAGCCTCAGAGAAAAAGGAAAACAATTCTTATCTCATTTGCTTCTCCTGTATTGTGCTCATGTGGAATGTGTTTGGAGATTGTTTACCCACAGGTGATTGTTTCATTGGATTCTGGTGTGAGTTGTTTTCACTCTTTGGCCAATCAGGGCCAAGCTGTGTCAGGGCTCTGGAGAGAGTCACGAGTTATCATTATTATCTTTTTAGCATTGAGTAAGTGTCCTTTCTGTATTCTTTAGTATAGTATAGTATTCTTTAATATAATATAGTATCATAAACTAATAAATTAGCCTTCTGAGAACATGGAGTCAGATGCATCATTCCTTCCTGCCACTGGGGTGCCCTGCAAATACAATACACCAGGAAGAACTTCTTCATGGAAAGGATTCCTAAGCATTGGAATGGGCTGCCAGGGAGGTGGTGAAGTCACTGACCCCTTGAGGTGCTTAAGAAATGACTGGACATGGCATTCAGTGCCATGGCTTAGCTGACAGGGTGGTGTTTGGTCAAAAATTGAACTTCATGANAGGTGATTGTTCCATTGGATTCTGCTGTGAGTTGTTTTCACTCTTTGGCCAATCAGGGCCAAGCTGTGTCAGGGCTCTGGAGAGAGTCAGGAGTTTTCATTATTATCTTTTTAGCATTGAGTAAGTATCCTTTCTGTATTCTTTAGTATAGTATAGTATTCTTTAATATAATATAGTATAATAGAGTAATAAATTAGCCTTCTGAGAACATGGAGTCAGATGTATCATTCCTCCCTGCCATGGGGGTGCCCTGCAAATACAATACACCAGGAAGAATTTCTTCATGGAAAGGATTCCTAAGCATTGGAATGGGCTGCCAGGGAGCTGATGGGGTCACTGACCCCTTGAGGTGCTTAAGAAATGACTGGACATGGCATTCAGTGCCATGGCTTAGCTGACAGGATGGTGTTTGGTCAAAATTTGAACTTGATGATCTTGGAGTTCTTTCCCAACCAAAATGTTTTTGTGATTCTGTGATATGGCATTGGTCCATTTTATACAATTCCATAAAATGGCCAGTAGCAGACACCTGAAGACAAGTGTAAGAATAAAGTAATTGTCCTTTAGTAAAGTAAATCTCCTAAAGAGATACTTTTCCCAAACACTCAAATTTCCAGCAGTCTGTGTTGCAAAGACATCCTCTGGTAGATTTTTCTTCCATGCATTTTTCTTTTTTTTTTTTTTTTTTTAATTTTATGCAGGCACTCAGCGTCCAAATACTTAGGGCCAAAGAGTTTCTCAGCTTACGTGTCTTTTGACATCTGTATATTAAATTAAGATGCCATTAAGCTAAACCTGTCTGATTTTTAATGGTATTTGCATTATCAGCTTGAAGCTCAGGCAGGCAAATTCTTAGGATTCAGTGTTAAAGACACCTTTTTAAAGTAGGAATTGCGGTCTCTTAAAATGTGCAAACCTGATAGGTGGAATATCTCCTGTTAATGCTGGGAGCAGCAATTCAACCTGCAATTGGGTTAGTAGTTTACTCCTCCCAGTTTACCCATCAGCTCCAGTTTGTTCTCCATAGGAAAAAGTTTCTCAGCACAGCAGGAGTCTGCCTGGCAAATGGGTTTCTTCCAGGCTGTCACAAATTGAGTAATAAAAAGCTGACTGAGTCATTGGTCCCCAGCCCCTGTGCTAAAACCCCCAGGATGCCCTTTGTCAGATTGGAAATTGGATTGCAGGCCTTGCAATTAAAGAAGTAGTTGGAAGAAGATAAATTTTAAGTATTATTTCCAATTCTCCAAGCTTTCCTTAATGCTCTATACCAACACAGCACTCCRACTTCTAAATTTCTGGTGGATCTCTGTTTATCAGGTCACAGAGTCACCTAAGTAGTCTAGAAAGGCAGGGATGTTACAGAACTTGTGCAAAATTGTTGGATGTTGACATAAATGAACTTAAACAAGGCACACATTGAAGGAGAACTGTTGAGGAAAGATTGCACCAGTCCACACAACCCTTTGCAAATATATATACAAACTCACTAGGAGTAATTTTATTTGTATTTCAATTATAAAAATGGGGAAAATACTGTCTAAGGACATTCCAGTGCCAAARTACTGAGACTTGCTTAGTTCTTTGTCCAGTTTCTTTTGTCCTGACTGGAAGTTTTCATTGTCATGAGAGAGAAATACAAATGCAGCAAAAATTCATTAACCCTGTGACCCAATAAAGAAATACACCTTTGGGTCCATGAGCAGCTGACAAAGAAAAACACCAACAAAAATTGTTCTGCAACCTACGGATTGCTAATAAAATGTACAGCAAAAGAAACTTTTGTGCCAGAGGGTTCCTTCCAGTAGTCTAAGCATCTACAGTAAATTCCACACATGCTGTTCATTTAAGTTCAAATCATCTGAATTATTGAATATGACAGAGAAAACCATCCTCATATTGAAAAGAGCTGAACACTCCTAGGGGCTGTTGAATTCAGGGCACAAAAGCAGTGCCAGGCCCTTCTGGTGCCATCCCACTGATGTCAACAAGCTTCCATCAGCATATCTGACAGCAGAATTKAACTCCTCATTTTTATGTAAAAGAAGCCTTTATGGTAGGATTAAGAAGCCAGGCCTCTATGCTGAATTTAAATATGTGAGTCCCCTAAGAACTGACAGTAGTCAAAAGAATAATATGTGTATATAAATGAAAACCTATGTTTAAACCTTGAAAATGTTTCTATATATTTAAAAAAACCACCCATATTATGTCATCCAAAAAATACTGACATTTAAGTAAAAATTTTGCAATTGTTGTGAAATAYGGGTCTCCTCAAGCCAGGTCTCATAAGCYCTTGCAGATCTATTTAACACCCAAGATAGCTCAGCTACCTTAGAAGGCATAAAATCAGCAGGATGGYTTCTGTGGTAGTGTTGGAAACAAAAAGGTTTTAATAAAAGGCAAAATAACAAACTCTTTACAGAGAAAAACCAATTCAGGCACAAGAGGCCCTCCTGCCCCTGGTAAAACACCCCACAAAAGTGATTAGTTTCTTTGTTCTCTTCTTTTTCTAATAAATTGCCCAGGCAGGACTTTTTGGCTCCTGTCCAGTTAGCTATCCTTAAGTTTGAGGTAAAGTCCCCCAAGTTCCATGAGGTGTCTTTTCACCTAATTGAGGAGAGAAACTTCTGGGCTTATTTCCTTTTTAAGGGGACAAAAAATAGTTTTGTCACTCCATCAACAGAGAGCACATTCCTATAGTGTTAAGAAAAAAAAGAATTAAAATAAAAAAGATGTGTCTGGATGTAGCTATCATACAAGTGGAAAATATACTGAATATTCACAGAATTCAGTGCATTATGAAACCTTCACTGTACTGAGTTTTTCATGTGTAGCTTTATGTGAATGACTGTATTCAGCCRCAGACACAGAGTCAGCTGAGATCAGAGACCAAGAACAATATTCACTGAAGAGATGTTTACAGAAYACATGAATAGATGTTTCAGCCAGCCCACCTCAGAGAGTTTTCAGCCTTGACAGAAAAGGCAGATGGGACCACCCAGGAGATCTGTCTCAGACCAGCTTTACTGTCACCTCTGCTGATTGTGATCCCAAATCCATGGTGTAAACTCAAACACTCCTGGGGACACTTCCCTGACATTGCCAGGATCTCCCCTGGGATTGAGTCAATCTATTTAAACTGAAAATTTTCAGGAATCATTCCCATTGGAGTTTGGCATGCAGGAAATTTCAGGGCTCACTCTGAGTAGCCTGGTTGAGTGCAGCCACCCTGTTTTGAAGGGGAGAGCAGTTGGCTGCAGAGGCAGTGAACACTCTTTAAAATTGGTTCCTGCTGCCAAGGAATGCTTCTGATGAAGTGTAATGGTTTAAATGCTTTCATAAGTGCCTAGTTTSCATTTAATCCATCCCTACATTAAGAACCTGTGAGACAGCAATAAAATGCAGCATGAAGGACCAGCACAGTTCCTGTTTGGGATCTCATCTGAAGATTGTTCTCTGCAAYCCTTACCAAGCATGATGCATCTCCACATTGCATGCAAAATGCACAGTTTTGTGACATCAAGGACTGTGCAACCAACAGATATAAAGGTGACTTATTTAAAAAAAAAAAAAGAAGTATTTAAATGGGCCTCCTAAGACTGAAAATGCTCATAAATTTAGCATTGTGGTAATATTGATCTACCAAACACATCCATAGAGAACAGAGAAGAACTGGTTTTTAACATTTTTGTCAGCAGAGATTCATGGAAAGTCAGAGTTCTGGTTTTCAAACCCCAAGAACAGTGTTTATATTGACATGCTTACCCTTGACTTTCCCTAAGGGGGTGCCTAGAGCTGTGTTCCTGACGTAGATATTTAATGGAATGTGTGCACTGAGCTTTCTGGTCCAAAGTTAATAAAGGTGAGGAGCAACCTGGAACTGATTTCCATGCTATAAATATAACTAATACTTTTGGCTAATTTCTAGACTTGATTTTTAATGTTTTTTCKTTATTATAATACTGCTTAATATGCATACAATTTTTTGCATTCATGAGCCTCATTGAGACATAAAATCAAGATATTGGTCATTCACCATTATTAACAGTTCTATGCCAATCTCAAAGAATAATTTCTGCTTTTTTTTTTTTCCATAAAAAAAAAAATCCAGCATGATTAATTACACCCTAAGCACCCTGGTAGCTATGTTAACTATTTCTGCTTGATGCCAACAGTTGTTCAGTCTTGCTCTGCATTTGTAGGGAGCAGCTGAATCCTATTCCAGCATGTYCTCCAAGAAAAACAAACAGACAAACCAACAAAAAAGGTGAACTTTGTTGATGGGTAATTTAATCAATTAGTATTTTTCCTAGATTAATTAATCCATTTTTGCAAAATCCCCTCAGATAATCTGACTCTTCATCAATTTAGTGTGAGAATTGAAGTGCAATACTGCATTCAGTAGTCTTAAACCAGTTCAGAATTTCTAAAAACCAAAAAACACATGCCTGACCCAAAGCTACCAAGAACACAAAAAACTGTTTCACAGTGATTACAAGCTTGAGCAGGAAAAAGCCTGCTAAATCTGAAACTGAGCCTGCTTTTGTAATGTTCAGCTTTATGCCATAGCCTCAGTTCCTAAAAAAATGAGAACTGCACTGAAAAACTTCTTTAGGATGCACTGTTACCACACTATGGAAGTTCTAGGTTTTCCAAGAGAAAAATCTAAGTGTGGTCATCTTCTCTACACAATCAGGATAAAGGGGACACATATCTTTTTTCACTTGAGTCCACCTGATTTTAATTTTTCCAAGAGAGGTTATGGCAAGGACTCTTTTGGAATGTATTCTTTTGGGTTTTATTGGCAGATATCCTCAAATGTTTTTTTTCAGAGGATAATTATGTTTTCCATGAAGAGTCATTCCCTGTTAATTATTGTGAAATATCAGCTGTATTTGAGATGGTTGTAGGATTTTTCATTTTTGTCTTTCAGGGCAGGATTGTCTTTTGTTCTGCAATTAGMACAGTAACTACTAAGCCCCACTACAAAAGCAGAAGTTGTTGGAATGATTTTATATTTGAAATGACGAATTTTCATTAATTTTGAATGAATGTGGACATTGAATTGAAGACAGCTATATTGAGATATCTTCTAGAGCCATATATATCTCCAGAACTATTCTAGATAAAATAAAGAACTAAAATGTTTTCAATAAAGTATATGCAGGAAAATGTAAACTGAGGAGGAAGAAATGCCATACATTTTCCCAAGAATGTACAATATAATTAAACTTTATTTTAAAATATAATAAATTTTTAAGGAGATGTTAGGACCTCAATGCTTTCTTATTAAACATTAAAATTTTGATGCTATTAGACTGAAAACAGATTACTGACTTTTACTTAAGTATAAGAACATTTTCTTGTGTGGTGCATTCAATTGTACCAGAGATTTAAAATGTGTTTTGTGAATTGAAACAAATATTTGTTAACAGGGTATAAAAAAAACCCCAAAGTACTCAAAAACTGGACATATACTAGGTGGAAACAATTATGACGACTACTTACTATGAAAGATCTGAAAATATACTGAATCTAAGGATTTCTTTAAACAAAACAAAATTTTCTTCAACATTCTATTGGTAGTTCTATTTTTAATCACAATGTCAGTGCAAGTTCTGTGTCAATTCTTCAAAAATTTGATATATAGTGTGATGAATTCTTTTGGAAAAGAAGCAATTAGTAATAAATAGCTTGCATCCCATAGTGTGATGCATCAATTTTAGGCAGACATGGTTTCTGAACACATCCTTCAACTGAGAAAAATGTCTCTCTCCCATATGCACTTAGGTATGTTTGAAATGCTAAACCATCTATTTCCAGAAAATATCAGGAAATGTTTCCAACATATTTCCAAAATTTATTGCAAAAATGAAAAAGATAGTAAAATTACCTAGGGTGTTATTTAGGAATTTTTGGGTATGATGCTTTTTTATGCTTTTCACTCTTTTTGTGTTGTACATGACCTAAAAATCTATTACTGTGCAACAATAAAAAAAAAAAAAATCAATGGTGTCACATTATATTTATTGTTAATCACTAAAAACCACTATTATTCTGTTAGGTTTGGTGTGAAGGTTTTGATCATCCCARAATGTCTCCTCTTGACTCTGAGCATGTTCTTTCTCTGTAATGCCTCACACTCTGTTTGCTTTTTATTCCCAGATTCTCACCAGGCATTTTTCAAACCTGGCAGCATGTTCTGGAAATCTGGTGAGCAATCTGCCTGAAGGAGGGACACCACCAGCAACATAAATTTTGGTTTTGACAAAGAATTGTCRACCCATGGAATAACTTATAATGGAGAGGACCTCAAGAGTTGTCTAATCCAACATTCTTCTCAAAGTCAGCTCAACTTTGAGGTCAGTTCTAAGGTCCTCTTTTAGTCACAATTGAGGGTGGAGGTTGCAAAAGCTCTTTGGACAACCTGGACATCTACACAACTATGCATACAACCAAAAAAACCTTGTTCTTCTCATTTTAGTGTATGCTGTTGTCTCTTATCCACCCAGCAGATACTGCTGATGGATCTGACATGTATCTTCTCACTGATTGAACCTGTATCAGGTCTCCCCACATATTYCCCTTCTTCAGGCTTAACAAACCCAGTTTCCTCAGGTTCACCTCATGGACCCCATCCTTCAGCCTCCCCACCATAATATTACTAAAATATTTTTGAAATGAACAGATCTCTTCAGAGTACATGCTCACTGTGATCTTTTTTTAAATAGAAAGATGCATTGTGCTACCCACAGGTGATGTTACTGTGAATAATTCAGAGATGGAAACCATCTCCTCTTGTAGATGTTTGAGTGCATCTCATCTGTGCACTCTACAATCAAGTCTTACTCTACATTCCTCTAAGGTTTTCTGGGAGACTCCTTATTTGAGATTGCAAATTCAGTGCACAGAGAGTAAATCACAAGTATTGCTTTTATGGGGAAAAGTGTTCTTCTGTTCAGAGCAATTATAGTAATTACCCTCACTTTACCCTCTTTTGGATTAAATAAYCCTCACTTACAGTCCATGGCTTGTTCTAACCTGACTTGTCCTTCTCTCATCACACTGAGAATGCTTCCACCTTCCCCCTGAAGGGAGCCATGCTCATGCTAAAGGTTTCCTTTACTGAGCTGAGCATTCTGCCACTCATGAAAAATTAATGTTTGGGGCAGCTCTGATTGCTCATCTGCCCACTCTGGTGTGCTGGTTAAACATTTCCAGCAAATGTTGCTCTCTATGTGCCCCTTGAAAACACAAAAAGTAYGTGGAAAAATTCACCCACTGATCCAATGAATTGAATCTTTCATCCTTTGAGAAAATATAATTGAATTGGCTGTTATGGTGGTTGTTTTCAATTATTGCCTCAGAATTTATTGGCTTGTCTTCCTGCTAGAGACCTTGAAAGTTAGGCAGGGAATTCTATCAGTGACTGCCTTTAAGAAAACTGTTGTGGTAGCTAGCCTTGGTTAAATTTTAATATTTAATGTAATTGTAGTTAAAAGTGCACCTTGGCCCATTGCCATTGCTGGGCAGCAGCTGAAGCAGCATTCAGGATTCTCCACAGAACCTAAAATGATGGYAGGTAACTATATTCTAGCTATTGACTCTTATCCCTGATCAATAAAGTCCATTAGGTGTAAAAAGTTGTTTGTTCCATCCCAAGGTGATATCTCAAGGTGTGACTTTCTCATTTGTAGTGGTGACAAGGCGTTACCACCACACAGTGGGGGAGAGAGGAAAAAAATAGAGAAAAGTTATTGGCAGGGCACTTTGAGGGGATTTGTAGCAAGCATACACCATGTAGGGCTGGACTTTGCATGAATAAAGGGCCTCTGATTTTGGTACATCCATGGGAATCCGTTTAGAAAGCCCTGCAGGATAAATGTTGGTAGTGAAGGAACTACAGGAGCTCAGCACAGGGCAGCTCCTGAATGCAGTTTGAGGGTGGCAAGAGAGTTTTGTAACCTCAGCTGCACACTCCACTCTCTGTAATATTTTGGGTATTTAGGCCAGCTAATTTAGAGCTAGCCTGGGCATCTTGCAAAGCCCAGTCACACAGCTGAGCACAGGACAGACAGACTTTTCACAGAAAGCACCTGTTCCATCTTGCTTCTGCTGCTGATGGCACRCCCGGAGGAGAAATCCATCCTGTGCACCCAGAGCAGGCTGTGACCTTCACTGGGAAGAGATGCTGTGAGGGAAGCAGGGTGTGAAATTGGAGCTACCTGCTGTAATTCTGCAAAATTAAAATGAGGTGAGCAGCCAGTGCTCCCAGCCAGCTTCTTGCAGATCAAAGCTGGGCTGCTCTGCTCCAGCAGCTGACAGGCACAGGGTACTGGAACAGACTCACCWGCTGACATTGCTTTCTGAGAAATGCCATCCCCTTGCAAAGCTGCTGCCCTTGATAGAAAAAGGGACCAGAGGGTCATACTCCTCTCCCTGCTGAAATTGTATCACAYAGGCAGATGCTCTAGCAAAACTTTYGAGGGGATTTGCTTCATCTAACATCCATCTCCTGCCAAATGTCCACTTTGATGTGCCACCTGAGTCAGCAATGTGTTGAAGTCAGGACTGCCTTTTTTTTTTCTTTTTCTTTTTTCTCCTTCCTATTTTTTTCGTTTTTTTTTTTTTCTTCCTTCCTTCCCTTCCCTTCCCTTCCCTTCCTTCCTTCCCTTTCCCTTCCCTTCCCCTTCCCTTCCCTTCCTTCCCTTCCCTTCCCTCCCTTCCCTTTCCCTTCCCTTCCCTTTCCCTTCCTTCCCTTCCCTTCCTTCCGCTTCCTTCCCTTCCTTCCCTTCCCTCTTTCCTTCCCTTCCCTTCCCTCCCTTCCCTTCCCTTCCCACCTTCCCTTCTTATTTTTTATATTCTCTTTTTTAATGCCTTTTTTTTTTAACTGCACCATACTGTGCTCATTTGATTATTTCATAAAAACCTTTCTTTTAAAAACATTTTAATCTCCCTGGCTCTCTGGAATTCTCCTAGCCTACCCCTCAGTAGCCTCCTGACACCCAGGGCTGGTGATGTGAAATCAGCCAAACCAGCAATGCCTTGTTCCTGCCAGATGGCTGCTGTGGACTCTGCCTGAGCCATGTGCACAGAGCACTGTATCCCCACCTAAATTCTAGAAAGGGTAAATTCTAAAAAAGGGCGAGTGAGGTTAAACCAAACTTTGAAACACATTGTCCCTGTGAATTGGGTTCCCTGCTGTCTTGCTGCACAGGAAGGTGGGAGGCAGGCCCAGGATGGCTTTTGGCATTTGCTGAGTCACTCTGCTCTCCTCACTGACCTGTGCAGGTTGATTCTGGCCCTGTGCATCTGTAAGGAAAGTGAGGATCCTTCAGAAGTGCTCAATAATATCAGCCAATCATAAATTATAAATCTGTAGCGTGTGATGATACAAATCCATGTGGTGTTMAATGTTTGTGTAACTAATGGGGTAAATATATGGTTATATAGGGGGTCTCCCACTGCCCTGCCAACAGCATGTGATCAGTTCTGTGCTAACAGGCTAGAATGATTTCTGAGTTACCAAATCAAGAYACATATATTCCTAGATTAGATATTATCTAGACACAAGTCTCACTCTGTTTTACCCAAATACCCCATTTTCAGCTATATCTCCATAGCAAAAAATGTTACTTCAATATATCATCCAAGCATCACCTGTAACTAAAATTAAAATGGTGGCAAAAACTACGAGGTAGTTTTTTSAGAGAAGCAAGAAATTGTCATTTCTGGTTTGCTTCCGGTGCAAACCCAATCCAAATCAGTGACAAAATAATCATTAGTAGTCTMCATATAATTAGAAATTAGTATTGATATAGTTATTATTTGATTGCTACAACAGTCCAGGGGGAGGATTTACTGGAGAAAAGTGTTTGATCCTACAGCTGATGGGGCTTTCCACAGCTCATCTAASCTAGGAATGTATWTTAGGGCAAGGGGGAATGGTTTTAGGCTGAYAGAGGACAGGGTTAGATTGGATTTAGGGAAGAAATTCTTTACTGTGAGGATGAGGAGGCCTTGGCACAGGGTGCCCAGAGAAGCTGTGGCTGCCCCTGGATCCCTGGCAGTGTTCCAGGCCAGGCTGGACAGGGCTTGGAGCACCCTGGGATGGTGGAAGGTGTCCCTGCACAGAGTGGAACTGGGTGATCTTCAAGGTTCCTTCCAACCCAAACCTTCTATTATTCCCAAAAGAGTAAAGTCATTTACTTGGTTCATTCCAGCTGCAGACACGAGCAAYGAAGTTACCCACCCCATGGCTGACAGTCAGCAAGGGCTTTTGCTGCAGTGCGTTTATTTCCTCCTGAGAAAGCCTGAAAGTTCCTCATCTTTGCAAGGTTTTTGAATCTTGCTGAAGTCCTGCCTACAGTCCCAGGTCCCTGTCCCTCCTTTTCTGCAGAGATTGCTGCAGGAGGTAGCCAGGGAGGATGCCCAAAATACAGAACTTTGGCCACAGCCAGGGCTCTGCTTCAGCAGCAACRATTACATGAGGAAAGTGCTACTAAAGATTAAAAAAATTATTAATATCTAGTTTCCTCCTCACCTGTAGGGACAAACCAGGCATCACAGATGGATGCTGCAGCCAGCCAGGTATGAAAAGTATCTGGTGAGAGCAGCTCTCATCACTTATCTTSTGAGCACTGATGCTTTCCAAGCAATTACAGCTCACATCCTTCCTCAGCCGGGCATGTGCCCTAACCACTAGACAGAGTCATGATTCTTTTTGATCCTTCCCTGTAGCCTGATGAATCTTTAATTCTTTCATTAAAGCTGGAGCAGCTTCAGCAAGAAGACTTGTCATGGCCTCCCATTTTGGTGACTAAATTTATTCCCATTAATCTGTTGCTAGCAGCTTTTTACTGCTTGTGGCTCTCTCTTACTTGGAGAAGKTTTTGCTGACATGATTGTGTTGGCTGTTCATTTGCCAGTCTGTCCTTGGGTACTGGCGTCTGATCTGTTGACCAATTTCATCAAGCCTGAAAAAAGGACAGAAATTTTGCAGATAACTGAGTACTGAAAAGTCTTGTAAAGATGGGCAGGTGGCTAGAGAGGGAAAGATTAATCAGTTTGGCAAAAAGGAGGCAGAGCTCAAGTGTCAGCCTTTCCACTTAACAATGGGATTGTTTCATGTTGTAACCAGGCTGCAGCTGTGCCTTTGCAGTGATGTGACAGTGGTTGGTGGGAAGAGTAACACAGGGAAATTCAAATTCCAGCAGTTTAGGCTCTGCTCCTTCTGATGAAAGTAACTATTTTCCATCAGAACTGCAGGCCCAGGAAATTAAATGAGATTATATTGTTGGTTCTTGTCTGCCACTTCTGTCCTGTTCTTACTATGTTTATATAAAGTCATGACAATTTAACTTTTTAAAATTACTGATAACAATGGTGATTAAGTAAATGTTATTAGCACTATGACCTGTTAATGGAAAAGAAAAATCCCAGTTGGATTCTCAGSTCTCGGTTTACCAGTACTTTCCTACTCCTTGGAAAAAAACCTAAAAAAGGACATGGAGAACTTGGAAAATTATGTATTTATTGTAGGAAGTACCCTAAGCAATATTTGGGAAAAAGATATTCAAGGTTCACATTTGATACCTGGAGTTGAATTAAAGAGAAAGAGAGAAAGGAAGCATGCAGGTAGAAAAGCAAACTGCTTTGAAAAAACTAYTCAAATACCTGGTCTTGGGAGGAAATGCTGATAATCTCTGTCCACATTTTGGTCATGATTTCCCAAATATCTTGAAATGTACAATGATTTACTTTTTTCTTTTCTGTATCTCCCCTAAGCACCTGGGATTTGATGTCTCTTTTTCTCCCATACCAATGACCAACACATTACAGTCTTTATTTCAATGAATGTAATTTTCATTTACTCCTTCAGATATGCTATATGGTGAAAACCCATGGCATATGGGTTACCCATAGCAAACTGGTTACCCAGTTTCATTTATCAAGTGCCAGAGCTATCTTGCTTTTCTGATTCTTAAATTATCCTAAATACATCTTTACTCTGCACCAAAATAAATCAATTTACACGGTAACCAAATTTGGAATGGGAGGACCAGTCAGTCAATTCAAATGTGAGTTTATTTATAACTTGTTGGTTCAGTCACTTGGGAAGGGAGATGGAGGCTGGTGTGGCTCCTCTCTGGCTCTCAGTGATGCTGTGCTGTCTGTTAAAGCACTGATTTAACAGGTAGGTACTAAAACTGRTCTACTTTAAGATGTGAAAAACTCAGGTGATCACAAAAGCAAACTACTCTGTTGCTTGAAATCAAAATTCACTCTTAGTGAAAGCAAAAAGGCTGGTTGAGATCCTCAGGAGCTGAAACAAAGGATAATTAAAGCTGAGGAACACCAGCGTTCTCCTTCAGGACTACAATCCTACAGTTGTTCTTTGCATTCATTGATTTTTATAAAATATAAAATCCACACTTATTCTAACCCTGTCATTTGGTGATGTGACAATCAACCTTGTCTTTAMTTAGGAACTAGAAAAGCTACTATGAATATTTCATCCCAGTAAAAGTCTTYCTTTTGAAATGGGAAGGAAGTGGCTGTTCTTGACATTTCTCCTGAACYTCATCTCTTACCTTTCCATAGTAATGGCCTCCACAGTGAACCATCAATCTCCATATTGCCTCARCCCAGAAAATTAAACAAAACCAACATATTTTAAGAGATCAGGAAGTAATCTTAAAGAGAACTTGCTTAACCCAATATATCCCAGAATTGTCAGCAGAATTAAAAGCCAAGTGTGTAATTAAGACACAGTGGAAAAGAGTTTTAAAATATTTTGTAGACAAAAGTTATTTCTCACATCCTACAGGTCTTGTCTAATATATCAGTAGCCAAAACCCCAACCAACCACAAACTCTGCCACAAACAAATAATCAAACAAAATTCAAAATCTCTTGTGGTTTCTAAAGTACAGCTGGAATTTAAAAAACCCAACTACTTACTTGAGTGTATAAAAAAAAAATAAAACATAAGGAATAGGAGAGATAGAATTACAACTCTTTCAAGATTAGAGAAAAAAAGCCCAGTTTTCACAGTTGTCACTAAAGAAATCTGTGCAAGACTTGTGTTGTTTGAAATATTCATAAGTGATCCAAAAAAGGGAACAAGTAGAGAAGTGACAAAATTTGCAGATGACAGAAAATGATTCAGGACATTTTAAACTGAAAGACATGCAAGAAATTGCAGCAGGTTTTCCTGATGCTGGGTGATAAAGAGCTGCAACTGCTGATGGAAGACAGTTCTTGTTAAATGCAAAGGAGTAAACACAGGACAGAAATTCTCACTGTACATAGAGGCGACTGCTGAATTAACTTTTGCCAGTCTGAAAAGGATCAGAGTCACTGTTTCTGGTCTCTTCAGAAATCCTGCTCAGTAATAAAAAGCTTTCATGAAGGCAAATAGGGTAGTGCTGTTAAAAATGGTAGAGAATAAAACACAAAAAAAAAAAAAAATTAGAGGGAGAAAATATAAGAGAAATACTTGACTTTGTGCCTGCTTAGAAATTCTTTTCTTGACTTGGAAAAGGAGATAGAATCAAAAAAAAAAAAATAGACAGGTAAGAGCAAAGTAATGAAAAATGTTCTCTATAAAGTATTTTGAGCAATTTTGCAAATTTAAGCAAGTATTTGCAATTTTAAGCAAGTATTCAGATGAGAAAAGTGAGGGATAGCATAACAGAGACCAACAAAATCATGAGCTGCATAAAGAGGAATGGTCAGGAGACAATTCTTGCATCATTCACTKTTGAAAACAGAATAAAACCAAAACCAGAAAACTAAGTAAGCTGCTCTGAAACTGATAGAAATAATACTTTTTTTTCACCCAGTATATGATTAGACAGTGAAATTCAGTGGGGTTTTCAGGTGGTCAGAAACTGAATTGGTTCAAAACCAGACACATTTGTGGCAGAGAGCTCTTGTGGCAGCTGCTAAAATCCATCCTGGAGCAGTGATGGCAAAGGGTGAGGGAAGGTGGGAAGGCTGGAGGGACACAGCACTCTGAGCACTGTTTGGTGTTTTCAGCAGGTGCTTTGTGTAGCACCACAAACATAATGAAAGGTTTCAGCTCCCTCACCACTTGTTGATTTAGACAGAAGTGTCACAGAATTCTTGAAATTATGCCCCATGTCTTTAAATGAATTGCTTTCATTATTTGTTTGCTCATTTAAGGTGTGTGAGAACAGTCTTTAAGTGACAAAGAGACTTTCTTCTGCTTCTCCCGTGGTGTCAATGGCTTGGAACAGAAAGTAAACCAGTTTGGGTAAGTTATTCTCTTTCTATTTCAATACCATGATTAGATGAACTCTAAAAAGTTCCCCTGGAAAAAAATGTATTCTGTTTTCACTATCTGCTGCTATCTATTTTATCTATCCAAACATATACTTATTTCATGGACCCCTGAAAAGCTTTTTAAATGATTGTGATGAGTACTGCAGCTTTCCCTGGCCTGCCCTTTCTGACTGCTTGGGTAGACATTAATCCTGTATTTCATGAAGTAGTAATTCCTGCATTTTGCAAGCAGACTGAAGGTAAATTGACAAATTAAATTCTCCATGTATTTTGCAATAGAAAAATGCAATGCCTAGTGAATCCTTGCAATGCCTTAAATCCCTCATAAGAACTTGTAAACTGTGATTTAATACCCTCTTCACTGCCTTTCACCAGTCTAAATGTGTTCAGCTCTTGAATCCCTTYCTAGTAAGAGTCTTTCTGTTTGGAGAAAGCTGGGAAAGTGTTTAGATAATCAAACAAATGCTCACAATGTTGTCTCAGAGAACTTTCYATTAGATTTTGGAAAGATTCCAGATTCCAATTTAAAGTAAAGGGCACCAGACTGAGCTCAGGGGGGGTACAGAAGGGAATTAAAAAACTGATTTAGCTGCAACAACAAATATAAGTTTGACCCAGGATTTAGCTTTGGCAAGGTGCTCCAAGTAGTTTCCTTAAGCAGCCTAAGGAGRAATGGTTTATTTGAACAAGTTCAAATGATGAAATGTCTTAACACTGGGGTTAGTTATTGTGTTTACCAGGCACAGAGAAGAACTGATTTAGTAGATGTGGCACATGGTTTGCATGTAATACACTATAATCACAGTTTAGTGCTTCCTGTACTGCAGTGAATTTTGCATACAACAAATGTTCACCATCAGCTCTCTTTCTGTTCTTCCCCTCCTTCCAGCCCCCTGCCCTTSCAAGAATAAATGTTCTGTTACTTCTGTAGCAAGTTAAAGAAGTTTAATCCTTGTTTTTTCTTTTGGCTAATGTAAGCAGGAATGCTACAAAATACTATATTCATCTTAAATCTGTTTTCTTGGTATTCAAATTTGCAGCAAATCAACTTTTGGCTTCAGATTACCTGACAAAAGCTTAAAGACACACACAGCTGCCTATATACAACCATAAACTCCATGTTTCTAACAGCAAAGGTCTTGGCTAACTTCTCTTTCAACTTTGCTCCAAAGTGCCTGTTAATTTAGATTATTCAGATCTGTGGCTTTCCATTCTCCTTGGAAATAGTATAACTGTTTTCTAAATTGTAGCCAAACTGCTTTTATCACTACCTATGTTTCTCACCACCAGCACCAGGAACTGGTGTTCYAAGAAAGAAATCCCAGGTACCACTGAAGTGAATGGGTTTGCTTCTCTTCCAAGTAAAGGCAAAGGGAATTTCATGCCAACACAGCACATCAGAGGTGCTCAGAAGATCATTGAGTTTTTCCCTCTAATTTGGTGTGACCTTCTCTCAGCTGTTCCCTAATTGAATCTCAGCTGATAATTATTGAATGGCTCAGTCCTTTTATGTTCATTTTTTTTCTCTGTCCCATTTCACAAAGGGAATAGATTGTTGCCAAACGAGGCAGAGCTGTTTGGAGTAAGAGTCTTGGCATTAACAGTCCTGGCAGTCCTGTTAGATTTGTTTAGTTTCCCTTCTAATCTCTGCATCCAATCCCAACTTCACATTTTGCCAATCTAGAATGCTTAAAAACACTCAAACAAAAAACCCCACCTGACACTGAAATGGTTCGATTTCCTTGATATAGTTATTTTCATTCTGATTTATTCTCTCTTTTTGCCTTTTTTCCCCTAAATTGTTAAGCTACCTATGCTGCCTACACTCCACCATCTCCATGTGCCACCCAGCGCACGCTGAGCTAGCACAGACACTTTGGCATAACTGYTCTCTTTGCTGTGCCTGGAAATCTTTTCCAGGACAAGAAGGTGATGTTAAATCAGKGGGTCCAGAAGAGTTTAACTCCTCTGACGCCTTACTTGAAAAACACCTGACACTGAGATTAAAACACTGACATCCACCAGGGTCTGATGGTCTTTGGTGAAACTGTTGTAGGGGAAAACACTGAGGATGAAAGACCTGGGTGGACAAATCACAGCTCCTGCAGACTTCACTGTACAAGCTGGAAAACTTTTGAAATTGGTCCTGCTTGCAGAGAAGTAGCATGTTTTAATTGTGTCATAAGCACAGTTCAATTATTGCTTTATTAAACCATCTATTTTGAATAGGCTTGTATCTTATTGGTTGGTTTGAGGATGTAAATGTGCATAGTTCCTCTCCAGAAAGCAGGCTACATAAATAAATAAACAGACAGATGAAGGATTTTGGATTAATACTTTAGAAAACTTGGGGCTAATTCTGAGAGATTTTGAAATGGCATTTCTGTTTATCTGGATGTATATTCAGTTCTGGGAATACATACAAGATCTCTGTCAATCTAGGATTTAGCAAGATTAACCTCCTTTCAAGCCAAGGTTTTTTTGAGACTGACAGCTCCTTTTTATCTCTTTAAGCTATTACTGCCAGTTAGTAGAAGCTTTCTCAAACAGAAAATAACAGCTTATTTTAATCCTGATTCAGGAAAAGTTAGTTTTATACACTTACTCAAGTTCCACAGAGATCTAATCAGAGTCCTAAATGCCATTCTGAGTAGAAATCCTAGGTCATGGCCTTCATAAACATCTTATAAACAAATATAGTCTCCCAATTCAATAATGTGCCAAAAAAATATCAGCACTGAAATCTCAATGGCATTTTGCAATTAAATATTAAAACTAGGCAAAAAATATAATGGGTAGAATGTATATCAACTGCATCCTCTTTTCTTGACACTAACAATTCTCATCAGATTTGGATTTGAATAATACATATTTGTAAGCATTGGAGTAATTTTCTGAGCACCTTTCTGAGCTATAGGCTGTCCAACTCTTTCTGGTTCATCTGCTGACAAGCTCCTTTAATTTGACTMTTTTTAATAGTTTTTCCAGGCAGGAGCAGCCAAGGTTTAAGCMAGCTGATATTCCAGTGTCTCAGAGAGGACTCATGAGACAGGTCAGTAACTGCTGCAAAGTGCACCTGTGATTGTTGGACAGCCAGAAATCCAACCAGCAGTGATAACAGGGAGAGCAGATAGAGCTTGGCTAAACTCACATCCATGTTTGATATCTTGCTTAGATGCAAATTTTATTTATGAGTAGAGATGTTTTGTATTCTGCTTACTGTTCTCATAGAGGAAAGAAAGGAGACATGMCCTCTCATGTTTGGGCAAGTTTTGATTTCTGGTGTAAATTCAATGGTCTTTGGTCCTTCATATCCTGAAGCACAATCTATGTCTTTAACTCCTCTTGTGCCTGTTTCATGCATTTATAACATTTTCCCATACTCCACTATTTGCTTCAATCCTCTTCCATCAGCTCTAATCCTGAGTTTCAAAACAGCTCAAGAGTTTCAAAACTCCTGTTTGTCAATTCTGACAATTGAAACACAAAGAACAAAATAAGATTTAAAAAAGCAGTTTACATGCCATTAACTTTTCACACAATTAACAAGCAAAAGCTTCTGGACATTTGTAACACCAAATTTCAGCAATCATAATTAATCTATGCTCAGTGCAGGTTGATTTCTCTTATTACATGAACAGTCTAGCACTGGAGTGTGATGCTACAGTGAAATAACAGCCTGCAACAGAGGTAAAAGAAATAGTAACAGATAATTAAAGAAATAGTTTAAGAAAGACTTTTTGGGTGATGTATGAAAGCTGAGAAATTTCTGTATTGAAAGAAAAATKTTTAAATATTCACACAAATTTCATGTCCATATGTAAAGGCCTAGGTCTGATTGTCTTTCCATTTTTCCTTGCTTTAAACACTGATATGATGTTTGGACACTAAAAAAATTATATTGGTCTGAACTTCATCTAAGTGATTTGTGAAATGAGTCTCCAGTTCTGCAATGATTTCTATTCTTTGATTCCTGTAACCAGCTGAGTAAGCTAATAAATATGTAAAGGTGATTCAATTAAAAATGGCATTGAAAAGCAGGAAAATCCAGAGTTATATGAATAATTTCACACCCCATGCAAAATTGTCAAATTTTATCAGCTAGCCTTGTGTAAAATGAAAATGGCATTTTTTGACAAGTCAAGCAGCACACATAGGCTAAGAGGGCAATTTACCCATTCTGCTGTGTAAATACAGTTGGGGAGCAAAATTATGGGGGAAAAAAACTGTAGGTAACTTGATATAAAGCTTTAATCCCAGATAGAACTCATCTCTGTTGTTATTTACATGTTACATGTCKGAGTGCCTGCTAGGAATTGGGTTGTCCCAGTAAAAGGCCCATCACACACTGGCAGGGATCTTTTACACAGACTGGATGAATTTCCCTCTGAGGATTCTTTATTTTATTTTTTTTTCCCCAATGGTTGTAAAGGGAACATGTGCTAAGTAGCTCAGATGTACTCATCAAATTTTAGGTGAGTCTGGGTTACTTTCTGCCTTCACCCTCTACAAACTGTTTCTGGGTAATTCAGAGCACTTATAATTGTCTTTGGATTCTGAACAGGAAGGTATTTATTGACAGGAAAACAGGAAAATCATCACTTATCCCACCATTACTTGCTTTATCTGTTTTCTTTCCATATTTCTGCTCCTCAGTGCATGGATGCTTTTGTAATACAGCCCAGCAAKGAAAYACACATTTTGTATCTYATTAAATATTATTTTWAAATTAATTTTTATTTTTTATCCAGATACACAGAGGGATGTATGTTAATCATACATTTGGAGATGAAAAGAGAAAATAAACTGTACAGTTGGATAATGACTAAAATCAAGGAGGWTTATTTTCCCTTGACCATACATCAAGCAAGAATAAAGCAGAGGCCTTGTTATGAAGTAGAAAGTATATGTCCAAGTGTATTAAATTTTTAAAAGGGCTTTTAACAGTGAAAAAAGCAGAGAGTAAAAATCCATGTTCAAGAAGGAAGACTTGTTGAAGTATAGAAGGGCATTTTGCCAAAAGAATTATGTTTCTGAAGGAAGCAGTGCATGCCAATTTTTAATCCAAAACAAAATGTYTGTAGCTGAGGTCTTAGCTTCTGGAACAAAGGGATTGTATGCTACATAACACTTGTAAAACAAGCAAGTAATCTCTGCACATGCCTGTGCAAGAAATGAATGGAACATTCTCAATTTATAAATGAGTRATAGTGAATCCTGAACATTTTAAATTAGTTTGTTGGGTTCCACTACAGGGRAGCCAGAATAGGAATGAGGATGGCATGGTAATAAGACCCTGTACTAARAAGAAACCCCAAACCCCCAAAGAAACACTGTCTACATTCTTCAGCCATGTAAACCTGATATTCTAGACCTCTTCCAAACTTTAATGTGTGTGCTTGGAAGAAGCCCTTTTTAACAGAAYGAAATATGTGAATTGGCCTATGTTCTTGAATAAGAAAGTGGGACAGGCACCAATCCATGTTGTGGATATATGAAGGCTGAGAGAGTTGGGGTTGTCAAACCTTGAGAAATCAGGGCTCCAAGGAGGTGTTGTTAGCCCCTTCCAGTACCTGAAGGGGCTACAAGAGAGCTGGAGAGGGATTTTACATGGGAATGTAGTGGTGGGACAAGGGATAATGGTTTTAAACAGGAAGAGGGCAGATTTAGATTAGACCTTCTTTAACCTGTGGGATTGGTGTGTACATCCTTCAGCCCTGAACCATCACTGCCTGAAAAGACATCAGCTGAATTCTTCAGTCCTGCAGATGAGTGGCAGWACTGGTATGGCCTGCTGTCAACACTGGGATGCAGTGTGAGGCTTTAAAATTATTCACTTGGTTCCCTAGAGCATCACCTGGAGTATTTGGGATTATACAGAATTATCCTGTTAGTTTTGAGAGAGCCTGCTAAACTGGAAGTGTATCATGGAATCATAGAATTGTCTGGGTTGGAAGGGACCTTAGGGATCACCGGATCAAGTTGCTCAGGGCCCCATCCCACCTGGCCTACACACACTGGGTGTTTTGCCTTGAAAAGCCAGGTGTCTGCTAAGGAAGGCAGGAGCCTCCCTTGAAATGGAAAATGTAAACACCCTCCCTCCGAATTGTTATAATTTTGAAATTAAGGGGCTCTCAGGTAAAGATATGGGAATAGGAATAACAGTTCTTTATTAGGGAAAAAATAAAAATAAAAAAAAGCAGTAATTCAAAACAACACTGCCAGAGTCAGACCATGCCCTGCCCCCCTGTGTGTCAGGGGGTGGCACAGCCCCATCCCATGGGGGCTCAGCCCTCCTGCAGTGCCAGCTGTGCTTCTGCTGCAGCAGGGATCCTGCACAAGGGGGGAGTTTTCCTCTGCAGCTCCAGGGCTGCTGGAGATGGGCCTGGGCTCCCTCTGGCAATGCAGGGCAGCAGAAAGCTGCTCTCTGGCAATGCAGTGGGCAAAGGCTGCTGTGCTGTTCCAAACCTCAGATTGTATCCAGGCAGGAATGCTTGGCTCCTCCCCTGGGCGGAGCATCTCCTGTGGATGTGGAGATTTGATCAGCCATGCAGGGACACTCACTGGCCATGGACAGAAGATAATTAATAATTAATGGCCCATGAACATGCAGAGATCTCCTGGAGGGAGAATTGGCTGTGGGGAACAGATAAAGAAATGCCCAATGAACAGAAGAGAAACTTGCCCCACCTCTTGACAGATCGCCAATACAATACACATTCCCATTTCCAACCTAAGACACTGGGTCATTTTGAATCTCAAGGCCAAGGCTTAGAGAGGCACAAATAAAACCTTAAAGGTGCTCTGAAATTTGCTGAGTRAACTGCAGGCAAAAACCTCACAGCTGGTGTGAAAGAACAACRCAACAACCAAAACATTTCTCCCTTGCCAATTTTGAAAGAATGCTCTCTTTTCTAAATGCAGTGGCTCAATGTTTTGCTTTGGTGGAAGACTTAAAGGCTATTTTTGTACTTCTGAAGAAAACAGCTTAGAGTTAACTGCCAATTCCAGCCTTTTGAGGCATTTTTTTGCCAGTAGCAGTTCCATAAAGAGGCTTGGTTTATCTCCTCTTCACCTCCACAGTGTACGCTGTTATTGCCAGTCTGCAGATAAACTCAGCTTTGTCTCAGGAAGCTGGAGACTGATGAGATATGGATAAAAGGGGAAGAAAACTCTTTTTGAGACCTGTATGTGATTAATCACTGKATGATATTCCCTCCACTTCTTTATAGGTTTGTTGCATAAGACTCCTGACTAATCCCCCTGAAGGGCAGTAATTTGTAACAAAGTTGAAGTGAACAATATTACTTAAAAACAAAACAAGTAGCATATAGGAACAGAAGCCAGTAAATACACACAGGGCAGATCCTGTGAAAGTAAATTGATAAAAATTCAATTTGATGAGATTAATTATACACAGAAGGACTTTTCCTGCCTTAAAGAAAATCTGTTTTGGTTCCCTGTAGGTATGGAGAATGCTTGTGGGTATTGGAATACAGTTACTTTCTGGCTGTCTGTGCTTCTCAGACAGCCTAGTCATAGGTGTGGGGAAACCCAAAAATAAAACCAAATTCAAAATTTTCTACTTCTAAGGCATAAGTACTTCCTAGGGCCTAACTCTCACCTTTCCATAAAACAAGAAAATACCAATCTATCAAAATTATGGCATTGCATTCCTGACAGGCACAGCTGGCTCCCTGCAAAGCAACAGCATTACAGATGAAAGAGCAGACAAAAGTTTTCCATCATTTTAGAATGCATTTCTTACCTAAAAACTTCTTGTCAAGAAAAAATTCTTAATCATCTGCCTGAGGAAACCCAGGAACCTATGAAGTTTGGGGCTGACAAACTTTTAGCTCTGTAAAAGTACATGGTCTCTYGAGGTCACAGCCCTGGGAGGTAACATGCCTTGCTCTAATCAGAATGTGTCTCAAGAGCAGCCAAAAGCAGGTTTAAGTATTCATGTTCCTTGTACCTGACACAGGCATGCAAAGGAAAGTCCTTTCAGAAAACAGTTCAGCTGCCTTTGTGAGTTCAGATATATAAAAATCTTCTCCTTAAATTTTTATTATATTTCAAAGAATTCTGGATAAACACAAACATTTTTCATTCCTCACTCCCAGTCTGTGCACTCTCKTCTTTCAAATGACACATCACACCASTGTATTGGCATTTCTGAAAGGTGAAACTGGATTTTCTAACATGATTGGGTTTTTTTGCAAGCCATATCCTTTCCAGAAGTRATAGTTGTTAAAAATACAATTTACCCATCTATCACAAGTCTTGCATGTGCACCTAGGCATGTGGTTTAGTGATCAAGTCCAGTCACAGGTTTTGCCTTTACAAGTAAGGATAATGCAGCACAAAACTCAGTCTAAATAGGTTTTCCTTTGTCTGCTTGATGTAGGCTTTTAAATTTTCATATAAACAATTTRCCTTTCCACAAGCATACGGAAGAATGGATCAGTRGTTCAAGATTTTTCTTGACACAGAGGACAGCAATTCCCAGACTTAAAACTATGGARTTTTAGAAGTTTTTCTTTTCCCAGACTTCACTATCCCAGCTGGAAKGGTATTTGAGATCCCAGCTGTTTTCACCTATTGTCTATTTTAATATCTTCACAGATACTACTCAAGCTCATTTTATGTTCTCCTTGACAAAGTTCCCTCTCCTCAAAACTTAAAAAATATATTCTATCTCAATCTTTCATTATTTTGAAAGTATAAATCCAAATTAAGTTTTTGTCTCCTTTGATTACAAGATTGCTCATTTTCCCATTCCGATTTATATTCTGCATTATTGAACGTAGGTAATTAGAACTATATTATAATGCTGACAAGATTGCACCAATTATTAGAATGAAGAGTGAGAGTGCTTTTCTAATACCAGTAAAATTATATCAATTAAAGGGTCTTCAAATTTTACAAAAGCAAAAAACATTGGCTATAACTTGTGTTTCATCTTGTTTGTTTAGCTTTGGAACAGGTACTGCCAAGCCAAGAGTGGACACAAATATTCTTCTTTGTCTGTAGCCTTACTTCTTCCACAAGGCTTTGGGTAATTATGGTGTCTCTTCTGTCAAACCTTCTCAGCATCATGAATTGAGGAACAAAAATGTGTCATCAGTTCCCCATTTCTTTCCTTTCCCTGAACTTTTCATTGCCCACGATCCCTGGGACCATCTCAGAGATTGCATGTCAGTGCCCTTTTTTCCTTTTTCATTTGTAATATATTTTAGAATCAAAATGGACTGTGAGATTAACATAGATTTTTTTTTTCCAGAGGTTAATATGAGGTACAAARTAATTAGGGGACCTCTTTATGTCACAAATTAAATCTGTGGTACATCTGGGGATTCAGCTTTGAATTCTCAAATTCCACATTACTGGCTGGCAAAATAGATCMAAACTTCCTTACAGTTGGCAGTCTCAGCTCTGTGTTAATGCAAGAAGATGGAATGTGGAAGGCTCTAAGGTKGCTTTTAACTCAAATGACTCTTCATCTGTTAAAATTAATCAAAATTTTCTTCAAGTATCCAGACAGCAATTAAACTGAATCCAGAGGAAAAAAAATAATAGGAAAAGTCTTTTATTTGCTGGGGAATATTATAAATCTAGAGTGGACTACTTACTATCTTATTCAGAAATGCTTTAAAATATTTAAAATCTATTTGGCTGATCCTGCCAGAGAGTCTGGGAATTCATTAGGATATAAAGGTATTTGTGGTCTGCAGGGAATAGTTTAAAATGGATGGCCACCAGTACCTATGAATAACTTATTTGTCACATTTGAGTCATAACATTTCACAGCCTAATAAGGAAAGATGTGCAGGTTTATGTGTTTAATTTACWTATGTAAAACTGAATTGAGCATTTCTTTGCACGCCCTAGCACAGTAAATAACAGTAGATTTGTGATAACAGCATTAGCTACAGCAGGTTCATGAATTACTATGTAATGTATCCCAGTACAATTTCAGTACAGCCCGTTTTTCTTCTCCCCCTTTGCTGCTGCTCTAAATTCTTTATCTGGGAAGCTGGGGACTAAATATAGCATTCACTCTGCCTTGAACTGGGAGGGATGGATARACTGAAGATGGCTTTGAGGATTATATATCTATGATTGCATGAATATTCATGTTTGCAAAAAAAAAAATATTATCTTTGGTTATTCCAACAGAACTGTACATGTTGTTAGCCCTAGCATAGGAAGGAAAGTCCTCATAGGGTCAGAAGGAAAGCACCAGGATTAAAACTCTCTTCTGCCCATCAGTGTTTCCCTGGTTTGTATCATCTTTTCCTAAGCACCCTCAACCATTCAGAGGACACAGGGGTGGGAAGGATATTAACCCTTGTAGACCCTTCCTCCACAGCCAGGTGGTCAGAAGGTAAGGCAAGAGCTGTATGTGATGYTGCCTCTCTGAGGAGTTAATTTCTKTTTTGAGTCCTGTATAAAGTTTCCAAAGAGGTCAGGAAATGAAACATGAAATCCCTTTTCCTGCACCAGATCTCTAATCATTAGGCTCAGATTTTTCTATATCCTTTATCCATTACAAGTAGAAGGGCAGCAATTAGGAACTTTTCCCTGGAATGAAAAAGATAGAAGATTTAATCTCTCTTTAATCCCCTCTCAGTTCTTTTAAAATATATATGTTTAAATCCATAACAGAGGATGGAATCTAGACTGAGGAAGCAGAGAGTCAATGAGTTTGTATTCACAACCATATTTAGTGTTTCTCACTTGTTCTACCCAAGACATTTCCCAAATCTCTGGACATTTCATAGTGGTTTTTTCCAGAACTTTTTTTCTTTTTGTTCTTCGTTGAGGTACATTGCTCTCTCCCTGTCTATATTGGTCACTAATGCTTTTAGATTTTGGATCCTGTGCCAGAGGCTTCCAGCTCAAGACTGAGAGTCTGACTCTCTTCTGCCACTGTACATATTCTGTGGGTAGTAAAAATGATATTTTGCACATGAATTTATCTTTCTTTGTCACATGCCCACACTGCAGACAGCCTCATGCCACAGTGTGAGCAATTTAYTCAGGGAAATTTCTTGGAAAAATAAGAAAAAGCACATAAAAGTTTGGAATTCAGTGGAAACTCAGGTATGATTATTCAGTGCACCCTGAGGTAGCTATGTCCCCTTTCCAGGAATCATATATTGAATTTAACATTTTCTGAGAATAAAATTGATTGAGAAATTGCATTTAAAGCTTGTTTGCATTTCATAAATTGATGTGAATTTTGGTGAACTCTGGTGACAAGCAAGAAGGTTTTCAATCAGCCTTTCTGGAAAGAAACACTGAGGAAGTTTTGACATGGGAATTAGTCAGGACTCAGTGCTGGCCAGGCAGACAGGTGAAATCTGTGATGTCCCTGGGACAGGGCTGCCCAAAGAGATGGTCCTGCCATGCTCTTACTGAATCCTGTCACAATTCATGCCAATTTTAGCCMTTTTCTGCTGATTCCTAGGGAGCAGGTGTGACTTCTTTAGCACAAAGGCTTGATATTTCTTATGTGATTCTTATTTTTTTTCAGTTTGTTTATTTTTATTTTTTTCAGGAATACTGAGGGATGGTAATTTTCTTCCAAGGAAAATTTGCAGATCTGAATTTCTTCTATAAAATTTTATTTACTTCCTTTCTCCCTAGTGTTCCTTTTCTTCATACAAAGAAAACTGGAGTTGAGACCAGCATTTGTAATTTCAGGGATGAYTTTTTTGGACTTTTTGCAAACACTTGGTTTTTTATAATGCACTCTGTCATCCATTAGTGGTCTTCACTAAGGAAATAGTCAGAATTAGAGAAGTTCTAATGGGAGCTGTGGATTTATATGGGGAAGAAATATTCAGACAGATCCTAGTCCAAACTACCAGAGATTTATAAAAGAAAATAAAAKGAACCCTGTACTTAATGGTTTAATCCACATCCTTTGGGATTACAATGAGAGCTCCATGGGGAGATATTGCACATCTGCTGAGTAGGAATAGGAGGATTTATTAATTCTTTTGCAGCATCTGGTTCTTGCACACATCAGGGAAGATGAARGTTCATAGCTCTGATCCAGTGTAGCAATTTCACTGCTCCATAAAATCGGGACAATTATATTCATTCCTTCTTTTCCAAAGCACTGTTTTTCAACTGAGATACTAAAACAYGAAAGAACAGTGATTGCCACAGTCTTAAATGTCAACTGATAACAAGAACACCTATTAAACTGTACTATGAAGATCCATATCTAATTAATCTGCCAAGTATGATGAAAAAATAACATAAACAATTAMGTTTTAATGATGTCCATTAAAATATTTTAAGTGCAATCTACTTGAGAAAGATTAGGCTTTAACTGAGATATTTCAAAGCAGCTCAAAGTTACTAACCAATCCACTTCCAGAGMGTCAATTAGCACAGTTTAGCTACTTTCTTACTGATATTCAAATGGTGTTTGAAATGCCAGCAAACACTTTAACACATCTAGATGTCTGATAGGTTAATCAAATGGTAACAGATTGCATTCCAATGTATAATTTTGAATTAATGACATTATATCTAAGTTTCTTCAGCAGTAGCAATCTAGTTTTTAACTACATTACAAATGAAAACGTGCAATATTGAGWCTATAATTAAAATCTTAATTGAGGCAGGAAGTCATAACAATAAAGAAGGTTGTTGAAAAGTGCATTTTTTATTATTAGTGATTCCCTATGTACCCTTCAAAACAGAAATAATATGCATATTATTCATTAAATTCTAAATTCATATTATTTARACATAATGGGACTCTCTATATTGAATTAAATTAAAGAAGGATCAGGCCATATTTCTACTGTCTTTGTTTACTAAATAGGCAKTCAGTGCATCATTTTCCTGGCCCCAAGAATTCTTAATTTAAGGAACACAAGGCATTAACATAGATCAAAATTGCCTGGGTTTGCAAATCCTGATTTTTAGGTTTGGGTGTCCAGCTAGGGACAAACCAAGGCCTTCTCATGGGAGATAAAGGTGGGAGATTTTCCTGTTCATGGCCTGAATCAGATCTGTGGAAGAACACAGTGTTGGTGAACTTGAGACATCATGGAGTTATCCCACCCTTCTTGTTATGGTACTGGGTGAGGAATAAAATGTTTTTATTCATATCACAAATGTTTTAATCATACCACTGTTGATTTTTAATTATTTATTTATACATTTTTATTTAKTACGCTGAGGAAGTGAATTGATGCACTAATTTTAGCATGTTAATAAAAACACAGTGCATTGCATTCTAATCACAACCCAACACAAATTTTGCTGCAGTAGCAATAGCTGTTATCTCTCCTATCTGTTAAGTAAATTTTAAAATAAATATTTTATACATTAATCAGCCTCGATTCTCTTTCAAATTTCTGTTTTTTCCTGTATATGCCATTTTTAATAGGCTGTCTTTCTGAACAGAATTTCACAAGGCTCTCCAGTGAAACATTAAGATGCAGCCTGGGAGAACCTCTGCTTGCTAAATAATTTACTTCATTATTTGCTGTTCTCATTTAGTGAATAAAACCCACCCTTMATTCCTGTAATACAATTAGTAGTTTTAGGCTATGCTGTTAAAACATGCTGTAGTTTGATAATGCTTGAATATTTGGATTTTAGCCTGGGTGTATATCAGCATGTAGTAACCGGATATTATTTTAATCAGACAGCATGTCCTCTCCTCAAATTCATATTTTAATAATCTAGAATTTATCTATGGGACAAATGAATATGAGATTAATCTGAGAACAAAAAGATAAATAAAGCAATAATAAAACACAGAGGTAAAGWCATTATGTAAATTGCACTATTAGTTCATAAATCTGTAGATTTGATTCTCCTTTCATCCATCTTTTTCCCCTTTTGATTTCTTGCTGGTTATGTAATTTGTATCATTTTTCTCTCACTGGGATGTAAATCATGACTCATCTAGACAAACAAGAAAAAAGCAGTAGGATTCAACTCACAGACTATAACACTGCAATTTAGGTGAGTGATAGCAATACTCTACATTTGTGATGTGGCAGTGAACTTATTTGTCATGGTCTCTACCAGTAAAAGCAAATCTCTGAATAATCCTGTAATGAAATTGTGCAAGAAAACAAATTGAAGCCATGTTGTAAAATTATCTTGAATACGGTGCTAGAATGATTCGGTGTCAGAATTGTACATTCATCTAGCTATTAAACTTTTGATTTTCAGGAAACAATGGTAATTAGAACTTAAATACACCTTAAGAAATTATCTTGCCTTTTGTCTTCCTCCAAGGGCTACATGTCAAGGATTTCTGACTGATGGCTTATCTTTGATGCACATGGCTATGTTGTCATAGAATACAATATCAAAGGATTATCAGCCTTTGTCTTTCTCTCTCTCCACCCCTGCACTTTTATAGCAGCAGATATTGTAGGCTATTGGGTAGTGCAGGCCACGTGGGACAAATACAGCAGGAGCAGAGAGGTGAAGATTCAGGGCTAAAACAGGTTGTGTGTGTGATTCTGATGATGGAAAAGATTCTCAGCAGATGGGAGTGGTGAGAGAGGATCTATATKCCAACACTTGCTGTGATTTCCACCTTAATTTCAGGCTGTTGGATGAAAACGAGTCTTTAATCACATTTAGCAACTAAAAATTTAAGTATAAATCCACCAACATAAAAGCTCCTTTTGAAATTCGAGCACCCAACTTTTTACTCTCTCATATAAAAGTTTAATTTCAAGTACTTTGATTCAAATGCAATATTTTCAATGAAAGGAAAGGAAAAAAAAGGAAAAGAAAAAAAAAATGCTTCGCATCCCCCAAAGCACACTCAGTAGTTAATTTGACAACAAAGCCMTCCATTGTGAGTGATCAAGTGATGAGTTATCTCATCAAAACCCACAATACAAGATTATTCCAGTGTTTAATTAGAAGAGTAGTAAAGAAGTCAAGCCAAAAAAAAAAAAAAATTTAACTTATCCCATTTAATCAGTTCCTCTTTGAAATTAAACAAAAAGTCTCACTTTCAATCTGGCAGTTTAAGATACRCAAAGGCATCAACTTTCCAAAGAAAAGCACCCAAATATGCATATTTAATTTAGAGTTCAAGGTAGCAGCTTAACAAATCTTCATTTGTATTGTTTGTGAAGATTGTCTCCTGTTTGTGAAGTTCTTGTGGGTGCTGGGATCAGGTTTTTGAAATGTCATTCTGCACATTCCTGCATTTTGCACATCRGATGCTGGGAGAGGTTTGTGGGCAGAGCGGCGCTCCCGTCTGTCACCCACCTCTGCCCATCTGTCCCCTGAGGGCTGAGGTGCAGCTCTGAGAGCAGAGTAGATGGTGTAGGCTTCTACAGTCTGAGTGTTGGGCTCAGCAGATCTGGATCAGCCCCTGCTTTGCCTTTTGGCCACCYTTTGACAAATATTTCTGCTGCCACTGGTGCCTCAGGTTTGAGCTTTTGTMTTTTTCAGATTCTGTGCTGCTTTAGTGTGTAATTCTGAGCTTCATATCAGGGGATGATGGTGAGCTCTTTTCACAGAGCAGGGAGACAAAACAATTCCTGCTCTAGCTGGGCACCAAGGACAAATGATCCAAATCTCAGGCCCAAGAGCACAAACAACGTGGGCTGAAGAGAGAAAAACAAGAAGGATGGGACTGCATGGGCTAAAGCTGTAATTGGACAATTAACTCCAATATGCAAATGGAGCAGAACTTATAAAAGTGAGAGACCCCGTGAGTGGTCGTGCATTTTGTGACCATTTTGGTTCATCTTGGGTGYAGCCCTGGCTGGGCTCTTGTGCTGCCCAAGGTGCATCCATTGAGGCCTTTAAATAAATCCCTACTTTATTCTTTAACTCTGTCTAGTCTCTGTTCTAGGTCAGCCTTCACAAGGCATCACCACTGTCTTGAGTCAAAAGCCATAAAACATGGATAACGTTCAGAGTTTTTCCCCAGATCAAGTAGGAGCAAGATCTTGGAACAGGTCTCACTCCACCTATGCTGAAGCTCATGAAAAGGTGGATATCTTCAAATAAAACCAGAAGGCAACCCAACAGAGCTCTGAGACCAAGGCACTGGCCTGGATATACTGGTGTGAATAACAATAAGATCACAGTGGAAGTTCCATGCTATGCAAACTTCTTGGCAAGGTGTGTAGGGAGTTTGGAAGGATCTGGGTGTGACTGAAGCCGTTAAACCTCTCTGTGTATTAAATCTGTGTGGATTTCCCCTGGATGGCATAGACTTTGTCCATACTTGCTGATAAAACTGTACGAGGGCTTGGGCTCAAGCACTGTGATTATCTGTGATTATCTGTGATTATCTGTGATCTGTGATTATCTAATCCACCAGCTTCTAGCACAGTCCATAATCTGGGTTACAGGAGGCACCAGTGAGTATTTTCTGAGGTAATAGGCAAGCATAAGAAGAGAGTGATCCCCAAAAAAACCCAACTATTATCATGTGTTTGAAGAAAGACCTAAATCCCTCTGAGTGTAAATTGGGTTTATGCCACAGGCTTCAGTGGCAGAGGAGGGACCTTGGACTGATTAATTTTCCTGTGTTCATTTTTTAAATGAGTTTAGACTGAATTATCTCTATTGATCAGGAGACTTTTCYTACCTGATGATAAAAAGGCAGTAAATTCTCACATTTGTGTACTCTCCTTCCACTTYCCTCTACATTTTTTTGCTAGGGATATTTGTGGTGTATTTCAAAACTGATCCTGAATCTCAAAGCTCTCCCTGGAACTAACAGACCATAAATTGTTGGTTAACCTTGAGGCTCCCAGGTGGCAGACTCTGTATGAGGGCAAATCCCCACCACTGTATGTTTTCCTTCTAATATGATGTGTTCTGCCAAGCTCTTTGATAGCATGATGGATCAAGCTCCCTGCATCACTGAAGCTCCACAAATTTACACACCTCCACTAAATTTTCTCCACCATAAAATATTCTACTTTTAATGCATTTAATACAGGAATGAGGTCCTTGCTAGTGCTACATTAAGTGAAACTGAGTTGGATCAGCTAAAAAGTAGGTTGTGAGTGATAGAAAAAYTCTTTCTTTTCTAATTCTTGTTGGATGAAAAAAAAAAAGAACAATGTGAACAATACCTGACCTGGTGACTTGGATTATAATGGGAAGAATYATCTCTTTGGGAAAATGAGAAAAGAAAAAAAAAACCTTACAAAAAAAGGACAGTTTTAGAAGAAAAAGTTAAAAAATGAGGAACTAGGACAGTCAGTGGCTCTACCTCAGCTGAAGTACAGTCTCTAATGACTCCAGTGACACATAATCAATTTATGAGCTTTGTTGTATTACATTCACAGACAATGCAGATGTCATCATTTCCATGTCCCCTGAGAATGGGAAGTATATTATATTCACTCAAGAGTGCAATGCCAGCAAAATTCAGTCATCCTAATTCACACAAAATTAATTTCTGCATAGTTCTACTCAGATTTTTTGCCTACCCAATAGTTGTCTCTCATAATGACTTTTTTTGCAATCTTTGAGAGTTCTGTTGAAGTACTGATGTGATCAGAACCGCAAWATCAAATTTTGGAACCTTTCAAATTCTGTTTCTGCTGAACAACTTTCATTGGTCTATGCCAGCTCTCAACCTAAATTTCTTAATACTCTGAGAAATCACATGTTAAAGGGGTTTGTAAACAGGGATTTGCATTTTCACAGCCCAAACCTACCTCCATAACTGAGATTCAGCTGTTTTATGCATACCCCAATAACACCTCTGCTAACAACAGATTTCAATTKCAATTAAATTTCACCAGAATACACTGGAATGGGGGAGTGCATGTTCTTCTTTGTCATAGAGAGGCCTGGGCATAAATAAATAATCATAGAACTATTAAGGATTTGCTATTGTATTTCCATATTTAGTGAAAACCTGTATTTTTAAAGAATTCCAGGAAGCTGTAGGATTCAATTTTTTCATCAGTCAAGTTGACCAAGTATCATTTTCACAGATAATGTAGTGTAAGTGTCTAAATTCCTGATCAATTCTACCCTGTCACTCATTTCTATTCCTGATCAGTCACATGCTGTTTACTGTCTCTTCCCTTAACAGAATTTATAGTAAGTTATTGGGRTTTATATGGTATTAAAGGATAAATAAACATTTGTCCAGAACAGCTGGTGGTAAATAATGTACAACTCTCTGTTGATTCCTGAATCAGCAGAACTTGTCTTCAGGTCTTTCAAATCTTCCATAAACATTAAGGTTGAGCTACACTGAGAGAGGAATAGGAAACTTTCAGTCATGAAGAATGCAGCTTTAATTATTTTGGCAATGATTTCTATAATACATAAAATACATATGAAATACTTATGCATATCTAATTATACCTATAAAATGTATAATACTTCATATATTTTGTATAATAATATTGCTTAATAATTATAAACACTATAAAGCAGGATGGGGAAAAAACCTGACATATGCTTCAAAAGCAGACAGATTTGGATGGCTTGSACTTGAATATTTGTGCATATGTTATTTGGGAAGCAGGGGTTGTGATTACCCTCAAATTATATAGAATTCTGATGAATGCAAAAAATTGAATTATGAACGATTAACATTCAAGCAGCAAGTAACTCATGCTTCCCAGATAAAAAATTACTGATTTTTTTGTTGCAGAGGGTTAGGTCATTGAGGAAGTATTTCTGAATTTAATAATATCTAAAATATTACCATCATTTGCAAGCTATCACATACCTGCAGAAGGTAAAAAACAGTACTGGAAAAGATGTTTGCATCCAAGCRTTTTAAGAATATTGCTCTTCCATTCAAGCCAAAAGTTTAATTTACAGACTCTTTAGAAATCTAGTAAAATTTCATAGTTCTGCTTCCTGTTCCCATTTAGGAAATTGAGTTACAAATTCTCAATCTTAATGCAGAAGTGCAAGAAAAACATTCTCTTACTTTTTGAGCAGATGGGAATCTAAAACTAACCTCGATTTCTATTAAACTTATCAAATCCTCACACTTGCAAGAAATTTGCAGTATCACTAACTCAGTGTGTGGTTAAAGCCACAGTTTAACTGAGTAATGAGAATTGAATTTGGCTGGTGTGTTTTGTGCAATGGCAATATGGCGGCAGTCTGGCTCAAGGGGCCAATTTTAAGTGTACAAAAGGTCCAGGGTTTGGGGAACCACAATAGTAAATTGGACAGCATTGGAATATGGTGGAATATGAATTTAATCTCACCATAAATGACGTGCAGAAGAAAGATTCATCTAGAGGAAACACCCTACTCCCAAGCACTGAATCAGCGGCATAAATGACATTTACTTACACACAAATCGAAATTSCAGAGAAGGGAAAGACTATTGCACAGATCAGCCAGTGAGAGACGTGGCTCTGAGCTGGAAGTGAGCATTGTGAAACATGAAACCAGGTGGGCGTTTGACTTTCTGTGAGCCCCAGAACAAAGCTGCTCTTGGAAGAGGCTCTCAGAGACCTCTGGCCACCGCCACGCTCGTGATCCACGCGTGAGCTCGGGGCTCTCTTCTCTTCAGAGGAATCTCGTTGAACTCTGACTYGGCAAAGTCAAGAGGTGGAAGTCAGCCTCTTCATTTTGAAAAATTGGCCCCATGGGTTTTTATTCGTGTTTTAAGATCGGCACAACTGTTTGAAGAAAGAAGAGGTGAGAAGGGCAGAAAACCTTCTTTTTCTAAAGGGTTCTTGTACTTATATCCAAGACTACAACAATAGRAGAGATGAGAGATAGGATGCCCCTGACTGATAAAGCTCTTCCTTTCCCTTAGATGTCTTCCAAGCCATGTACAAACGAGGCCCACCCATTCTTAATTCTTTGGGACACCTTTTGAACTTGTGGCTTTCAGATCATGAACTCTTAAACAAGAAGTGTTGCAACTGGGCTGAGAATTATATTTTGGTGATGTCTCTCTATCCTCCCTTTACCATGACTTATAATGTGAATATATTACTATTATCTTCTTCTTCTTGAAACTGGCTTTTCAATTTTATTGTTGTTGTTTTTTGGGTTTTTTTTTTTTAATTGACATAGAATATTTAAATTTCTTGTTTTCTCCAGTTAGTTGTCCTGTTTTATGGAGTTGCTTATAAATGTTACATGATCTATAGCCAACACTTAGGAGCTTGCTTGCAATTTTCTCTCAAGATCCTCCAAACAGTGCTACAACAAGAAGTCAGTCCTAGTGACTGTCTTTTATATCTCTAATTACTCCTTTTCCTGAGAGCAAGCAGGAAAGCCCTGTTTCTGTGGTGGAGAAACCCCATCACACTTCAGACATACCCTCAGTTCTCCTCTAAGCCTGTCCACTGTGAGAGTGCCTTTGTGAAAAGCATTAATTTCTCCATCTTTCACTGGGATAGAAAATATRTACATAAATCAGCTGGGAATCAGTTTCCAATCACAATTTTTGTCCTGCCTGTTTGCTCATTTTTATAAGAATGGACCTATTTGCTGAAGGAATCTCACAGGGCTTGGTACAAGATATGCTACCAAAAGATTTTTCATTCAAATCCATAGCAATGGATATAGGGAAAAAGAGACTATAGGGAAAAAAAGAACTATTACCTCAGASTTTTTGGATGTGGCCTTTACCCTCATGCATTTTTGGAGGGATTTATGTGTCTAAGATTTTAAATAGTATTGAACAGCCTTTGTTGTTTGTAATCAAACGTGCTTATTTTAAAAGACAGAAACTATAAATTCTATTTTATGTATGTAGGGGATTTAATTCCTTCCTCTAGAGACAAAATATATGTGTATATTTAATGGGAGAAGAAGGGAGAGGAAGGTTAGGAAAAGGGAATAAAGYGACATGATCCATGGATGTAGAGAATGAAATGAAATTCTATTGAAACTTAACAAGTGAAAATGCCAGGTTGCACTTCACTTTCCAAAATGGTAAGTTGCAATCTTAGAATCAAGTTTCTCAAGTTCCCAATCTTCCACAAGCTGGTTTCCCTTCATGTGTTGTTCTCTCTGGATACATCATATCTGGGGCAGTGTGCTGTGAAAATGCCAAATACAAGCTGTTGTTGGACTTGTACGTTGGAAGTACAAATATTTTAATGTCTGTCTCTTATACACATCTAGATGTGTATAAGAGACAGGCTGTGAAAATGCCAAATACAAGCTGTTGTTGGACTTGTACGTTGGAAGTACAAATATTTTAATGGAAAATGCTTACTTTAAGGTAGTTATATGAACCACCAGATTTCTTCTACATGAACAAACTGCCCAGCCTGATATTGAAYAACTTCTTGAAAGAAAGGCTCCTGGACTAAATTTAATGTGTCAGCCCCCATTGAGGCTTAATCCAGCCACAGCCAAGGGAACATTTTGTCTGTTCTACACYTTTATGATGACATGATCTTGGTTATGCATCTACCTGCTGCTGTTGTTGAGTTTTATTTCATAAACAGGGTATGACTGAYTCAACAGCTTTTACCTTTATCCACATCTGGAAGAATCAACACACATTCCAGCCAAACTCTCCAGGCAACAATTGCAGGTTGCAGTCATAATGGTGGGAAATGGGATTGCTCCCCATATCTGCAAATTAGTACATTTTGCAGTAGATGCAAGATTYTACAAAATAATTTTTAAAAGCCTCTGGATGTTAAGAAACTAAAGGGGTAAAAAGCTGAACCATGTTGTGGATATCTTGTGCATTCCCCTGGCTTAATGGAATCAGGATTTCACCTGTTCTGAATAAAGCTGGCTTTATATTTCCTGCAAAACAMGGCAGAGTCCTTGTCACTCTGAGATAACAAAGTGCCAATGAGATTTAAGTTCTTGTTTCATTTTCCTTGTTAGAGAGGCTCAATTTTATTTATGCTCCACTAATTAAATGCTTCTTAAACTACTTAACAGATTTATTAATGCAATTCTTACAACTGAACATTGTTTTGGTTTCTTTTAGGATGTGTTGAAACTGAGAGCAGCAGATAATCCTGCTGTCTTCAAATCAGCATATTTAATACATATATTTGTATCATTCTCATGGTGAAATTGGTGCACAGAAATCAACAATCAGAAGAAGAAACCTAAACTCCTCAAAGAGTCATTTAAAATGTGTTTTCTTGGCATTCCTACAGGACATTGGTCAAGTGTCTTCTTGTTTTGGTTTATATTTTAAATGAAAAATATTATAATTTTGAATAAGAAAATGTGGCTACAGTGTTTTCTAAATGAAATGTTGTATTTGAAGTAGTGGTTTATTATACAGCAAAAAAGTCCTAAGGCTGGAAGAAATGTGGTGTGTTTGAATTTGCATTTTTGCCTAAAACCTGAGTAAGAAATAGTTTCTCTGCTYTTCTAAAAGAGGTGGAGTGAAGGTAATGATTTGCACTTGAATAAAAAGTATGTAGACTAGCTAAAGAACTAGTTTAATACTAAACTTTCAGTGCAATTAATTACTTAGTCTTGAATCCAGAGTGAACACTTTGGTCCCTAAAACTGTGAATTAGAGCATCAAACTCTTGATGGCCCTCAATGAAACCCAGGATGCTCTCTTAGGCATTCTTGTTTTCCACACAGTGTTTTAAAAGTCCTGAGCCAGGAGTTATGGAATTGCAACCTGGCCAACATAACCTCATGGGGAGTGGAGCAACAAGGAATAAAAAAGGCAGGGTGGGTGTGTAAATTTTCTTTTCCTTGCAAATGCATATATTATTATTATTATTATTATTATTATTATTATTATTATTATTATTATTATTATTATTATTATTATTATTGTTCGTCTTTCACAAACCTCCTGTAACTCTTGTGGTTTAACAAAAGCTGCACTCTGCAGCCTGCTTTATATTAGTACTGCTTTTTTGGTGGACAGCTCAAGAACTGCAGGTATCTTGAAAGCTTTCACATTTCTGCACATACCATCTGCAAATTAGTACATTTTGCAGTAGATGCAAGATTTTACCAGGACATGAAAGGTTAGTAAAGTTTTCTGCCAGAGCTTCTCAGTCATTTTTGGATTAGGTGCTTATTAATTACTGCAGATCCCTTGTCATTTTTGGTCCTGAATTTTCGTGGTTCAGCTCTTTCAGCTACAGACAAATATATTTTTTAATAGCACTTGATGAAGAGTTTCTGACTCAAACAYGGGAATAAGAGGGTTGTGTAAGACTTCCACAGCTTTTTAATTAAAGGAAAAAACTTATRTTAGCTGTGGGCTATGAGTGTAATATATTAATGTTGGCGTTTGGTTGTGCCCATATTAGAATAGAACTGAGTCATGTTGGATCAGCCTGGAGATTCACAGTTGGGTTGTTTTGGGAGGGAGAAAGTGTACATTACTAGSAGGAGTAAGTCTGTAGGAGGCTGTTAACTGTAGACAAAAATCTCTGTGRATAACCATTAATTAGCACTTTGCAAGCAGAAGGGGTACCTTAACCAGCTGTGGCTAAAAAGTGAGGCTTTGCTCATGGTTCTCATCTGGAATTTTGAAGATTTCAGGTTACTTCAGGGTCCTGTCCCTGACTCCAAGACAGAAATTAAACCACTTTTTTTTCCACACTCCATTTCCTCTCTTTTATAATAAACTTTTTGTCCACTGCTTGCTTGTTCTGKATTTTTTTCTGTCTCTCACAAACTATTTTTCTAGCAAACTGTGGTTTCCTGTTCCAATTACTTAATTGGTTCTGCTACAATTTGGTAAATAATCCTTGGACACTGGTTTTACTTTCAAACACTGTCCTCACAAAAACATTGCTACTGTGTCCCAGAAAGAAATCCATGCTGGACAGAAATTGCAGTGCTGAGTGTCATTAGAACTCTTTTTGAAAGGAATTTTTTTTTTCATGCTTTATATCATGGTAATTGGTTCAGCTGTGTGGAACCACTTTTGGGTCCTGCAAGGTTCACAGAGCCAGATGTAACACCAAACACTATTCTCTGTGATGAGCAGAGTTCAGCACTGTATTACTGACAGGTTTACAGGGTTTTTTCATGTTCATCATGACTGAGATATAAAAGATTAATAATTACAACTGCTGGAAAAAAAGGGGATCATTATGCAAATTTTAACATTGTGCTCCTGGAGGGAAAAACCTTTCCTAACTAAGCACTTTCACAGAAGATAAACAAGGCATTTTCAAAAAGGTACAGCTTACAGCCTCATCAAATAATTTGATGATACCTTCATTATTGGTATTCTGGCCCAGCAGAAAGACAATCTCTTCTGGTTTACACAGTACTGAGTCTTTAAAATCTTCCTTTCAATATGATTGTTAATAATGAAGGTCATTAGCATATATTTTAATGAAATAAATAAATTATATTTTGACTAAACAGCTCCATGGACTCTGGCCTCCACTGCTGGATTTTTATTTTGATGGCTGTGGATAAAACCAGAATTCCTTATTGGAAGGACTGAGTCCRAAGCCAGCATTAACGTGTTATCATATAGGGTCAGGCTCAGCAATGAAAGCTAAATGGAATTCTGAGAACAGGAGATCATTTTGTATTAACTTTCACACTGTGGACAAAATCCATCTTTCAAAATATGCAGCAGACCTCCAGTGTTTCTTTTACTCTTTTTTGGACCTTTTTTTTTTTCACTGTATGTGCTGCCTAGATGTGTTTTGCTTAAATGGGAATTTTACACTGAAGAGGACAGAGTAAGATGACTTAATTGCATTTGTGAAATGACAGGTTYTGTTCTACAGCAGCTCTATCACCCTTGCACAGATTCTTTTTAAAAATGAACCATATTTCAAATTCAAGTTCAGTACTGCATCACAATTTATTCCTCTCTTATTATTCCTCTATAAAATGAGTTATTCTTAACTATTTTTAGCATATTTAATCCTTAGCTAGTGGGTCACTGAAGTTAACCCAAATCTATAGATGCTATTTCGTGTCAAGACCTCACAATTCTTACAATTAAAGTCTGCAGTACTTACCTGAATACCAACTTTAAAAAGGAAGAATCACCTGTGCTCTGTGGCTCCACTTCAGAATTTCCTTTGGGGTGTTTTATTTAAATCTGCAGGAGAACAGCTCAGCATGCACAGGGTCAGGGCTATGTTGACCTCCTGATTGAGGGCAGGAATAGYAGAGAAAATTCTCTGTAGGTCTGGCAAAAAGGGAGTTCTTCAGCAAAAAGATTTAGTCTTTTGTCCTCACCCCTTTAGGTCTTTGGCTAGAGAGATTATGCTCTCTCTCCAGCTGGCTAAAAAAAAAAATGTGTGAGAGTAAGAATTTGATGTAGTGCAACAATAATGGCTTCAAAAAGTAATTTTTGTGCTGGTGGGCTCAGAGGCAGCTCTCAGTTTGGAGCTGGATTGCAGCCTGACAGGCACACCCTGAGCTCTGAGGTTTGGGCCATTCCTCTGTGGTTTTTCAGTCATCTGCTAAAATCAAGCACTGACACCTCAGTGGGAAATCAAGTCCTGCATCTTTCCCAAAATCATGAAAATATGGTTGATTAATTTAAAATATTTGGACTGAATACAGAGAATAAGTCTCAGAAATCAGGTGCACTTGGAGTATTTCATAATCTCATCAACCCAGGTTTTGATCACTTAACCACCTCTTCTGATTTAAGGCTTCGCTTTGCCATTGCTCTCCTGACCACCTCACTATTTTTGAGCTTGTTTATCAAAAGCAACAGAAAGGCTAGAAGCTTTGATGTTTGAATTTTTTTTAAAATAGGATTAATTTAGTTGTCCCTCTTTGCCCACAGTACTTTCAGTTCTCCAGTTCATTCATTTTTAAAATAATATATAACTCATTWCATCGAGTTATGAAAGGCATGAGGAAGAATCCTTGTTATTAGTCCTCTATAACACACACAAAAATTATATATATATATATAAAAATTATATATATATGTATAAAAATTATATATATATATAATTTTTCAGGCAAGAAGAACTAGAATTGAGAGCAACTTGGACAATACATTTTACATCACTGAGTGAAGACACACACAGCCTGAGGTGTTGGTTTCATTAACATCTCATTTTTCCACATGTGCATTTGTCTTGACTGTGCAAATTAATGATGTTCTAGCAGTGGTGGGTTCTGATGTATGGCAGGAAAAAATATAAACAGTCAATACAGCTTGTAAATGTTGAAGTGCTACCACACAGAACAACAGGAAGCACTGGAATCATAAGACCAAGAAGAAAGAGAAACTTATCAATACACAAAATCTAATAGYTACCTGCAACATGGTTACCTTGATTTTCCTGTAAGACTTTATTCCTAGAAAGGTCCCAAATACTCCCCTCCCATTATCCMTGGACTTTGCTAATTTACTGCCATAACTTCCCCTCTCACCACCTCTGAACTCCATCAYCCCTCACAGTCAGCATCTGGTTTTATCCTGAGATAATTCTGTGTGTCACATCCAGCAATTTCTTTGTCATGTCCAGTAGTTTGCCATGTCCATGTGCCATCCCTGRCAGCATGAATAAATCAAGGGAAGCAAAGCAGGTTATTCCTGATGRGACAAGAGATGCAGAGCAGCCTGGGAACGGGTCCAGTGGCTGGCACTGGCACTTTTCTCCAGACACACATGATATATCCTGTGCCTCACAAACCCTGGAGCCTGTGACCTTCYCCTCACTCATCTTGCACTTCCATGGAAAAGCATCTCTCAAACCCAAAGTCCAGCCCAGGCAGCCATTTCCAAGCTGCTTATAAAAGCATTTGCTGATATGTGAGTAGTGAACCTCTGCTCTGGGCTTAGAAGGAAAAGCAAAACCTCATAAATCAAAGAGAAATGGCTGATGAGAAGGTCAGTGAATAAACAGAAAAAAAAGATGGAGTTATGTATTTTCAGCATTTCTCCTACACTACATGCAGTAAGAAGAATCTGCTTCCTGCCAGATGCTGATAATCCAGGATTTAGCCACAAGTTTCTATTGAAGAATTCCTCTTTTAAGGGATTTGCCATCAGACCAACTTAATTCTTCGTAACATTATCACATTTCTTTTTTTCTTTTTTTTTTTTTCTGAGGCTCCCACATAAAACCCTTGGAAGCTGCAAACTTGACAACCAATTCCTCTTTCCATTGTGTTTTATCTAAAACATGACAAAAAATGAAAAAGTCTTCAGGCTTTTTTTAAAAGCATGAGGAAAATTCAATGACAGATCATTGGCTCTGCAGGATGACTTCTGCATCACTGCTGAGAATTTCCAATCACACAGCTGAAAAACTCTCAGCAAAGCTCTGACCTGCAGCTTTACAGAGCAGATGGTTTGTTGCCAGGAGATGCTGAGGCTTCCTTCTCTGAGATGTGGGTCTGCTGGCACAAGAAAGCAAGGAGATGAGCTGGAGCAGAGCATTTTTTCCCCTGAGACAACTTCCCAAAAGCATTTTTCCCTGAGACAACTTCCCAAAAGGTCTCCCAGAGCTCCCTGTCACTCTCTCACAGTGCTCAGCCTCTTGCTGGAGTGGGTGAACAAATGTAGCAGATGAGAATATTGCAGCCATAAACTAGAAACCACTATTTTGTTCTTTACATACTGTCTTTTTCTTTTTCCCCAGGAATAATTTGTTTACATTTACATTTATATGATGTTGAAAAAYATCAAATAATATATTTCCTAAAGTTATTCTATTCTTCTCCCTTAGAAATAAGCAGTAATTGCACTACCAGCCAGCTTCCAAGGGACTGACACCAATAATGTAAGCAGCTGTATTTTTACATTTTGTTTAATAAAATTGCTTTTATGTAAAGGTCTGCTATTAAACATTTGATAGCTTCACATGAGAAAAAAGTCGCTGGTATAGAAAGGCAATTATAATTTGAAGAATTATTGCCATAAACTTTAATGTTTTTCAATTTTAATCTATTGTAAGGCAAGAATTTCTCTAGAGCAGTCGCATTCAATGTTCCATCATAAAAAAGARTAATGGAATAAAAAATACTGTGAGATGTATGGAATTTTATGACAAAAAGGCAAAACCCCCTCAGTTTTTTCTCTGTAGTCATCTCTACCTTTAGTCTTATTAGTTGCCATGAAAAATATCACAAAAAATGCCTGTAAGCTCAAATAATTATATACCTGGTTGCATAAATTGTTGATAGGAGCTGAATATCTAAAYATTCTTTATGCCTTGGCCTTGCAGCTGATTAATTCTGCCACTGCTGTCTCTAGATTTATGTGTTTTAGCTAAACTCTTTGCTAGGCACCAGAGAGAAGTATCACAGGGGGTGATTTACCCTTTTCCTCTCTTCTGGCATTAGATACTCAGCTAAAAGCAGATGTGTTTCACTCTTGGTGACTGAGACCAGGGCAAGTCCTCCTCTGGATAATTAATTTCTGTTTCTATTAATTTAATACAGAACAATGCCTTCAATGATCTTGACACCATTCATGTTGCTCAGGTCTTCCACAGCACTGAGATAGGGCAGTGGATCAATGAAWTCAGTGTGAAAATAGGTTTAGATTGGTATTGGGAAGAAATTCTGTGGGGATGGGGAGGCCCTGGCACAGGGTGCCAAAAAAAAGCTGAGGAAGGCACTTCCATGCCTGGCATTGTCCAAGGCCAGGTTGGATGGGGCTTGGAGCAGCCTGGGATAGTGGAAGGTGTCCTGTGGCAGTGGGGYTGGAACTATGTGATCTCTGTGGTCTCCCCAACCAAAACMACYCCATGATTCCATGATTTTATGAAAGATGGAGTGAGCACCATGCAATTGTGCTCTGGGAAAGCAAACAGGGTCTGGCTGCTCTGTTCTGCTCAAAAGCTRCAAACCACTCACCCTGGAGGCACTGAGGGACAAAGGGGTGACTTGATGTGCGCAAAACTCCACTGATGGTGCCAAGACCTGAGGCACTGCTCAAACCCAGCAGCTCCCCAGGGATGCAGAGTGATTCTGTGCTCACCTCCTGCACAGAGCCCAGCCCYACAGATTTAAAGCTTTGGTGGTAGAGGCTGACTGAAGGATGTCACACCTCACCTGTTTTTCACCTGCTGACMAAAAGAGCAGCTGGTGATCCCATCMAAGCAACTGCTGGGCCAGAAATCACTGTCTGAGACAGCCAAAGAGAGGACTGTTTGCAAAAAATTATTACTGCTATTAAAAAGCTAAAACTGAATGATCAAGTGATCTCACATCCCACATCCTTCCAGTGATGGATCACAGTCCAAACCTGTGGCATTCACATTCTCTGATTAAAATCCCTTCGCCCAGGATTTTTCTCCTGGGAAGCTGAGAAGCCTCAGAGAAAAGGAAAACAATTCTTATCTCATTTGCTTCTCCTGTGTTGTGCTCATGTGGAATGTGTTTGGAGATTGTTTACCCACAGGTGATTGTTCCATTGGATTCTGCTGKGAGTTGTTTTCACTCTTTGGCCAATCAGGGCCAAGCTGTGTCAGGACTCTGGAGAGAGTCACAAGTTTTCATTATTATCTTTTTAGCCTTCAGTAATTATCCTTTCTGTATTCTTTAGTATAGTATAGTATAGTATAGCATTCTTTAATTTAATATAGTAAAATAAAGTAATAAATTGGCCTTCTGAGAACATGGAGTCAGATTCATCATTCCTCCCTTTGTTGGACYATCCCTGCAAATACAATAAAAACCTTCCAGTTATAAAGCTTCACTTTAACAACAGGGTAAAAAGAGGGAAGAAGTGACAAATTTGAAGACCTCTCCAGATTCCAGTGATGATAAAACATCTGATCTGCTGTAATGCATCAGAGCAGTTGAGCACATTCTTATGTCCAAGCTTTGCAGGCTGGCACAGTGATTTCAATGCATTTTTWAAATACACCCAGTTAAGTGCTTTGCTGGCTCCCAGTGTGACACAAATGCCTCTTGAAATGACTCTCAGGGTATTTCTGTAAAAGAAATCGGTGACTAAAGTCACATAAATTGGAGCTTCCAGGATGCCAAAAAAAGATTTTGTGTGACCATGAACATTCTTCAAGCTAAAAAAAACCCGTACGTCATTATAGTTAGAAGATCTTATTTTGAAATCAGTATCACTGCCTGTTGAAATATAGGGAAATAAAACAAAAAAATTTAAAAAAAGTTATTTAGGAATGTTGTTGTTGTCGTTGTTGTTTCTGGTTTATTTTTACATTTGGACCATCACAATAACTCYTCAAATACAAGCCTAAGAGAAGAAATACTATTTTTCTCTTCAGCTGTCCTGAATTTGAGTAACTATCCATTTTATTTACATACAGATGGGTAAATAGTTTCAAAAGTTAATTTATCTGAAGAGGATAAGTTWTTCCAACTACTTGGTAAAAGGTAGGGAGCAAATTTGTATTAAAAATTCATTATAAATATTAAAAATTTCATGGTGCTTTATGTCAGTGCTGTAAAAAATTGTTTTTAATACTAAGTTCCATTTAAAATATAAAATAAATGGAAGGGTTAATACAATACAGAATTTGAAATTTAATATTTGATTTTGGGATGAAAAGCAATTTTGAGTTTATTTTAATTAACCTAGGGATATTTGTTGTAAGCAAGCCCATTCCACTTTTCTCTGTCTCAAACACACAAAAAATCCTTTCCCTGTGTCCTGTATTTCATTTTASCTCAGGAAAGCCTCTGAGCTCTGTAACTGAACACAATGCAGCAGAGCAGGTGCAAATGAGACAAAGAAATAGAGTGATTTGTCTAATAATCCTAAAAGATCTATTTTGGAGGTTAACACAGGTAAAGTAGCCTCCAGAAAATCTCAGCACAGTGATTTTGCCACCTAAGAGCCCAGTGGTGAATGAACCTGAGGGGATGCAGTAGAGATTAATGATGTTTCTGCCTCTGTTGAAGAGGTGGGCTTTGGTTTAACCATCTTCTTTCCAACTTTAAAAATCAGCATTTTCATGGGGATTGGCCACAAWGCTTGTGAGGTTTAAAAGGAATGGCAAACAAAACATCAGGGCAGTGATTATCCAATTTTTTCAGATCTATTTTCTAATACACTTTCCAGAGGGGAAGAGAGCACAATGCAGAGGGTTGGATTCTCGCTGGGCTGTTCTGTGTGCCCAGGCTTGGGAGGAGATGATGAAATTGTACAGAGCTTTTCAGGTCACTTAGGGGCTGAGCTTCTGATTCCTCTTTTCCAGATTGTGGGCTGCTGCTCGTAACAGGTGCTGAGCTACTCAGCTAATGACTGGCAATGTCTTATTTCTCTAAATAAATAACAATAAAATAAAATAATATTTGTATTATTGTTATCCTTAAATAAATAATAACAATAAAATATTTCTCTAAATAAATAATTTCCTTTTTTGGGAAAGTAGTGGAAGCTTTACCACTTTATTTTCAGACCTGTCTGTTTTTCCCAGATGTAAAATGTTAAACTTGGCACCACAAGTACCCAATTTGGAGCTCCCTTGAACTCAGTAAAGCTGAATGAACTTGAGGTGAGTTCATGGGTCTGGGTTCCTCATATGGCAGATTTGTAGATCAAACGAGGTCACCCAGTTGGGAGGARCTGCATGACTGACACCCCAATAATTTAATATTAATTGTATAAGTGATGAGTGTGGAAAGATTCATATGGAGGGACCCTGGCCAAGTCAGCTCAGAGAATGATATACAAGTGAGAAGGAAAGCAGTCTGATCCCTGATTTTCATGGAACCAACAACCCACCACTGCAGTTCACCTGGGACTACATGTGCCAGCACTCTGGAAAACTCAGCATGATTTCAGAAAGGATTGTCTGACTGCATTCCAAGCAATAATTGGAAGAGATTTGGCTGATGCTCACTCAAAAATGGAGTTTTGGTTCCAAATTGTTTGTCTCTAAGCAGAGTTATAAATGTTGGATTCAAACACTCAGAGGTTTTTTTTTGTTTTGTTTTGGAATTTTTGTGGGGATTTTTTTTTTGTTCTGTTTTGGTTTTTTGAGTTTTTTTCTTTTTTTTTTTTTGTTGGTTTTTTGGTTTTTGTTTTGTTTTGTTTTGTTTTGTTTTGTTTTTGGTTTTTTTTTTTTTGGTTTGGTTTGGTTTTTTTGGGGTTTTTTTTGGGGGGGTTTTTTTTTGGTTTGGTTTGGTTTTTTTTCCCTAAAGAAATTGCAGCTCTAACAAGGAACTAACCTCAGAATTTTTTGACTGGCTGGAGTCTGGTAATAATTCTCACAAACACCTCTGATATTTTCAAATACTGAACTTTTGGCTTTGGATGAGGCCTGTGGTTCTGGCCTAGGGAGGCTGTAAGGCCCAGGGTGGTACGAGCCCAGCAGCCCAGACCAGCTCACTTTTATAAAAGCTGTGTTAACCTTTCAGAGGTTGTTTGCCATGGCCCTGGTGTGGTGACCACCTGCAGGCTTTGAGCTGGGGGTCCTCGGCAGGTGAATCCCTTTGCATCTATTGTGCTAAACAGCCTCAAGTTTAGTTTTATTTYTTATTCTCCCTCTCTGCAGCTGGCCTGCACAGTTGCATTTCAGCTGCTGGCAGCATACAGCACTATGTTTCAAGATGCTGGACTGAGTTTAGRTAATGATTTTTAGGCCCAGACACAATTTGGAAATACAGAATATAACAGAGAACATCAGCTAAGAATGAGAGCCTCCTCTGCACTGACCATCCAGCCTGCTGTGACAGCAGCTCTTAAATACTTTCTATTTAACTTAAAAATATTKCTGTTTATGTGCAACTCTTGGCAGCTTTAATCTGAAGTGCCAGACTCAGCCACAGCATTTTGTAGCATTTAGTGGAATTGAATGAAATTCAAATCAATAAAAACTGGCATGGTGTGATACATGTGGTGTTTAGTAAACAAAGCAGATGAGATTGACCTGACTGAAAGCTGTGATCAGCACCAACACACTGAATACAAAATGTTGATTTGTGGCACAGCTGAGCTGTATGTGCATTTATCCAGCTACTTTGGGAAGATSTAATAGTTTTTAATAGTGGTCCAGTCTCAGGTGTAAAGCCCAGTACCTTGTTTGTAAAGTATTCACATTTGTCCCTGTATCTAAAAAATGAAAATAAAAATGGGATACACTGAGATCCTCTCAGACATTACTGCTTTGCTCAAAACTTATTGGATTCCCTGCCCTGCTCTTGCCACTTACAAATTCCCTAAACAGAAAAACAGGGTAACAGAAATTTTTAAAAGCTAATAAATTGAAGATGGCTTTTACCTGGTTTTGGGTGGAAAAGCATTACAGCAAAAAATCCTGTTAAGTAACTTTGTCAGATATGGATGTTACAAAGAAAACTCCATCCAGTTTATTTGAGTTTTCTCTCTCTCTTTCTCTTTTAAGTAACCAAAAATATGGAAAGTAGATACAGGAGGGAGCAAATCTTTGGCACAAGAAATAAAACATTTTGCTAATTAAATGTCTGTTTGTTTTCCCTGGTATTAAAATTCTCTTTCTTGTCATTTAGGAAAAAAACAGCTATGGGAAAAGAGAACAGAATACAGCTCCAGCTTATGGAGATYGGCAGCCTGACACACCTCATGCCCCTCAGAGTCCATGGAAATGTTTATTTCCTATCCAGAGCTGGGACTAAGGGACTTCATGAAGTGTCTGACAGAGGAAAAACATTAATTGATGTTTGATGGGAAGATAAATGTCATTWTATTGGTTTTATATGTGGGCACCTGTGGCAGAGGAGCCAGTGTGATGAAGTAGTTCCTATATCAGGTCAGGGGAAAACAACTCCCTTCACTCCCAGCTATAAATCTCTCTGAATTATTCAAATTCTGCTAATAAATGCATTATTAACTCCAATACAGCATCAGCTGATTCTCCAGGGCATTTGCTATGAAATGAACCCAGCTGCACTCACTAAGCCTGTGAGATTGTCACCTAATGTAAAGATAAAATTAAATGCTGCAATGAATTCTGAGCAATCTATTCCAGACTGTTCTTAAACTAAGGTGGCTAAATATTAGCCCATTTTGAATTTTTTTCTCCTGGGTTTTCTTCTGGATTTTTTTTTTCTTTCTAAAAATCAGATTATCCTTTACATGCCCTTTAAAGCTCTTGCTTAGGTACATTTTTCACCTGCATACTGGTAATATACACAAGAAATGGCATAAGAATAGAACTTTTTTCTTCCAAAGTTCCAGTAAAGTGATCAGGAGACAAGCCCAAGTTCTTAGGCTGATCCAAAATGAGGCTCAGATGACTTTGGGGCAGATCTAAGCAATGATCTTTTAAACATCTGTGCTCAACCACCCCTAGAGGCTTTTAAATTGTGTTTTCTGAGTGATTTTTTTAAATTTTATGTACAAGCATAAATATCTTAATCTTGGGAAGACCAAATATCCCATAAATGGCTTTGGTATAGAAAGATTTCAAATAATTTACAAACTCAGAGGTTTTGATTTAATTAAAGTGTACTTAACTATTCCAAGTGGAGACAATATATTTTTTTATTATTAGGATATCTGCACTATAAAAAATGGTGATACTTTATTCTTAGCAATGAAAATTATCTTTCAGCACACAGCTCTCCAGGCTCCAGTGTACRCAGAAAATGAAATTTGAATGATTATTATGTTGCCATAGTATGATATTTAASAATGGATTGTAAAATCTGAAATTTSTTAACGTCTTAGGAGGAAAACTTCTGTCAAYGTCTACTTAAATTAACAAAAAATTACAAAAATTCAGGTGAAGGACGTCAGAGATAAAAACAGCAGGAGGGAGGATGGAGAGCAGGGGATCTGATCTACCACTRCTGTCAGTGACCAGCATTGTGACCATGGATATTTCTCCTTATTTTCTTTTTTATCCATTTGTGCCTGAGTTGATAAATCCTTCCAGGTCACTGACAGGTGGGAACATTCAGTCTTGTTCATCCATTTCCACACCAGCCATGATATTTTGGGGTTATCCAGACTGGCAGCAGGGGATCAGCCTGTTCAGCTGGGGAGATTTACAAGGAGCAGAGGCCTCTTGGCTGGATGTTATCTGGAAACCTGGATGTCTTCTGCAGGTTGTTTCTACTCAATTCCCTGGAACAGGAAAATGGATTTGTCACTAGTCAGGTCAGCAAAATGGGAGATTCATTAAAAGATAATGCGGCAGGATGGAGCTAACAGAAAACAAGGACAAAATTGATGTTGTAAGATATTATCTTATGAGACACAGGAGGCTTTTACAAAACACCCTGTGTTAAGGTATTTTTCCACCACCTATTTTTGTCTCTGTGCTTTTGAAATCAAGCTCCATTAAGTTTTCATGAATCTTAGGACAAGTGCTGTGTTCTGCCAGGAGCTGTTACCTGGCAAATGGTGTGTAAAAAAAAAAAAAAAGTAGAAATCTGGACAGGGATAACTACTTACTACAGCATATCACAATTTGTTAATTTATAAGGGGTTTTTAGTCCTCTATCCAGAGTTAGCTTATACCATATTTCCAACACAAATCACTTTTAAAAAATTCTTTGAAATYTTAAATTAARGAGTCATGGAAAAATGACTCTGTTACCTGGCAAATGGTGTGTAAAAAAAAGAAAAAAACARAAAGTAGAAATCTGGACAGGGATAACTACTTACTACAGCATATCACAATTTGTTAATTTGTTAATTTATGAGGGGGTTTTAATCCTCTATCCAGAGTTAGCTTATGCCATATTTCCAACACAAATCACTTTAAAAAAATTCTTTGAAATCTTAAATTAGAGTAATGGAAAAATTTCTCTTTCCCCAAACATGGATAAACTGCTTCCTTCCCAGTCCTGCTGACACTCATCTCACTGTTGTCTCTGGGCCCTGCATCTCTGTGACTGGTTTGGACCAGCTCCAGATGTCTCTCTGGAAGTTGCTAAACCAGCAAGAAACCAACCAGATAACAAAAAAGAGAAAATTACCTAGAAAAAGTAATTAGGCATACTTTTCTAGATTAGCTTTCTAACTAATGTATTATAGTAAAAGTCTGGATCTACATTAACATGAATAAAATATCAGGCAAGGGAAAACAGAKTGAATGATTTCATTTTCGAGTTTCTCAGGTGCCCATCCTTTTATTGTTTTTAAAATTACATTATTCTCTCCYCTCATGAGGAAGGTGCACAGACAAGTTCACCTGTGCATCAGAAACCAACTCCAAGCCCTGCTGCCAGCACACAAAACTCACTGTCCTCTGCCTAAAATTGACTCAGCTCATACATCCAGGAAAGTTCTGCACTAAGAGGAGACAAAGAATGATTTACACCCCGAACAAAAATAAATGCCAGGTTATTTTCCTGAAGGGAAGGATGAATCCTGTGCATGATCCAGTGAACAGCACCTTGACCTGCACAGGAAGGAGGACCTGAGAACTGAGCAGGGCACTCAGTTTGGTCATTCTGATGGATTTTAGCCATGGCTGCATCTTCCCCCTGCTCAGAGACAAACCTGGCAGTTATCTGCTGGGCTGGGACCTGTTCCCATTGTTTCTCTCTAATCTGTGATGCTTTTGTTGCTCTAAGGGGCTTTGCATGTTTCTCTCATGCCACTGGTTCTCTTTCAACAGCCTCTTCAAACACCCTGCACTCTTCTTTACAGGCTGCCACCCTGACATCCTTCTTTACATGAACATCAACTCTGCAGCTGCTGGCATCAGAAAGGGAAAAATAACTCAAAAAGCCCTCCAAAGATAGGAAGTTCCCTTCATCCCCTTCCTGCTGTGAGAAATGTGATTCTCTTCCACTCTTCTGATGCTCACACAGGGAATCACTCACAGGGTTTGCAAAAGGTTCTATGTATAGAAGGAAACAATGGTTCAATAACTTTGAGGCACTTTCTCTGGTAAAAATAGGCACAAGTGATACAGCAACTGTTTGTTCAAACAACACAGGGCATGTTTCTTTGCAGTGAAAATAATTAATCATTGGAACACTTCCCCTGAATCCTCCAGCAATGGCCTYTGCTAAACTTCAAACTGAAAACTACAGAGACAAATGTGGAAATGTATGTATATGAAATGCAAATCTGAGTATGGATTGGAAAGAGAAATTGTTCAGTGGAGAATTACACTTGCAAAGTCTTGATCTTCTGGGATTTTTTTGTCCCAAACTGCTGTATTCAATCTGTGGAACTGTGGAGCATTAGCTAGAAATAACCAGCAGGTAAATAAGAAAAATATGTTATTCATAGTTTTAAACTTCCTACAAGGGGAACTTTTCTGTGCTGAAAAATACACAGGGAGTGTGCAAATCCCTGTGACTGGAAAACACTGGACACACAGGCAGGAAATGGCTCCATTTGCCATCTCAGTTGTTTTCCAAATAATTCCAGCTATTGAAAAAACCAACACAAACCAACAAATACACTAAATATGAATCTCAGCCTCCATTCAAAGCAGAGACCTATCCCTTAGCTACAACAGAAAGATTGAAAATATCAACAGAGTGGAATCCAGAAATTAAAGGGCGAATGGGATTTTCACTTTCCACCTTAAGTCCTTTGAATCTACTAACCCAAGTTAGTAGCCATTAATCCATTTTCCAGCACTAGATAAAAAGGTTTTCTATCCAGCCAGTAACATGCACATATTTTATAATTTTTATTACTATATCATAGTCAGATTTWGTGGAGCAGCCAACTGCATAATTTGATATGTAACACCTTGTTGTAGTCTATTTCTGCAGGAAGTTTCTCCCCTTCTTTCTCTCCAACAAGAAAAAGGATCACAGAGGTTAAATTTCCCCTCTGTCCCCCTACCTGATATCCTGAGCATGATGCCAAAAGGTCTGGAACATCCCTTGGGTCACTTGGGGTCCCTGTCCTGGCTGTGTCTCCTCCCAGGCACCCCCAGCCCTCCCCAGCCTGGCTGTGGGAAAAGCAGAAAAGGCTCTGGCTCTGTGTGATCCTGCMACAACAAAAACATCTCTGTACCATCAACCCTGTGCTCAGCACAAACCCAGACCACAGCCCCACACCAGATTAACTCCACCCCAGCCAAAACCAACACTTGCAGTCAGACAGGTTGGTGGTTGATTTTATTGCCTTTTTTTTTTTTCCCCATCTCACAGTTGTTCACAGAGATGAGAGAGGAACTCACTGTGCATCTCATACACAAACASAGCCAAATATTTTGGTTCTTCTCCCAGAACTGAATCCCCAGCACAGGTGTGAAGCAGCTGGGAGCTGGAGGTGCAATCTTGGTCCTGGTGTGGAAGGAAGCAAACAAAGCAGCCCAGCTTGGGGTCTCAGATTCATGGAGCTGCTCTGAGGAACTCACAATCCAGGGCAGGTTTTTGCCTGCTGAGGGGCTCATTATTGCAGTCACCTCTTCTGTCCTAAAAATCTTCAGCTCTGCATTGCTCTTGTACTTCTCTCTGCTTTAACTCACTCCTGTCTTAATCTCCCTCTTTGTCCCCCAGGTTTTTTACATTATTTCTGCTTTATTTTCTTTTTGTCCTTAAAGTCTTCTGCAGAAAAAAATGACAATTTACACTCAAAATATATGTTCCATAATTCCATAGGATAGGATGTTGCTTGGCACAAGCACTGGGAGGGTCAAGGATTGTAGATTAATTTCTTCTACTTAGCTGCAGTTTAAGCTCTCACTGTATTTGTGTTCAGAGCTGGTACAACTGGGGAAGGAAGACCTCCCATCTCCAGTCAAATAAAATGATAGATGACAGAGATAATGAAATGAAAGTATCAAAATTCAGTTTTGTCCATTTGTATAKTTTAACATAAACAGACTGGTGCACATGCTGTTTTGCAATCTTTATAATACATCAAATGYCTTACATTAAAAATTAAAGAAAAATTATCTTATACTGCCACAACCTAGGATGTTTCTGTTATTTGTAAACTTTGCCTGAGTTTCAAATGCAGCTACTATCTAGTTTCTCTTTTCTTACCAAATTTTGAAAGGGCTTGTTGCTGCACAGGTGTGGAAAGCTCACTCAGTATGAACATATGTGGTAATATATTTCCACATCATCACTATCTCAGTGTCCTAAATACACAGCTGTGACAACCCACACATCCTCAGCCTGGAGCTGCTGAGGACCATGGCTGGAGAAAGTGGAATGGGAAGAGATGAATGGGACAGGAAGGACCCCATGCCTCACATACACAATATTTTAATAATCTTTTGTAGAGAAAGAGGAAAAAAATCAGAGAGCTCAAGGATGTGAACATCCAGAACCTTTGTTTTCATTGCTGTATTGCAGATGGCACTACAGAAGCAAACCTTCTGTTTTCAGGCTTATATTTGAGATGGCCAAGGTGCCATCCAGACAGTGTTTCTATGCCTTGCAATAAGGAAAGGAAAAGATATATGGCAAGTGAAAAGTTCAAATCCAAGTCTAGCAGCTAAAAATCCCAGCTTTTCACCTAAAAGTAAAAAGCTTTTCAAATCCACAAAGAGGTCTTGCATGACAGGTTTCACAATCTAAATAGAATTAATAGATAGGGAAAATCCTTTTCCAGCCTCCCAAGCTGTTCCATCTCTGTTATGCATTTGCTCTGACCTTGACAAGTTGAGTCTGGTTTTGTTCAGCTCACGTCTTTGTTTTGGCTTTTGCACACTGGTCTGTACATGTCCCCATGTGTGTCTGGTGCATCTGATAAGCCCTTTATCTCAAATCCTTTCATTATCACCATTYTACTGCTCTCTGTGATTAGGTATTCAGAAATTGATTCCCACTTTTGTCCTGCCCATTGCACAAAGATCCATTTCCAGCCTATTCAGTTTGCAGTTATGTATGTTCATTATTTTTCCACGGGGAAAATGCTGGGAAGAAACCACCTTTCCTTTCCATTGTCCCTGGTCAAAACCTCCTTTGAGATTTTCCCTTGTCCTAAAACTTCTGAAAAATCTTGCTGGAGGTTCTGATGTGTAAGAAGTTCTGCCTCCCTTATAGAACAATAAACCACAAATATTTCCTTGTACTTCCCAATCTGTGTCACAGCCATTTATTTCCTCCAGTCTCCTGTAGAGATTAGAACCTGCTTTAGATCCACGTTTTAGAAGTTCTTAAAGTCAGGTCCTGACTTGTGTGAAAGGTCATAAGTGTCACCATGGAAATTATGAGGATGGATAAAAAGGTGTTGCTGCCTCACTCTCAGAGAGAGTTAAATCAGGAAGACAGCAAGTAACACATCAGTGGCAGAGCTGCACCTTAGCCCCCATCTTCTGAATCCCAAAATGGGCTTTCTGTATGAGARCAGCCTCTCTTGCTTACTAAATATGCATTGGAACTGTGCATTACCTCTCTCTGTGTTGTGCAGTGTGTGATTAGTCATGCTATGGGACTTTCACTGYCATTCCTTTCTGCCAGTGCAGAGGACTTTCTGTTCAACCCATTGCCCAGGCTGCCTTTAAGCAAATGGTATTGCTCTGCCACTTTTCAGAGTCCTACATTTATCATTCCAGGAGTCAAAGGCAAAAATAAACAACTTACTCCTTTAATCAATATGATRGCCAATTTTATTTAACCCACAGTCCCCTTCAATGTCCCTGCTCTCAGAAATGCTGAGCTTCCAGGGATCTTTTACCCATTTGGCTCTTCACTTTCCAGTCCCCTCACTTCTTTGCTTGTAACAAAGACAGATGTGTGTTGACTTCTGTAAAGCTGCTCAAATTCAGGTGTATGGTCTTATTTACCTGTTTCTTTTATTTTATTCACAGCTACTGAAGTGTCAATATGAGCAATGCCAGCATCTAACATTGGCTGTCTTGGTCTTACAGTAGTTTAGAAAACTATACATAGTGGTAAACTTTAATCGTTCCAGTTTGCCAGTAAGCTAAACTTATCTGAAGAAATTTGGATTTGAATTTAGTATTATTATTATTATTTTAGACCTGAAATCATAGCAAGCATTTTTTTAATAAGAAAAAAACTTTTCTGACTGTCAGTGATGACCTACACCTGCTCTGTGTTATTCTCAGACCTGCTTAAGATTTGCAACATCTGTGAATGGATGAATTTTATTATGTCTTTTTAATAACAGGCTGGATTAGGCAGRAGGCAGTCAGCCAGCACTTCTTGATGCACCTGCTCAGTCAGTTCTGTGTGCTCTGAGACCTCACCACTTGTTTTTATCTCTGGCAGTACCTATGCCCCATGGAGACTAATACACACAGAGAGAATCATAGCACTGATTAAAGGGGTCTGAAAACACATTTAGGTATCTACCTTCCTGGGCAGAATTTTATGGAGAACAACATGTTCTTTGCAAGCTGTGCTTCAAAGCCCAGGATGTCACATCCCACTGGCACTCAGCTGGTGCARACTGGAAGGGTCCATTAAGTTCCCCATGGGGAGTTAAGCATTACCAAAGTGAGAGCTCTTAGAAATGATGCAGCTCAGGAGGGCTGTCCATGTGAGAGTGAAAAGTGCATTTTTTTTGGTCATAGCAGGGGTGCTGGCAATTCTGCACTGTCAATTTTAAACTTGGATGGTGCTTTCCTGCCCAGTCTGTCTGCCCAAGTTATGATGGATTATAATCATCCTCAGCTTGCTTGGTACCATACAGACATGACCATTTTATAGACATTCAGATGTGCCTGTTCTTTCTGAAGGGGTTCCTGCTGCCTGTGGTGTTGCAGAGCATTTCTCTCCGGAGTTTGAAATCAGGTGGAAACACTAGAGCTGAGTGCATGCACAAACCCTCATAAATTAACCTTATTGCACTTGGTGTAGCTCACTATTAATGGCTAGGTAGGCTCCACCATCAAACACTTATGCAGGGCATAAAACAGCTGTAAAGAGAAACTTTGGTGAGCACTTTGGGTACAAATATTCACTTCCATTTAATATAAAGTGATAAGACTCCCACAGCAGATATCTAGAAGTTTGGCATTTAAGTTGCATTAAATGCAATATTTCTGCACTAATCTCAAGTGAGGGAAAAAAATAGATCAACTGGTGATTTGATTAACTTTTTTTTTTTTTTAAATATTTAATCAATCCCATACCAGCTGAGGCTGCTAAATTCTATTGCAAAGTTTGTCCAATAGATGTTCTATGCAATCTTTCAATTGTTTGGATTTCTGGGATCAATAACCCCTATGAAAGGTAATTTGTTCCACTCTTCTCTTTTAAGTTCCAGTTCTTACACTATTGCAAATAATCCTAGATATTTCTTGAAGTATATTATTTTCATAATTTAAAGCTGGGCAGTACAACAGAAAAATCTCTCTTGTGGAGAGTCACCAGCAAAAAATTTGCCAAAATTATATAAGTAATTAATCATATAAATAAATCAAAATTTTCTGTTGAAGAAACTGAGTGACAAAACTGAGGGGTAGGAATTTTTCTTTCACATAAGGCAATGCTTTGCTTGTCTTCATTCAAGGTTGATGTTATCTGCCTTAAACACAGAGGGATACAGATAATTTCCATGAGTTATTAATTGAATATGAGTATTTTTTAACTAATCCATGAGACCAYTGAGGTGGCTWTAAGGAAAATGAGATTAATTTAGCRGTGGCAGTGGTCCTGAATACAACAGATGCCCACTCTTTCATTTCCTCAGCCACAGTCCAGACCATGGGGCAGAGAGAACCTTCAGCCAACTTGCAGATTTTGCTAAATTATGGGAAGAGGCTGAGATACCAAAATGTAGAGTTTCAGACCAACTGAGTKTGTTAGTCTGGAGCACTGATAGTCAGGAGACAACTTGCAAAGCCCACMAAGGAGAAACTGAAGTTTTTCATGTGAGCTGGGAAATGCTCCAAACTCTTGCACAGAGCTCTGCAAAGCCTGGGAACTCCCTGCTGGAAAGGGCCTGAGAATTGCTGTGGGTGGAGTAGGAGCCAAAGATACACTCTCAGAGAATTCACTGAATTTACAGAATCACARAATCTCCAGGTTGGAAGAGACYTTCAAGAWCATCCAGTCCAACCCAGCCCCAACASCTCARCTCAACCCTGGCACCCAGTGCCACATCCAGGCTTTGTTAAACACACCCAGGGATGGKGACTSCACCACCTCCCCRGGCAGAMCATTCCAGWAYTTTATCAYCCTTTCAGTGAAAAACTTTTTCCTAATATYCAACCTATATTTCCCTTGAAAWAYAGGTTAACCTATTTTTAGGTCAATAAGTTCCTAATATCTAGCCTTTTTTCCCTCTCGAGTTAAAGCATTTGTGAGGTTCAGGTCATTCCATGCAGCACAGGAAGAGGTTGTTCATGGAGACTGAAATCTCCACCCTCAAACTTTTAGACTTGGTTAGATAAGATTACCAGTTCTATGGTTCATGGTTGCCCACAGTCCTACTYTGATTTAAAGGCTGAAGGTTTCTASAGGTTCTTTCCAAAMAATATATAAATAATTCTCTATCTACAACAGGCTCTGCAGCTCTGAGTTGAAGATAGAATATTTCTGATTTAATGCAAGTCCCCAGACCTGCACATTTCAGGTCTGCACACCAACCTCAGCTCATGTTCTGGGAGCAGAACAAGGCTGCCCTCATTGAAGCAGAAGTATTAGTTCAGGAACAGCATTGTGCTGACATGACTGCTGAGTTTCTACAWCAAGAGCTATTTTTTTGCAGTTAAATTGAGTGTCTCTGCAGAGCACTGTTAGAAGAAGGCTTTAAAACAAGTAACAGGCATTTCAGTCCACACTCAAAGCAGCAATTCCAGTACACAGTCTGTATAGTACTACACTAGCTTTTGTAAAAGAAACTAGAGTTTTGAGGCAGGAGCAAAATGTATGCAACTTTAAATTMATTTTGGACACCACTGATATAAATTTCATTGCAGAGGTATTGATAATAACTGCTTTATTATTGAATATAATAAAGMGTTTGAACTGGTATTTTGGTTTATATCAGTATTGGAGGTTTATATAAGCATTTCTCTTTGAGATCCTAATTATTGTTTTCAAAACAAGATTAATCACARAATTGCTAGGACTGGAAAAGACCCCCAAGGTCATCAAGTCCAACTTCCAACCAATCCCTGCCTTGTTGGCCAGACCAGACCACACCACTGGTGACACATCCCATTTTTCCCTGGACACTTCCAGGGAAAGTGACTCCACCACCTCCCTGGGCCACCCATTACAATTCCTCACCRCMTCTCTCATGAAGAAATTCTTCCTGATGTTCATGAAACACTGGAATAGSTTTSCCAGAGGAGCTGTGGCTGCCCCATCCCTGGAAGTGTTCAAGGTCAGCTTGGGCAGGGTCCTGAACAACCTGGTCTGGTGGAAGGGGGCCCTGYCCATAGCAGGGGGTGAAACAAGATGGTCTTTAAGGTCCCTTCCAACCTGAACGTTCTGTGATTCTGTAACTGTGATTCCCAGCCAGCCTTTTAGACTTTCTTTAAGTAAATAAGTCAAGACTTATTATGGTTCACAYGTTAATTTGTGAAGGGAAATCTGTTCCTCCCAGTCATTCAGCCATTGTCACACTGCCTGTTTGATGCTCCAGAGTCACAGGCTTGGGGTTGGCTGCACATTAAACACTGTGGAGCACAGTTTCCAAGTTCTGAGCTTGCCATAAGGCAGAGATGCAACTTCTGTTGCTGCCCCCAAGGACTATTACAACATCCAGCAAGATGCCATGGATAAATAATGGGTTTTGCACCACATATGTTAAATTTTACATTATCCTCAGAGGAACTTACTGAATACATAGTTTATAAAGCTGTTAGTTGCATAGCCTGTCTAAATCTTTCTTTAAAACACGAAATCTTCCTGACTGAGTGTGGAAACTACTTACAGGAAACTCAGCTGTTTAGCCATGATCCTCTGGATGAGTTCTCAGTTTTCAGTATAACAAAGGTTTTRAGCATATGAATGCTTCCTTATCTTCAAAGTAATTACTCTTACTTTTCATGTTATGCACAAAAGCTTAAAAGGTTAAAACCTTTTGTCAGTCACAGTTCATCTCAGAAAGAGTTACCATTGTATTGTGCTTTACCTGTGAGACAGCTCYCACAGAAAGTAGAATAAGGTATCATTTCTTTCTCCATTTCTGCTTGAGCAGATAGTGGAAATGTTAAATATATGTTTAACTGCTGTAGAATAATTTGGGAAGATTTGGGAATACTTCAGTTTAGGACAGAACTCAAACACAACTTTTTTTTCTGCAAGCCATCTGTATTTCTGTAATTGGCTCCTATCGACCCCTCAGAATGTGTTTTCACACTCCTCCAGGACTTTTACATTTCCCTCAGCAGCCGTGCTGCCACCATTCTGCTGCAATAAGCCACARGCAGGTCCCAGAGGACAGATCCTTGCAGAGATCCTTATGGCACCACGCAGCAGCCTGGATACAGCTCCAGGAGTGCACTGAGGTCACTCACACACCGCTCAGAAAATGTGTCTGASTAGTGCTGGCTGTGCCCTTACCACGCTCCAGCTTCCCCCTGAAGGATGCACCTCTCTGAAATATCTCACATGAGACTCGACCCTTTTCATTTACTCAATTGCTCTCCCCACACACCTCACCCCCAGCTCTCTTGAAGAGCCATGGAACCTCTTGACAAAATTCTGCAAGGGTGAGACTGATCCCAGATGTGTTTACAGCCAGGATGGAGCTCTGCACCAGCCCCCAGAGAGAGCTGTCTGGGAAATTCAGTACAGCAACAAACTGCAGAAGCTTTGCTCCTTCCCTGACAGCTGTTTATTGAGTTTATAAGCAAATGCTCCCTAGGGAGGAGCTCCATGAGCCAACAGGCTTGGCTGAATAGAGGTTTTGCCAAAGAGATCTGATTTGGTTGGCAAGCAGAAAAGWCAAAGCCAAAATAGGCACCTGGTCAATGCTGGTTGATAATCATGATCACAAGTCTCCTGAAGTTAGTGTAAGAATTAAATGAAACTAAATTTTCCATAGGTAGCATAACAGGGCACTTTCAGCTACTCCCAAAATTTTGTCCAGCAGTCCTGCTGTACTTAGACCAACTGATAGACATGGCTTGTATGCTCATATGTGTTAATTAAGATTAATSTGGATGAAAAGTCTGACCACCCCAGAGATCTCTGAAGGAATTCCTGCTGCAAAATTGGCCATTATGCATAGATAAAAAACCTTGCAAATAATCCATATAAAGTATTCCTGTAGATGCAGAAGGCTTTTAGAACATCACAAACCACTTCCACGTTGTGCTATAAAGTGGAAGACTTTCCATTTTTGAATCTAAGAGGATAATAAGATTTTTCCAAGTAAAATATCTCACCTCAAGATTTCAGAAAACATTATATGCACACAACTGTGTTTATATTTTCTTTGACACACCAGAGATCACAATCCTAAATTTGGCCAAGCTTCTTTTTATTCACTTCAATGTATTTCTAATCTCATGTGGCTTAGTCTGGCAGGACTTAAAACTGTTACCTTTGATGGTTGGCCCTTAAAATCAATTTTTATATTGTAGTCCMTATGGGGCCTGCTCTGTCCATGGTACAGAAATGCCAACAAAGAGTGAATCAATCTAAATAAAGYCCTTTGGGTCTAATGTTAATCAAGGTCAATGAGTTGGAGAGGATTCCATACAAATATGTGCAAGTGGTTTGTGTACAGCCATCAATTGGAATGGAATGGGKGGAATTCATAGTGTTTATTAGAATGATTGCCACACACATTCACAAAAAAGAATAAATTTATTAGAAATTTTGGGGAAAGACGCTACTGAGTGGATAGTGGAAGATCTTCCTTATTGAATTGAAAAGAGAAAATGTCTACTATTAAGTGTTTAAGACATGTGTCTTGCTTTGACTATGACCTGCAGTCATTGCTGGAGACATTAGTGAAACACTGGACAAATGTTGAAACAAATTCTGGTTTTTTTCTCAGGAGGAAGACAGGATGCTGAAGGAATGCTTTTGGGGTGAAGAACCAGTTGGGGGAAATCAAAGTTGTTAAAGAGTGTGAGGTTTAAAAAAATCTTGCACACTGGGCAGATGAAGCAAAAAATAGTTTACAACAACACACAAATGGACTCCCTGAAATGACGGAGGTTCATATTTTCCTGGAGAAATGTAGASAAATTAATAAGGGAAAGCATGTACTGCACCAGAAAAATAATGGTAAAATCTGAAATGAGATAAAAGCGCAATGCAAGATTTACCAAAGTGACTGCTTGTCACTTCTGCAATTTGTTATGTTCCTGTTTCAGCTTCATTTCATAAGAGAAAAGGCTATTTAATGATTCAAAAAGGGGAAAGAGGCAATTGCAGAACTGTTTWATACATATGACCTGAAGTTGTAGGGCTGGAATAAGGTAGAGGTTGATTCTTTGAACTCCTGCCTGAATATTTTTGTGTGTTTTAGAGCAATAACCTGTCAGGAGGATGGGGAGGAAGGTAACAGTCCATGAGATAATGCACAGTTGGGCTTCATGTGTTTATAGTAAGGCTGGAGGCAAAGAACTGAGTGCAAACAATGAGGCTGAGAAACGTAAGGGTATAATTATAATTGCTCTAAATATAATTACAGAAAAAAAATAAAACTCAAMTGACTAGGTCTTGGATCCAATTACAAAAGAGCAGTACATTCCTCCTGAGAGTCATTTTTTTAGATGGATGTAAGCAAAAGATACATGAGCAGAAGAGATTAGGTAAAAAATTGTTTGGAATAATGTGTCTTTGGGAAAGAACTGGTTGAATGTGTTTAAAATGTTCTTAAGCAAGAAAAAGAGAATAACTAAGTGAACTATTAAAGAACAGTAGAAAATGGAAAATGTTCACTTTATATTGCTAAACTATACTTACAAGTATAAATTCATTTAATCTTGTTGTAATCACTCAATTTACAGCCAGAGGAAGAAGTGGACTTTTCTAGGACACAATTCCTTTCATCCTAATGAAGACATCCAAATTAGGCCAGATGAATTACACTCGAGCAGTGACTATGTCATCCCAATGAGTGCAGAGAACATTTAAATGCCTGCCTCATATGTTGATATCTACATTTGTAGGCATTTCCAGTCATGTGATATGAATCTCATTCCAAGACTTTATTTAGGGTGGCTCAGGAGGGCACCAGTCACAAGTGCATTGGGTAAGAAAGGATTCCATTTCTTTCCCAATGCTTACCCAAAAGCATTGGGTAAGAAAGGATTCCTAAAGTTAAATAGCCAGACCCAGATTCAAGAATTGGTACAAAATTGTCAGATAACAAAATCAAACATCACCAAGTCAAAGATTTCTCCCTAAGATATGGACTTCAAGCAGAAAAGAAATATTAACAGTGTCAAAAATTTTCATGTAAAAAAAAGGGAGGGATTTTTCAGCCCTTCTTTCAATTTTTGTGAAGTGTGTGTTAGATTATGTATGCAGTAAATAAAAAAATAAAAGGGGAAAGTGCACTTCATCAAAACCTTTTCACACTRRTAGAAATGTTCATTTGACTGTTTTKGTTGAGACTAGCAAAATATATCAGTGTCTTCAACWGGAGCTGAGGAACAGCTGGGTAATTAAAAACAAAAGCAAAAGACCAWTTTTTTTTGCTATTTTGGGACTTAATGACATCCACCATGGCAAAACTATTAAAGAGGGGATTGGACCTATGTTGTATTTTTTTTTCTTAGTATCCTTCCCGTAGGAAGGAAAGAGATAAATGTAGCATCAGTAGGTGAGTCACAGCTTCCTAATCAATATTTTGGTTTCCATGTATGTGTAATCTTTCTGTCTCTCTTCCTCTCTTCTCCCAAAATGTAGAAGTAACCCCTTAGAAGAGACAAGCAGCCACCATATCACAAAGAAATCTGGGAAAAGGGTGTGTAACTGTCAGATTCGTGCAGTCACACTTGATTTGTATTACTATTTTGGGAAAAAAACAGAGATGTACTTAAAATCTTTATAAATGGGAAAGTTTYCTTGTGTTTGGAATCCATTAGGCATTTGATGCAAACCAGATTTGCAGCAGAAAATGAATACAGCAGGACTTAACACCTTGAAAATTGAGGTGCAGGAAACAAATCAGAGGATGCCCGTGGAGTGGTCTTCCTCTGGCAATGAGAACAATTCTGTGCTGCAGTAAATTAGACCAGATTATTTCTGTGAATAGAACTTTATTGCAAATGTCTTCTCTTGTTTTGTTAGTAAATAGCTTACAATTGGTTGTGATACCCTACAACTCTGTTGTGTTTATTATTCATAAGAATTTGCCAAACAGATGCACTTTTAAGTAATTTCCAAGCTCTGAATCACTTGGTAGCTGCTTCTCAGAAGCTGTACTACAAAAAACAGTCTGTCACATACTTAATCTGGGATTAATGGAATTTGTTGTACACTGGACTTGGGGTCAAACCATATTCACAAGTCTGTGTGCATTTTACTATGTTGGTTGCTCACACATTTTTCTGAGACTTGATTAGGTGACAAATATTTAAAAAAGGGAAAGAGAAGGAGAAATGTATAAAAAACCCTTGCTTTTTAAAATTAAAAAGAAGTGTTAGATTTTACAACCTCTCAGGATTCAAGAACCTTTTAGCAAGTGGAAAGCACATGTTCAGACACAGACAAATAACTAAGAACTCTTTATGAATCAGGCAGATTGGATGTTGTCCTCTTTCCTGCAATGAATTCAGCAACCATGGAAAATTAGAGCCACGTTTGGCTTTGATCTGGGAAGGCATAAGATAGGTAAATTTAAAAAATTGCTGTTTCAAAAATAAAGTGTGCACAAGGAAAGAGATAGAAGACACAAGCACAGAAAAAGGAGGGAGGACATGTTCTGTAATTTTATTTTGAGGMTAAGGTAGATTTTGTTACAGAGCAATGAATTACATGGTCAGCCAGGAATGAGTGTGGAAGCCATGGAATCCAACCTGCTGATGACACACCACCAAGTGTTCCTTGAAAACCAATATCTTGGCAGGTTTAGCTCTCCCTAGTTCAAAAACTTATTTTTTCCTCTCTCAATATATTTGCAAAGCTTTGGTTTCCTGGTGCAGGTTCATTTCTACTTTCCTTCAGTAAATGAGGACTGCCCAAGCTGCAGTGAAGGTGGTGGTGAGGGTGTGTCACCCACTGCCATGCCAGGTGCTGGGAAATGCAGATTTAACTGCAGAAACCATACTCTGAACTGTATTTGGAATGATTTCACTGCTCCTGGAGCCGCAGTCTGCTCTTCATTTGTCCAGCTTGCACATTTGTGGGTGTTCAGCTTCCCACCTGTCTGCTGCCCACAGCTCCTTTCTCTGGGACAGTGGGCAATGGGGTGGACAGGGAAAACCAGTGCACATGACCCTCAGCAGGCTTTAAAAACTTACACAAAGTTCTTGCTTTCATTGCTTGCATTCTGCTGATTCACCAGACTGAAACAATTCTGTTTTTCTCATTACTCCAGTCCTTATATGAACTGCTAAATAATTTCTGATCAATTCCAAATGATTTTACTACCACGCCCCAAAGAATTATAACTACTCATTCCTTCATCTCTCCAAAGGCAACACAAGCTCCAGGTAGCTCAGTAGAYCACAACAAAGGTTTTTGTGTTATGGGATGGTCAAACAATAAAAACTTGTGCTTATGAAGCTGTCRTTACTTTTTTCCTCAAAGAAATGATTCAATGATTCAAAATGCACAGACTGATGKGCCTTCTGATTATATTGTCTTCATCAAATCCACCCTGAAGCAAGAAAAGAAAAGCTAATGGATCATATAAAATGAAACAGTAAAGTCACATAAATGCAAGCAACATTTCTTTCCCTTTTAAGCCATTAATKTTGAATACCATAATGTATCAATTCATTTTTCCTTCTCTACATTCAGAATCAAATCCYCTCACTTGCTCTGAATGAGGCAAAGTTGCTTTGCTTTTCAGGATGCTCATGGATTATCAAATGATCTATAGAAGATAAAGTAGATTAGAATAAAAAATATATTTTGANGAATGAGGCAAAGTTGCTTTGCTTTTCAGGATGCTCATGGATTATCAAATGATCTATAGAAGATAAAGTAGATTAGAATAAAAAATATATTTTGAGCTATAAATCCAGTATTTTGACCTAAATAGTGTGAATCTTTTTATAAGCAAAAAATTTTAAAAGCTGTACATTTGTACAAAAAGGATTTCAGAGCATGATAGTATATATAAATTATTTTATATTTTCTTGAAGCARTAAGATAAATGTAGTATATGTCTGTGGATAGAAACTCCAAGTGYTAATGTTAATACTCTTTTAAAAAGGGATTCCAGAAAAAGTGGGGAGGGAAGGTAATTTTTTGATGAAAACTGTGATTTTCATATCAGGTTGCATTTTGTGCATGACATGTGTGTGACTGCATGCATATTAATGTGGCACTGTGTAGTACATGAGCTTTGGTGAGCATTCTCTCTTGAATGATTGTATCCCTGTTTTKAAACCCATTGAAAATCAATCTCTAAATTTTGTTTACAAGCTGCAGTTCAACTGRCAAATATCTCTTATTTCAGACTTTTCAGGAGATTTTGTCACTGTTATAACTGTAAGCCAAGGCTGATCTTCAGATATTAATTTTTTTAAGGTTTTTCTTTTTAGTCCTTCTCACATTTTGTTAGTACAAACCCCATGCTTTGTAACTGATTTTATTTTTAGAGGGAAGCCATTCATGGGACAGCTGAAGTGTAATTAATTGGACAAAATACAGACAAGATCATATCCAGCCTTCACCAGGCAACCCCTTGGATACTTCACACTCCTTTCAGCAAACTGGATGCTTTTAGATAGTTGGAGTATCTAAATCATAAGACACAAGATAAATAGAAATTATAGACAATGATATATAATAATTTCTAAACAAGAATCTTCCACAGGACACCTTCCACCATCCTAGGTTGCTCCAAGCCCTGTTCAGCCTGGCCTTGGGCACTTCCAGGGATCCAGGGGCAGCCACAGCTGCTCTGGGCACCCTGTGCCAGGGCCTCACCACCCTCACAGGGAAGAATTTTTTTCCAAGATCCAATCAAAACCTGTCCTCTTGTTTAAAGCCATTTGTTGTGGTGTGTTGTTTTATTTCAGATTTTTATTGTATAATTCTGGTTCAATGCAAGGTTATTTGGTTTATCCCAACCCCCTAAATTTCGGAATGGTTCTGCCCAGGTTTTCCCCTCCCAAGGTGCCCAAGTCGTTCACTGTCAGTTTGCTCCCTCACCTCGCACCTTCCAATCCCAGTTCAGTGTTGTTATATTCATCAGGTTATTCTTCTTCCCATGTGGCTTGCCTATCACTCTACAATCCAGCCCAAGTTCCAGAGGGCTCTCTCTGAGCTTGAGGGTGGTTGGAGCAGGCGCCACAGCCCCTCCTTCGTTCCTCCTGTTTTGTATTGTTATTGGTCCCTTGCTCTGTTCTTCAGGCTGCTTAGCCAATGGTAGCTGTACCCTTTCTCCCCACATTCTCCCATTATTAGCACCCAGAGATTTTCGGCAGATGCTCTCTACCTTCCCAGTTGCTGTAACCCCCCTGTTGGAATAAACCTCCAACTTTTGCACCAGAGAGTGTCTGCTCGCTTCCCTCTCGTCCCTCAGCCTCGTTGGCCGGCCATGTTCTCCCCCCGCCCGAGGGTGGAGGCTGTGAAGCTTCACACACTGCCGTGGGAAGCCACAGCTTCAGGTGCAGCCTCACGGAGCCTGCTTCTGACACAGAGCCGCTGCTCCTTGCCGCTGGCTGCTGCCCCCTGAGTGGCAGCCTGACAGAGCTGCTTCTGCCCCAGAGCCGCTGCTCCTTGCCGCTGGCTGCTGTCCCGAGGTGCAGCCTCACGGAGCCTGCTTCTGCACCAGAGCTGCGCTGCTCCTTGCCCCTGGCTGCTGCCCCCAAAGTTGCTGGTGTGTGTGCTGCCCTCCTAGCCGGGATTTCATCGCCCCCCAACAGCCATTCACCCTTTGTGCTGTCACACAAAGTCACACTTGGGACTTGTCCCAGTCCCTCTCCAGCTCTCCTGGAGCCCTTCAGGCACTGGAAGGGCTCTGAGTTCTCTTGGAGCCTTCTCCTCTCCAGGCTGAACACCAGCAGCTGTCTCACCCTGCCAGCCCCCGTGTGCCATGGAAATGTGCATCTGGTCCTGGAAGAAAATAGAGAATTTGATGGCACCAGGATAAAAGCACCCTCAGACAGGAGGACAGAGGATTATTATTGTTTGTCTTTCTTCCATTTGCATGGCCATGTGTAAGGATGTGGTGACAATGAACATTTCTAAAGACTTCTTGTCACCTTAGGGAAATTATTTGCTTATTTTGGGTCATGTGCAGAAGCAGCTGTTCAGCTTTTACCTTTGAGTGCATTTCTATTGTATGTCTTTAGTGCAGGACTGGTCTTTGTTATRTGTTATCTTAATGTCATTTCCTAAACAATTCTCTGCTGACCGTGAACATAGAGAGAAGGAAAAAAAATCCAAAATAATGCAAATAAATAGGTTGGGGTGTTTTTTTACTCATGCCAGTCGGTGGTAGATCCATTTTGCACATTTTAAACTTGTTGAGAGATTCCAGTTTCAGTGCTCAGATGTTATATCAGTGTTCTCAGACATTGCTGCAGTGCAGAAATAAGTCACAGTCAGCTGAATGACTGTGAGGGAGAATATTACACGAAATAATTCCAAAGGAGAATGTTAAACTTTGCATTTTCAGWTGCAAGCAAAGTGATGGTTTGATGAAATGGTATCAGTAGCTCAGGAACCTCCAAGGGCCCCATCAGCAGCCACAAAAGGGGCTTTAAAAAGACTGCAGTAATTGCCTGCAAAGAACTGTGTGATCATTAACTGTTAACCTGAAACTTCAGTCATGTTTTATTTTACCCATGAGTGCTTTTTTCTCTTTCAGAGGGAGCTCTGCTATATTGTAAATCTTCCCAGAAAAATCTCCTCAACCTTGCTGGTGCTGTGGTATGAAACTCCACCTGCTCTCTGGCCAAACGTGGCCTGGCCATTGTGGGCACCAGCAGAAAAGAGTGGCATAAAATCATCACTTATGCAATGTAATTGGAAAGATTGCCAAGAATAATTTGGGGATTTTTTTTGCTGAATCATGAGGGGAAAAAAAAAAAAAGCACTAACCAAACTGGAGGTGATTTCTAAATGAAGTCTATCAAGAAAAAAGAAAAAAGGCTCTTTAAGGCTTTTTTATCTGCATTATACAGTTATCCCCCATACCCTCAGATTTAGCATGGATTTATCACAATTTTTAAGCAATGTAAAACTGTAAGTTTGTGTCCTGGAAAGTTTCTTGCCAGGTTAGCAGGTGTATGGGCAGCACAAATGCAGTCAAATGCTCACAGTTGCTATAGGAGCTCTGTCTCTCCCATCAACACTGRTGGGTGTGGCAATTCTCTCCATTTTTCTGCAGGTCTAATTAGCTGAAATGGGTAACATATTCAGGTAATAGCACTGCCATTAGCTCAGGAGCTGCCACATTTGCAGGAAATGTGATTATCTCCTGGTAAATGTGCTCTCTGTATCAGGGATAATTACGCCCTTGTAGGATGCAATATAATAATTTGGTTTTTAACCTAAGGATGACAAGCATGGGCTTTGCTGTCTCCTTTGCAAAAGTTACAGCAGAATTTCAGATTCCTACACAAAAATGTCCACCAGCACTGCCACGTTATTGAAAATGGGTAAATAAATTCATCTTCAGTTTTCTTATTCTCTAAAAGGGAGGAGGAAGGGTGCTTAATAAAAAAGTTTGTGAGAAAATGTAGATGAATTATTTGAACTTAGGTTTCCTAAAAAGATGAAATATAAACCCAGATTTGGKGTTTGATGCCCAGGATGGGTATCCTGTGGTGTTTTTCTGGGTTTTTTCAGAGAGCTTAAATGTAGGCAGTCATTTCATTAATCTTTTTCCTATAGGACAGAATATCTTTGTCCTCACCATTTCCTAGACCAAATAATCAATATCCAGTGGGCTTTGATGCCTAAAAAGTGACTAAAGCATAATTACACAAACAGTTGAAATGGAAGCTGAGCTAAAGTTTGAAGTGATCTCTTATTGCTTTGGGGTCTGATGYTCTCATGGGCTCTCATAGGTTTGGGCTTTATAGGTTCTCAGAGATGGATTAGAGAGGGGAAGAAAAGGAAAAAAATGTAGGATATAAAAATAGAATATTGATACAATAGATTTAAACATGGACTAAGTGAGAATGAAGCAGAGAGATTTTTGATTGCTGCAATTAGCAGAATTATGGAGATGCCATAATTTATCTCTGGGGGTAGCCTGGGAGTAAATGTTCTACTGCAGAACAGTACAGAACAGGACTTAACATAAACCTTTTACTTACTTTTCTTACATTTCTCCTATTGAAAATGAAGATATTCACACAAGCTGAAAGTATTTTATAGTCTGAATTCACATCTCTGTCTGCTGTGAAAACCCTGTGGTTCTAAGGTCAGAAAGAACTTCTTGTACTGCTGCTCTCATACAATGTTCATATCAGTAAATTTCTGAGCAATTCTCAGACACTGGATGAAAGAACAAACAGAAATAATCTCATGTGTTGCAGTGTGAAGCAGTATCCTCTTTCCCTGTCCCAGTCCCTCAGGTGTGCCCTTCCCCTCCTCCCTGCCCCCTTGCTAAGTGCTGTCCATCAATCTTAACATTCCAGCAAGGCCATCGGTCTGATAGGTGAAGTTCAAAAGATGCCCCTCAGCCTTGGGGACAATACTCATGGATATGCATTTCATAATTTATAATGCATATTTTAAAATAGAAATGGGGCCTAAGCTCCATGATCTTACCATTAGAACAGACTGAACAGGGGTGTGTGTGTTTTCTGTATATACTTAAATATGTGTGTGTGTTTAAATAGAATTTTGATKAAATTTTCCAATATCAACTGAAAAATTATGTCTTCTAATTAAATTTACAAAGCTCCACAAACCAATCTGTGGCTTTCTGGTCTCTGCAATAATACAGCTGAAAAATCATTCAAATTAATACACATAAAGAAGCTACAGGTCATGCTAGGTGATAGGTTATAGAATATCTAAAGCAATAGAATTAAGATTTTAAAAAAACACTTTTTATTTCTTTTTAAACTATTCATCTAGTTAGTGATGAAGCCTGTGGAGAAACAGAAAAATAATTTTGTGATTGAGTTACCCAAAATYAGGCTGAATAAAGCTTCTTAAACAATGCTATAGAGAACAATTCCACACTAATGGCAGTGAACTTAGATGATCTCAGATTATCTTTTCCAAAGCTGATTCTTATGGGGCTACTTTTTTAGCTGACATATCCATTAACAGCTTATAAAGGAGAAATAGAGAGAGTGAATACAAAGGCTGTTAATCAAAGAAGTTTCCCCTAATTGGTCAAGGGACSTTTTTACACAAAGATATCCATTAGAGTCTCTACCACCTTGATCACAGTATGTTCCATATTTTCCTTAATGTAAATGATTTAYGTGTTATGTGTTTGTGCATTGGAAATATAGTTTGAAAAAAACAATGTAGAAGTTGWTTATTTTGTCAAATACTTTAATGAAATGTTTTCTTTTTTTTTAATTTTCAGTCCCTTTTTGGTCCAGTAGGTTTTATTGTGTGATCAGCAAAGTGACTTTGGAATTAGACCCAAAGCACAGCTCTCACATGTGTGCAGCTGGGATCCCACTTAGAACTTCAATAGTCCCCACAATATTAACAGCCACCACAAGCAAGGTGATCTGGGTTTTATCCCTCTGCTGCAGTGGAAGAGGAGACATCTCAGGTGTGAAMAGTAACTGCAGCTATAAAGTCCTAAATGGCTGCAGATCTGCTGCAGTGTACAACAGCTTCATGGCATGCTGGAAATTAAAAAATTAGAACAAATCAKGGTGTGATCCCCCCAAAAGAGAACYCCTAAAAACCACCAAAGGCTGCTYTCAGGAGCCATTGCCCACCAGATAYTGCCCTGTAGCCACAGAGTGTTGCCACAGGAGCATGGTGGTCTCTGCCCTGTTGAACACTGCTGCTGCTGTGGCTTCTCCAGACTTTTCTGTGCTGTCCTTTGAAAGCATTCTCTTGTCCTCATCAATAAATCAAATCACAATCAGAGCTGATGAAGGCAGAGTCTTTGTTCAGTAAAATCCTAGTGCCACTTCTGGTGTTCACTCAGTGAAAGCACAGTTGGTTACACATTGTTTGGGTAGGCACTGCCRGGAGGCCAAGTCATCATCATCTCTCCCCAGTGGGATGTTCCTCAGCTCATCTTGAGGCTGATAAATGAATCCCAAATTACTTGACTTCCTGTGAAGTAAGTGAGCTGCAAAATCAGAATGAAGACAAGGGATAAATGTGATCTCTAGTGTATCAAAGGGTTATAAAAATTGCAGACCAAGCTTTTTCATTGTGCTTAGAGCAGGCTTCATTTAAATTAACACTGCATGGCCTTCAAATCTCATCTGTTTGCCAAAGGATTTGTAGAGTTCCTTCCCACTGCCATTGCTTTTAATCATACTAATTGCTTTTATTCCAACTACTGTTGCGGTGATGGTGGTCACAGGATGAGGTGAGAGATGAGAATCTGACTCCAAGTTCTCAGAAGGCTGATATGACATTATATTATATTATATTATATTATATTATATTATATTATATTATATTATATTATATTATATTATATTATATTATATTATATTATATTATATTATATTAATGATATACTAAAACTATACTAAAGAAAGAGAAAGGATACATCAGAAGGCTGGACAGGAATGGTAATGAAAACTCGTGGCTGACTCCTCAGAATCTGACACAGCTGGCTGTGATTGGTCGTTACTTAAAAACAATTCACATGGAACCAATCAAAGATGCACCTGTTGGTAAGCAACCTCCAGACCACTTTCCAAAGCAATCAGATAATTCCTGTTTTCATTCTTTTCTGAGGCCTCTCAGCTTCCCAGGAGAAAATCCTGGGCAAAGAGGATTTTTCAGAAAATATCATGGTGACACCAAGGATGTTTGTAAATTGACATCTGTGAGCCCTCAAAACTCAGCTATTTCCAGCATGCATTAGGCTTGTGGTTACTCATGTACCTGTCCACATTGTCTCACACCTTCTTTACCCAGCAGAGCTCCTCTCCACCTGCTGGAATGCAGGGACAGGCTGGGGCAGGATCCAGCAACATCACAAGCAAATGTTTCTCCTTCAAGGAGTCAATTCCCTGCTGAAAAAAATCAAAGTACACAAAAATATAAATTCCCTTAAATCTCCCTCTCTAAGGCCATTACACATTTGAAACAGCTTCACATTCCCAGTATAAACAGTCCCAGTGCCTAAAGGGGCTGCAAGAGAGCTGGAGAGGGACTTGGGACAAGGGATGGAGTGACAGGATAATATAATAAATATATATAATATAAATATATAATATAATATAATATAATAATATAATTAATTAATATAATTATATAATAAATATAATATAATATAATTATAATATAATATAATATAATATAATATAATATAATATAATATATATAATATAATATAATATAATATAATATAATATAATATAATATAATATAATGTCATATCATATCAGCAGCTTCTGAGAACTTGGAGTCAGATCTCATCTCTCACCTCATCCTGCGATCACCATCACCGCAACAGTAGTTGGAATAAAAGCAATTAGTATGATTAAAAGCAATGGCAGTGGGAAGGAAACTCTACAAATCCTTTGGCAAACAGATGAGATTTGAAGGCCATGCAGTGTTAATTTAAATGAAGCCTGCTCTAAGCACAATGAAAAAGCTTGGTCTGCAATTTTTATAACCCTTTGATACACTAGAGATCAACATTTATCCCTTGTCTTCATTCTGATTTTGCAGCTCACTTACTTCACAGGAAGTCAAGTAATTTGGGATTCATTTATCAGCCTCAAGATGAGCTGAGGAACATCCACTGGGGAGAGATGATGATGACTTGGCCTCCGGCAGTGCCTACCCAAACAATGTGTAACCAACTGTTGCTTTCACTGAGTGAACACCAGAAGTGGCACTAGGATTTTACTGAACAAAGACTCTGCCTTCATCAGCTCTGATTGTGATTTGATTTATTGATGAAGGACAAGAGAATGCTTTCAAGGACAGCACAGAAAAGTCTGGAGAAGCCACAGCAGCAGCAGTGTTCAACAGGGCAGAGACCACCATGCTCCTGTGGCAACACTCTTGTGGCTACAGGGCAGTATCTGGTGGGCAATGGCTCCTGAGAGCAAGCTTTGGTGGTTTTTAGGGGTTCTCTTTTGGGGGGATCACACCCTGATTGGTTCTAATTTTTTAATTTCCAGCATGCATCGAAGCTGTTGTACACTGCAGCAGATCTGCAGCCATTTAGGACTTTATAGCTGCAGTTACTTTTCACACCTGAGTGTCTCCTCTTCCTCTGCAGCAGAGGGATAAAACCCAGATCACCTTGCTTGTGGTGGCTGTTAATATTGTGGGGACTATTGAAGTTCTAAGTGGGATCCCAGCTGCACACATGTGAGAGCTGTGCTTTGGGTCTAATTCCAAAGTCACTTTGCTGATCACACAATAAAACCTACTGGACCAAAAAGGGACTAACAATTAAAAAAAAAGAAAACATTTCATTAAAGTATTTGACAAAAATAATCAACTTCTACATTGTTTTTTCAAACTATATTTCCAATGCACAAACACATAACACATAAATCATTTACATTAAGGAAAATATGGAACATACTGTGATCAAGGTGGTAGAGACTCTAATGGATATTCTTGTGTAAAAACGTCCCTTGACCAATTAGGGGAAACTTCTTTGATTAACAGCCTTTGTATTCACTCTCTCTATTTCTTTCCTTTAATTAAGCTGTTAAAATGGAAAAATAGTCAAAAGCAAAAGTAGCCCATAAGAATCAGCTTTGGAAAAAGATAATCTGAGATCATCTAATTCACTGCCATTAGTGTGGAATTGTTTTCTCTATAGCATTGTTAAGAAGCTTTTTCAGCCTAATTTTGGGTAACTCAATCACAAATTATTTTTCTGTTTCTCCACAGGCTTCATCACTAACTAGATGAATAGTTTAAAAAGAATAAAAAAGTGTTTTTTTTTAAATCTTAATTCTATTGCTTTAGATAATTCTATAACCTATCACCTAGCATGACCTGTAGCTTCTTTAGTGTATTAATTTGAAATGATTTTTCAGCTGTATTATTGCAGAGACCAGAAAGCCACAGATTGGTTTGTGGAGCTTTGTAATTTAATTAGAACATACATTTTTCAGTTGATATGGAAAATTTAATCAAAAATTCTATTTAAACACACACACATATTTTAAGTATATACAGAAAACACACACACCCCTGTTCAGTCTGTTCTAATGGTAAGATCATGGAGCTTAGGCCCATTTCTATTTAAAATATGCATTATAAATTATGAAATGCATATCCATGAGTTATATCTGGTTTTGTTTCTTTCATCCATGATGTCTGAGATTGCTGCAAGAATTTACTGATATGAACATTGTATGAGAGCAGCAGTACAAGAAGTTCTTTCTGACCTTAGAACCACAGGGTTTTCAACAGCAGACAGAGATGGTGAATTCAGACTATAAAATACTTTCAGCTTGATGTGAATATCTTCATTTTCAATAGGGAAAATGTAAGAAAAGTAAGTTAAATAGGTTTATATTTAAGTCCTTGTTCTGTACTGTTCTGCAGTAGAACATTTACTCCCAGGCTACCCCCAGAGATAAATTATGGCATTCCATAATTCTGCTAATTGCAGCAATCAAAAATCTCTCTGCTTCATTCTCACTTAGTCCATGTTAAATCTATTGTATAATAATTCTATTTTATATCCTACATTTTTTTCCTTTTCTTCCCCTCTCTAATCCATCTCTGAGAACCTATAAAGCCCAAACCTATGAGAGCCCATGAGAACATCAGACCCCAAAGCAATAAGAGATCACTTCAAAACTTTAGCTCACTTCCATTTCAACTGTTTGTGTAATTATGCTTAGTCACTTTTTAGGCATCAAAGCCCACGGATATTGATTATTTGGTCTAGGAAATGGTGAGGATAAAGATATTCTGTCCCTATGGGAAAAAGATTAATGAAATGACTGCCTACATTTAAAGCTCTCTGAAAAAACCCAGAAAAACACACAGGATACCCATCCTGGGCATCAAAACCCCAAATCTGGGTTTATAATTTTCATCTTTTTAGGAACCTAATTCAAATAATACCATCTACATTTTCTCACAAACTTTTTTATTAAGCACCCTTCCTCTCCCTTTTAGAGAATAAGACAACTGAAGATGAATTTATTTACCCATTTTTCAATAACGTGACAGTGCTGGTGGACAATTTTAGTGTTTAGGAATCTGAATTTCTGCTGTAACTTTTGCAAAGGAGAAGCAAAGCCCATGCTTGTCATCCTTAGGTTAAAAACCAAATTATTATATTGCATCCTACAAGGGCGTAATTATCCTGATACAGAGAGCACATTTACCAGGAGATAATCACATTTCCTGCAAATGTGGAGCTCCTGAGCTAATGGCAGTGCTATTACCTGAATATGTTACCCATTTCAGCTAATAGACCTGCAGAAAAATATGGAGAGAAATTGCCACCCCATCCAGTGTTGATGGGAGAGACAGAGCTCCTATACCAACTCTGTGCATTTGACTGTATTTTGTGCTGCCCATACACCTGCTAACTGGCAAGAAACTTTCCAGACACAAAACTTACAGTTTTACATTGCTTTAAAAATTGTGATAAATCCATGCTAAATCTGAGGTATGGGGATAACTGTATAATGCAGATTAAAAAGCCTTCAAGAGCCTTTTTTCTTTTTCTTGAAGAACTTCATTTAGAAATCACCTCCAGTTTGGTTAGTGCTTTTTTTTTTTTC